>CM040929.1:8665052-8695052 GCA_023029165.1 Gobiocypris rarus
TGAGTGAGTGTGGTGAGTGAGTGAGTGGTGAGTGAGTGAGTGGTGAGTGAGTGAGAGTGTGAGTGAGTGGTGAGTGAGTGGAGTGGTGGTGGTGAGTGAGTGAGTGTGGTGGTGAGTGAGTGTGAGTGAGTGAGTGGTGGTGAGTGAGTGTGTGAGTGAGTGAGTGAGTGTGAGTGAGTGAGTGAGTGTGAGTGAGTGGTGAGTGAGGAGTGTGAGTGAGTGGTGAGTGAGTGAGTGTGAGTGAGTGAGTGTGGTGAGTGAGTGAGTGAGTGAGTGAGTGTGTGGTGAGTGAGTGAGTGTGGTGGTGAGTGGTGTGAGCAGTGAGTGAGTGAGGTGTGAGTGAGTGAGTGTGAGTGAGTGAGTGTGGTGGAGTGAGTGAGTGAGTGGTGGTGAGTGGTGGTGAGTGAGTGTGAGTGGTGGTGGTGAGTGAGTGAGTGAGTGTGAGTGAGTGAGTGAGTGTGAGTGGTGAGTGAGTGGTGAGTGAGTGAGTGAGTGAGTGAGCGAGTGAGTGTGAGTGAGTGAGTGAGTGGTGAGTGGTGGTGAGTGAGTGTGGTGAGTGAGTGAGTGTGAGCGAGTGGTGAGTGAGAGTGTGGTGGTGAGCGGTGAGTGAGTGGCGAGTGTGTGAGAGTGAGTGAGTGAGTGTGAGTGGTGAGTGAGTGTGGCGAGTGAGTGAGTGAGAGTGTGAGTGAGTGGTGAGTGGTGAGTGGTGAGTGAGTGAGTGAGTGAGTGGTGAGTGTGAGTGAGTGGTGAGTGAGTGTGGTGGTGAGTGAGTGTGAGTGGTGAGTGTGGTGAGTGAGTGAGTGTGAGCGAGTGAGTGGTGAGAGTGTGAGTGAGTGTGTGAGTGAGTGAGTGTGGTGAGTGAGTGAGTGAGCGAGTGAGTGGTGAGAGTGTGGAGTGAGTGGTGAGTGGTGAGTGTGAGTGAGTGGTGAGTGTGGTGGTGGTGGTGGTGAGTGAGTGTGTGGTGAGTGAGTGTGGTGGTGGTGAGTGAGTGTGGCGAGTGAGTGGTGAGAGTGTGGCGAGTGAGTGAGTGAGGTGAGTGTGTGAGTGAGTGAGTGAGGTGTGAGTGAGAGTGTGAGCGAGTGGCGAGTGGCGAGTGGCGTGTGAGTGAGTGGTGAGTGAGTGTGTGAGTGGTGAGTGAGTGTGAGTGAGTGTGAGTGGTGAGTGAGTGGAGTGAGTGAGTGAGTGTGGCAGTGGCGAGTGAGCGAGTGGTCGAGTGGCGAGTGAGCGTGTGAGTGAGTGGCGAGTGAGTGAGTGAGTGAGTGAGTGAGTGTGTGAGTGAGAGTGTGGCGAGTGAGCGTGTGAGTGAGTGGCGAGTGGTGAGTGAGTGGTGAGTGTGTGAGTGAGAGTGGCGAGTGGCGAGTGAGCGTGTGAGCGAGTGGCGAGTGAGTGTGAGTGAGTGTGGCGAGTGAGCGAGTGGCGAGTGGAGTGGCGTGTGAGTGAGTGTGTGAGTGAGTGAGTGTGTGAGTGAGAGTGTGAGAGTGTGTGAGTGTGTGAGAGTGAGTGAGTGTGTGAGTGAGTGTGTGAGTGTGTGAGTGTGTGAGTGAGTGAGTGAGTGAGTGTGTGAGTGTGTGGTGAGTGAGTGTGTGAGTGTGTGAGTGGTGAGTGTGTGAGTGAGTGAGTGGTGAGTGAGTGTGAGTGTGTGAGGAGTGTGAGTGTGTGAGTGTGTGAGTGAGTGTGAGTGAGTGTGTGAGTGAGTGTGGAGTGAGTGTGAGTGTGTGAGTGAGTGTGTGAGTGTGTGAGTGTGTGAGTGTGTGGCGAGTGAGCGAGTGGCCAGTGAGCGAGTGGCCAGTGGCGAGTGAGCGTGTGGCGAGTGGCGTGTGAGCGTGTGGCGTGTGGCGTGTGGCGTGTGGCGTGTGGCGTGTGGCGTGTGGCGTGTGGCGAGTGTGCGAGTGTGCGAGTGGCGAGTGGCAGTGAGTGAGTGAGTGAGTGAGTGAGAGTGTGTGAGTGAGTGAGTGAGTGGTGAGTGAGTGTGTGGTGGTGAGTGGTGAGTGGTGAGTGAGTGAGTGAGTGAGTGAGTGAGTGTGTGAGTGTGTGTGAGTGTGTGAGTGTGTGAGTGTGTGGTGGTGAGTGGTGGTGAGTGGTGAGTGAGTGAGTGAGTGAGTGAGTGTGTGAGTGGTGAGTGGTGGTGGTGAGTGAGTGAGTGGTGGTGGTGAGTGAGTGTGTGAGTGAGTGAGTGAGGGAGTGTGTGGTGGTGAGTGAGTGGTGGTGAGTGAGTGAGTGGTGGTGAGTGAGTGAGTGGTGGTGAGTTTGAGTGGTGGTGGTGGTGGTGGTGGTGAGTGAGTGGTGGTGAGTGGTGAGTGAGTGAGTGAGTGAGTGAGTGGTGAGTGAGTGGTGAGTGAGTGGTGAGTGAGTGGTGGTGGTGAGTGGTGAGTGGTGGTGAGTGAGTGAGTGGTGAGTGAGTGTGTGAGTGAGTGAGTGGTGGTGAGTGAGTGAGTGAGTGAGTGAGTGAGTTTGAGTGAGTGTGTGAGTGTGTGAGTGTGTGAGTGTGTGAGTGTGTGAGTGTGTGAGTGAGTGTGTGGTGGTGAGTGGTGAGTGTGTGAGTGAGTGGTGGTGGTGAGTGAGTGAGTGGTGAGTGAGTGAGTGTGTGAGTGTGAGTGTGTGTGAGTGTGTGAGTGTGTGAGTGTGTGAGTGGTGGTGAGTGAGTGAGTGGTGAGTGAGTGGTGGTGAGTGGAGTGGTGGTGAGTGGTGAGTGAGTGAGTGAGTGAGTGAGTGAGTGAGTGAGTGTGTGAGTGGTGGTGAGTGAGTGAGTGAGTGAGTGAGTGAGTGAGTGAGTGAGTGAGTGAGTGTGTGAGTGTGTGTGTGTGTGTGTGTGTGTGTGTGTGTGTGTGAGTGTGTGAGTGTGTGAGTGTGTGAGTGTGAGTGAGTGAGTGGAGTGTGTGAGTGGTGGTGAGTGTGTGAGTGAGTGAGTGAGTGGTGAGTGAGTGAGTGTGGTGAGTGAGTGACTGGTGAGTGGTGAGTGAGTGAGTGAGTGAGTGAGTGAGTGGGTTTGAGTGAGTGAGTGGTGGTGGTGAGTGAGTGTGTGAGTGAGTGGTGAGTGGTGAGTGAGTGAGTGAGTGAGTGAGTGAGTGAGTGTGTGAGTGTGTGAGTGTGTGAGTGTGTGAGTGTGTGGTGAGTGGTGGTGGTGAGTGAGTGTGTGAGTGAGTGAGTGGTGAGTGAGTGAGTGTGTGAGTGTGTGGTGAGTGGTGAGTGTGTGAGTGTGTGAGTGTGTGGTGAGTGAGTGTGTGAGTGGTGAGTGGTGAGTGAGTGAGTGAGTGAGTGTGTGAGTGTGTGAGTGAGTGTGTGAGCGAGTGGCGAGTGAGTGAGTTTGAGTGAGTGGTGGTGGAGTGAGTGAGTGAGTGTGAGTGAGTGGTGAGTGAGTGAGTGGTGAGTGAGCGAGTGGCCAGTGGCGGCAGTGGCGAATGCGAGTGAGTGTGTGAGTGTGTGAGTGAGTGAGTCAGTGGTGAGTCAGTGGTGAGTGAGTGGTGAGTGAGTGAGTTTGAGTGGTGAGTTTGGAGTGAGTGAGTGAGTTTGAGTGAGTGAGTTTGAGTGAGTGAGTTTGGTGAGTGGTGAGTGAGTGAGTTTGAGTGAGTGAGTTTGAGTGAGTGGTGAGTGTGAGTTTGAGTGAGTGAGTTTGTGGTGGTGAGTGAGTGAGTGGTGAGTGAGTGAGTGAGTGAGTGAGTGAGTTTGAGTGAGTGAGTTTGGTGGTGGTGGTGAGTGGTGAGTGAGTTTGGTGGTGAGTGTGGAGGAGTGAGCGAGTGGCGAGTGAGTGTGAGTGAGTGAGTGTTGTGGTGGTGAGTGGTGAGTGGTGGTGGTGGTGAGTGAGTGAGTGGTGGTGAGTGGTGGTGGTGGTGAGTGAGTGGTGGTGGTGGTGGTGGTGAGTGGTGGTGGTGAGTGGTGAGTGAGTTTGAGTGAGTGAGTTTGGTGAGTGAGTGGTGAGTGAGTGAGTGGTTTGAGTGGTGAGTGGTGGTGGTGGTGGTGGGTGGTGAGAGTGAGGAGTGGTGGTGGTGAGTTTTTGTGGTGTGAGTGTGTGAATTGTGAGTGTGTTGTGAGTGTGTGGTGTGTGGTGGTGAGTGGTTGGTGGTGAGTGTGGTTGGTGAGTGTGAGTGGTGGTGAGTGGTGGGTGTTTGAGAGTGGTGAGTGAGTGGTGAGTGAGTGGTGGTGGGTGGAGTTGAGGTGAGTGGTGGTGGTGGTGGTGGTGAGTGGTGAGTGGTGAGTGGTGAGTGAGCAGTATGAATGAGAATATTAAGACTCGATTATTGATTGTGAATGATTGTGAGTGATGTGCTCCTGTGGTCCCGCAGCTGTTTCCTCATCAACACGGCCGACCGGATCATCCGCGTGTACGACGGCCGGGAGATCCTGACCTGCGGCCGAGACGGCGAGCCGGAGCCCATGCAGAAGCTGCAGGACCTGGTGAACAGGTGAAGGACGGTTCGGTGTGTGTGTGTGTGTGTGTGTGTGTGTGTGTGTGTGTGTGTGCGCGCTGACCTCTCTCTGCCCGCAGGACGCCGTGGAAGCGCTGCTGCTTCTCGGGAGACGGCGAGTACATCGTGGCGGGGTCGGCGCGGCAGCACGCGCTCTACATCTGGGAGAAGAGCATCGGGAACCTGGTGAAGATCCTGCACGGACGCGCGTGGGAGCTGCTGCTGGACGTGGCGGTGAGGCAGCGGTCAGCGCTCGTACAGGCCGGTGTGTGACCACACTGAGCGCTGACTCTCTGTGTGTGTGTGTGTGTGTGTGTGTGTGTGTGTGTGTGTGTGTGTGTGTGTGTGTTTACAGTGGCATCCCGTGCGGCCCATCATCGCCTCCATCTCCAGCGGTGTGGTGTCCATATGGGCTCAGAACCAAGTGGTGAGGATTTTACTACATTTCTCATGATTTGTCATATCTTACAGCATTTTTACATTATTGGTAATATTGTTTATTTTCACATTTTCAAAATAAATATTCACTAAAATTCACATTGTTTTTAACATCATTAGTCAGTTTGAAATGTGTTGTTGTTTATTTTCATATTTGTTTATATTGATTAATCCGCTGCATTTTAACGTTCACAAAATACATAAACATCATTTTTAATAGTACGTTTCAAATGTATTTTTTTATCCACATTCGCAAATCATTTTAAAATAAAGTTCGCATTACTTTTTAATATTATAGTTTCAAATGTGATTTTGTTGTTTTAGTTTTGACATTTTTCTGTGTTCATATTGTCTAATCCAGTTTATTTTGATATTTGCTAGATATTTTTAAATTTAATTTCTCTAAATTTTGCATTGTTTTTAATATTACCATAGAGTTTTGGATGTTTTTTTGTTTGTGAAATTATGCTATTTAATTTAAATATATTAAATAACACATACATCGCTGCAATTACATTCATATTTATTGTACATATTTACTAAATTAGAAATTATTAATTGGATTTTTTTTTTATCCTAGTGGTCAACTGATGTATTGCCAAAGCGATGCATCATCCGATACGTTTTTCTGTTTGCCTGATATTTTGACACCACATGACTTTTATTTTGACAATGTGAGGACTTTTATTTTGACAGTACCATCACTTTTATTTTACAACGTGAGGACCTTTATTTTGACAGTACCATCACTTTTATTTTACAACGTGAGGACCTTTATTTTGACACTCCAACACTCATCGGTCAAACAGAAAACTTTTTGTCGCTGCTGCGATAATGAAAAAATGCCAAAGATTGTGTGATGTATCAGTTAACCACTAAATAAACTGGCTGTCTTAGTAGAGTGCTGCCTATGTAGACGGTAGGACGCTGACCCTGTGTGTGTGTGTGTGTGTGTGTGTGTGTGTGTGTGTGTGTGTGTGTGTGTGTAGGAGAACTGGAGCGCGTTTGCGCCAGACTTTAAAGAGCTGGACGAGAACGTGGAGTATGAGGAGAGAGAGTCTGAGTTTGACATCGAGGACGAGGACAAGAGTGAACCGGAACAGACAGGTAAACACACACGCACACACACACACACACTGATGAAGATGACACTGACCTTGTGTGTGTGTATCAGGAGCCGACGCGGCGGAGGATGAGGAGGTGGACGTGACGTCGGTCGACCCCATCCAGGCTTTCTGCAGCAGGTCAGACGCGCTCAACATTCAGTTCTGACCACAGTCAGACTCTTTCTGTTTAGATCAAGCTCCGCCCACAGGGCATCTCATTAGTGTTAACCCCGCCCACTCCGCTGTGTATTACACATCACATATTAAAAATAACGTAACATTTTGCAAATGATCATAGTTACAAAAATATTTCATATTGTTCATCGTTTATTTTGACTTCTCAAAAATCAATTATAAACTTTTTTTTAATTAAAGTTTCAAAAAGTGTGTTCAAAAGTTTTGCCGTTTTTCCGTCTCATATTTTATAATTAAGTCTTTGGCTTTCACCGAAAAAAATGTAATCTGCTAAATTTCACATTATCTTTATTATCATCATCATTACAAATTTTTAATAAGTTTTAACATTCACGAAATAAATGTTAAATTCTGTTTGCTAAATTTCGCATAAGTTTTAATATCGTTTCAGATGTTTCGTTTATTTTTGATGTTTTTGTTTGTTCACATTGTATATTTTGACATTCGCAATTTTAAAAAATTATAATTTACAATTTGTTGTTATTTCAAATGTGTTTAGTTTTTGATGTTTTTGTTAGTTTATATTGTTTAATCATTCATTTTAACATTCGCTAAATACTTTTTAAACAATTTTTTTATATCATCATGTAATTTCAAATGTTTTTGTTAATTGTTTTGATGTTTTTAAAACAAATCAAAAGAATCAAGATCTTGTTGTTTATTTTTTATTCATGTTAAGTCCAGTCCAGTTGTTATTTTAACTTCACAAAATAATTCTTAAATTAATTTTGATAAATAACGCATTATTTTTGATAGTTTTGTTCTTTTTTTTTTGACAGTTTTGTCTGTGCATTTTTTTTTTTTAATAAAGTTTATAATAACATTCGCAAAACAATTTAAATATAATTAGCAAAATTTTACATTATTTTAATATCATAATTCAAATGTGTTTGCGTTTATTTGTTTAGTTTAGTTTTTGTTTGTTCATATTGTTTATTTTGACCTTGGAAAAATATTTTAAAACCTAATTTGCGAAATATTATTTTTATATAATTTCTAATGTTTTTTTTTTTTTGATATTCACAAAATAAATTTGATGTAATTCACTGACTTTCACGTTATTTTTAATATTCGTATAGTTACAAAAGTTTTGTTGTTTGTTTTTTGTTTATATAATTTAATCAAGCAAAATACTTTTTAAATACAATTTGCCAAAGTTTACGTTATTTTAAATATCATTTAAAAAAATGTAAAATGTAATTCGCTAAACTTTGTTATTTTTCATGTTATAGTTACAAATGTTTTTTGTGTTCGTAATTCACAAAACTTTGCTAAGCTTCCGAGCCATTGGTTAGCGTTTAACATCGTTAAAGCATCGCTAGTCGTGGTTAGCGTTTAACGGCGGCTCGTTTGTTTGCAGTGACGAGGAGCTGGAGGACTATAAAGCGCTGCTGTACCTGCCCATCGCTCCGGAGGTCGAGGACCCCGAGGAGAACCCGTTCGGCCCTCCTCCTGATGCCGCGGGTCAGAACGCCACGCCCGACGATGGCTCCGCCCACACCGGCCCCGGGGACAAAAAACAGCGGCAACCGTCGGTGGACGGAGCGCCGCCCAAGAAGAAGATCCGCACCACCACCATCGAGCTGCAGGGCGTCCCGAGCGACGGTGAGCGGCGGATCCTCCGCTTCTGCTCTGCGTGAGTTCACGCGTCTGACCTCTGACCTCTCAATCTGTGTTTCCCCCAGAGGTTCATCCCTTACTGGGCGTGAAGGGCGACAGTAAGTCGAAGAAGAAGGCAGCGGGGCGACCCAAGGGATCTAAAGGTAAAGACAAAGACTCTCCGTTCAGACCCAAAGTCTGCCGGGACAGAGCAGAGGGGCTGGGGACGCCAGGTAAGACCCCCGCTGCGACCTTTGACCCGTGGCTGCGGCGCGTCTTGAGCTCAGCTGTGATTGGCCGCATCTACTTCCTGCTTGCCTTCCTGTCCTTCCTGCTCTGACCCCTGTAACGCATGTGTGTGCGATCGAATGCTTCAGGTCTACTTCCTCTGCGACAGACCCGATTGTTCCCATAATGCAACGCTGTGATGTACTAAAACTCGCCTAATACTTCTTCCAAACAAAAACCAGACTGGTATACCTACGCAAACTTGTTTTGAACGAGTCTTTACGAGATTTCACAGTTTTTTTTTTGTTGTAATGCTTTTGTTTGTTCATATGGTTTAATCCGTCTTGTTTTTCACAAAATAAACGTTAAATTTCATCCAGTAATTTCACATTATCATACAGTTTCAAATATAGATTTGTTTGTTCATATTATTTAGTCCGGTTTATTTTGACACCCGCAAAATAAAATGTAAATATAATTTGCTAAATTTCGCATTTTTTATATTATCGTACAGTTGCGAATTTGCTCTTGTTCTTTGTTTTTTTAGTTTCGAAAGATTGTTAAATCTAGTTAGTGTGAATTTTCACTGCGACAGGAAAAAAATTATTGATTCCATTATTAATGTCGTAATTGTAATTTTTATTTTTGTTTGTTCATATTTAATCCTGTTTATTTTGACATTCAAAATAAAATGTAAATATAATTTGCTAAATTTTGCATTTTTTATATTATCGTACAGTTGCGAATTTGCTTTTGTTCTTCGTTTTTTAGTTTCGAAAGATTGTTAAATCTAGTTAGTGTGAATTTTCACTGCGACAGGACGAAGCATTCCCATGATGCCCTGCAACAAAAAAATTATTGATTCCATTAATAATTTCGGAATCGTAATTTTATTTTTGTTTGTTCATATTTAATCCTGTTTATTTTGACATTCACAAAAGTAATTTTAAATGTAATTTGCTGAATTTCGCTTTTTTTTTTTAAATTATCGTACAGTTGCGAATTTGCTCATTCATTGTTTTCCATCGTCGCTTGTTATTCGTCGCCGCATATTGTTTATTTTCACTGCAACAAGGGAATTCTTCCCATGTTGCCCTGCAACAAAACAACATTTTATTGAGTTATCAACATGTTATTTGTAATGTCGTAATGTCATAGCGTTGTTTTTATCTCTTGAAAATCAGTTTTGAATGTGAATCTTTAACTGTGAACGATTCAGATTTGAAAGTGAATCTTTACGAGACAAATCGATTCATGAGTCATTTGGAAAGAATCAGTTCATATGTTTGTGAATTGGACTATGCGCGAATGCTAATTTGGTATTATTTATGTACTATTATAGTATTTATAATTCATCTTGATTTTAATTTCAGTAATTTTATAATATAATTTTGGTTTTATTTCAGCTTTATTTTAATTACGTTTTATTTAACAATAACAGCACTGCTGTTTCCACGATGTTCAGATTGTTCGCGTCTTGTATTTAAACACTTGAAAGATTTGCTTAATAATATATCTATATTTCTCTTATAAACGGATAAAATGAGCTTTAGTTTTGGTGTAGATTTGCACTGTTTTGTCGCTTCGCTCTTTATGTTGACCTGAAGGATTTAACTGTGTTTTTACTTATTTAAAAAAAAAATAATTTACATTTTAAGATTAACTAAAATATGCTGTTCTTTCAGGAAATCTGGTTTCTGGTGTACAAGCAGCACGAGGTGCAGGGATTGGACTGAAGCTGCAGCGCCCCCTGCCTGTGTGGATGAATGAAGCCGCTCTTTTATATGAACTCTACGGACTGTATTTGTGTTGCATTATTACAGAAGGACGTCACAGCTCCGCCACTTCGTTTCCTTGCTTAGAGAGTGATGGGAAGAGGAAGCATGTCGTTTTATGTAGAGTAGATCGATCTGTCTCTGTGTAAAAGCACTATGCTCAGTCAGATATATTTGTTTTTTGTTTTCTGTGAGATCTCTGGACTGGTCGTGTTTTTTTATACATATTAAACCAGTTTTTTTTTTTTTTTGAGACTGTGGTTTTAATGTGTTTTGATACAAATGTTTTCAGAGGACATCTCGGGAATAAATCAAGGCATTTCTACAGATCATGAGGTGAAAAACGGACTTGTGTTGTACTGTGTCCATCCAGCAGGTGGCGCCAGTGGGGTGTGAATGAAAAAGGGGGAGAAAGATAGACATTTTTCTGTTATTCGGTTCCATTTTGTGGTTTTCCACTGTTGGATTCCATTTTGTGTTTCTGTGTTTTATTCTTAAACATTTAAAGTGGTCAGAGTTTGTCCCTGGTCATCTTAGTGAAGAATCATTCTCATTTTCGTCATTACTGGTAATCAGATTCCTATTGAAAGCATCTTACATTTGGTAGTTGTGTCGAAATTGGGATAAATATAAAATAAGATGATATTTGTCAAATAGTCTTTAGGAAATATGGTTATCCAGTGGTCAAGTTTCCTCAGCATACATCTGAAGAATATTTCAGTCAGAAATTGCTCTTTTGAGAGTGTAATCTCTGTAAAATTATTCCTGAAATCGTTGGTCAAAATGGCTCCGTTCAGAGAATTGAATAAAGTTTTGTTGTCATGACAGATTTCACGAACTTCAATAAGGAGCAAAAAAACACTTAGGTAGCTAATTAAAATCTCATCTTTATTACAACCACATGTACATCATATTCCAAGGAAACGGTTTCTAAAAGTGGAAACGAGCAAAATCCGACGAGAGAGGCAGAGTTCCGTTAATAGCGCCGTTCAAATCCATTATCTATCGGTTGACTCACGGTGAAAATGGCGTCACGTGGTTTCACCTCAGAAACGAGGGCGGGAAAGCGAGAAGCGTCGCAGAGTCACAGTTGTGAGGAGAAAAATTGTAAACACTCCAGTGCTCGTTCACCAAAAATAGTGCAGGTGGGGGAAATCCTGATTTTCAGCTCAAAATAGAGATCCGCAAGCATCCCACGATGACAGGTGACTCCGAAAATACTTCATCTGCTACTTTGGAAAATAATTAGGTCTCGTTCATGAAACGGGAGTAGAACGAATTTGTGTAAAAGGCCCGTTTCCACCAAGAACCATAACGATAAACTTCATTATAACGATATACCGTCCACACCAACGAGCGATATATCCTTCTGTTTATCATTTTAAATGCCCGAGCTCTTTAAAGGGACAGTTAAAATTAGCCCATGATTTATTCACCCTCAAGTCATCCTAGTATCATAGTTCTTTCAGACGAACACAATCAGAGTTATATTAAAAATGTCCTGGCTCTTCCAAGTATCATAATGGCTGTTTCTGTTTTGAAGTCCATAAAAGTGCATCTATCCATTATATAACCGCTCCACATGGCTCTGGGGTTTGCTTGTGCAATTGTGTGAGAAACATATCCATATTTAAAACTTTATACACTTTTATAATGGATGGATGCACTTTTTTGATGGATGGATGCACTTTTATGATGGATAGATGCACTTTTTTGATGATAGATGCACTTTTATGATGGATAGATGCACTTTAATGATGATAGATGCACTTTTATGATGGATGGATGCACTTTAATGATGATAGATGCACTTTTATGATGGATGGATGCACTTTTTGAGGGATAGATGCACTTTTATGATGGATGGATGCACTTATTTGAGGGATAGATGCACTTTATGATGGATGGATGGATGCACTTTATGATGATAGATGCACTTTTATGATGGATGGATGCACTTTTATGATGGATGGATGCACTTTTATGATGATAGATGCACTTTTATGATGGATAGATGCACTTTTATGATTGATTGATGGATGCACTTTTATGATGATAGATGCACTTTTTTGATGGATGGATGCACTTTTATGATGGATAGATGCACTTTTATGCACTTCAAAACCGTTCACTGCCATTCTAAAGCTTGGATTAGCAGAACATTATTAATATAACTCTGATTGTGTTCGTGTGAGAGAAGAAAGTCATGCACACCTTGAGGGCGAGTAAATCATGGGATAATTTTTCATTTTTGGGTGAACTATCCCTTTAAAGCAGGATGAATTCTGATTGGCTGTATCATTCATCAGCTCAGGGGGAAAAATAGCTTGATTCCATTCCTCCGTAGATCTGAACTTTATCGTTATCGTCTTTGGTGTGAATAGCCTTTAATCATTCAGAAAATGCACGTGCGTATAAATTCATTCTGCGCGTTTCTCGATGCCCATTGTAAAGTTAAAACCCCCTGAAAATATAATTCTGCACGTTATTAAACGAACAGTTCAGTGCGTCGTCTTTCTCACCAAATCGTACCACTGTTGACACCACTTCTAATACTCGAGTCTTTATAAAAGTTCGTTTTTGTGACATCAATTGTGAAGAGCACAAGAAAAATAGCTTTAAAAATACAGAACTACAGTTATAGTGCAAGAACCCGCACACACACACACACACACACACGTTTCCGCTGCCTGATCTCCAGCATGACCCTGAACACCCATTCATCGGCTCCGACTCACGGTCCGCGTTAGATTAGCCAATGCTATTCCCAGAGAATCACGATTGAAAGGTGGGGCTATGCTAACGCCAGAAACTCACTCAGCTAGCGGAAGACGGTCCGAGAGGGAATTTCCAAATTTTTTGTGCAAAAAGAGACGAAATCCGGATGTCGTTCGTAGGCTATAGTTGCGAATGAAATCTCGCGGTTAGCACCACCATAAATTGATCCGTAGCGTAAACTTTTCTTGGCACCAAATGAAGTTCGGCTTGTCTGGCGTCGGTATCTGTTGTATTGCTTCATGCGGTTGAATCAAACTGCACTGATTTCGCTCCATATTAATAAAACATCTTTTTTTTTTTTCAACAACACAATGCAAAACAAGATACTGCAAATATAACATTTAAAAATCAATTTACTACGGTGTTTGGAAACATCTGTATCTACAGTAAACCTCAATTTCAGGAGGTAGCTTTGTGTAGTGCGGGCGGTCCAACACACACACACACACACACACATGAACACACACTCGGTGGGTGGTGCTATACAGTTGTGACGGTGAGCAAGGACGAGGGCAGCTGCAGGGCGTCTTCTCCCAGGCGCGTCCCGTGCGTCAGGAGTTCCTCTACGGTGGTCCAGTCGTCCAGGAGCTTCCGGTTCCTCAGGCGACTCAGCTTCCTCTGGCTCAGCTCCAGAACGGTGCTGTAACTGCTAAACCTGCCATCACACACACACACACACACACACACACACACTGCCCCTGCCGCTGCTCTGCATCATGTGTTCGCGCCGCTCGTGCGACTCCAGTAGCGACCCATGCGCACCTCGCTGTGACTCTCCTCGTCCGTGCTCATGCCGCTACGCTCGTCCGCTAGTCGGGACGCCCTGTCTCGTAGCATCTGGTTTCGCATGGCGCGCAAGTTCCCGCTCGGCGGTTTCCTAGTGGCCGTGGTGGGCATGTGTCCCTCCAAGGTGCTGTAGAGTCCGCCTCCTCCGCCCGAGGCTGCGCGGTTAGCGGGTTTCGGCCAGGTGTCGTTAGCGTCCTGACTCGGCGTGTGGCTTAAGGTGTGGAAGCGCCCGTCCCTTTGCCGGCTGGGCGGCGGCTCCGTCACGAAGATCTGGGGTTCGGTGGACGCGCGGATCTGGAGATCTGGAGGCATGTAGCGGTGCTCGTCCACTGGAGAGATCAGGGCGGTTGGCTCATCGCATGCATGCATAGCGTGTGTTGGGTGTGCCGGGTGACTGCCGGCATGCATCAGCGGCTCCTCCGGGAGGTTTGCGGGAAGGTCGGCTCCGTGGCTGCAGGGATGTAGCGTGGCGCTGCAGTAGTTGGGCGAGGCCGGGTGACTCGCCCGTCTGCGGTACTCCATAGGCGCGGGGCGGTGGTGAAGCGTCCGGCTCCTCCTCAGCATCCCCGCGGAGCTCGGCTGAGGCAGCGGCCGCCGCTGGCCGGACGGGGTACTGCAGGTGGAGAGCACCGCGGGAGTGAAGAGCGAGCCGCTGCTGGAGCTGTGTCGGTTCAGGCATGGCCGCTCCGCCTTGCGGTACTGCACGGGGCGACACCGGGACAATCCTCGCGGACCCACGCACACGTTCTGAGGCTGGACCGTCAGCGTTTCCGGGATGGCTTCTAGGGGGTGTTTAATCTGGCTATCCCGCCGCTCGCGGGAACACGGCTCCCCCTGGTGGTGCATGCGAGTGTTGTAATGGCGCATGCGCTTCTCGAGCAGGCGCTGGAAGCGCAGGAACTCGCCCGTGCTAACGCTGCTAAAAACCAGAGTCGCTCAGCTCCGATGAGATGAAGGACTCGGACGATGGCGACCCTCCTCCTCCTCCTCCTCCTCCGTGCCCGCGCACCTCGAGCCCTCCTCTGTCTCCACCCCGACAGCTCCCCTGGTGGAAGCTCCCGTCCGTCCAGCCCAGTCCGCTGTCCAGCTCATGGTGAAGAGGCAGGTAACCCAGCGGTTTCTCCATCATGTACTCCTCGTCATCAGTCTGTCACACACACACACACACACACACACACACACACACAACATGACATTAGAGCGATAAGCAACTCAAGGTGGTTTACCATAGTATAGGACCCTATGATGTCACGGGATCCAGTCATAAAAACCTTTCACAGAATTTATTAAACTTTTGATGAATAATTAAAAGCAGGTAAGCACTAGTGTGAATATTAAACCACAAAAGGTGCGGCGTTCTGTGTAAATTAATGAAACACACACACACTCACTCACACTCACTCAATCACACAATCAATCACTCACACACACTCACTCAATCACACACTCACTCACTCACACATACACAATCACTCACACACTCTCACTCACTCACACACACACACTCACACACACTCACACACACTCACTCACTCATACACACACAATCACTCACACACACTCTCACACACTCACTCAATCACACAATCAATCACACACACACACACTCAATCTCACACACACTCACTCACTCACTCATACACAATCAATCACACACACACACTCACTCACTCTCTCTCACTCACACACACACACACACACACACATGTTTGTTTTTGTGAAATGTGGGGACATTCCATAGGCGTAATGGTTTTTATACCCTACAAACCGTATTTTCTATCCCCTACACTGCCCCTAAACCTACCCATCACACACACACACACACACACACACACTGCCCCTGCCCCTAAACCTACCCATCACACACACACACACACACACTGCCCCTGCCCCTAAACCTACCCATCACACACACACACACACTGCCCCTAAACCTACCCATCACACACTCACACACACACTGCACAGTTTACTTTCTGTGAAAAAAAACCTCATCCTGTGTGATTTATAAGCATTTTGAAAAGTGAGGACATGGGGAACGTCCTCATATTTCACCCTCTTTTTGTAATACCTGTGTCATACCCATGTCATTATACACATTTGTGTCCTGATATTTCACAAAACATGCCCACTCATTCACACACACTCACACTCACTCATTCACACACACTCACACTCACTCACACACACACACACACACACACTCACACTCACTCACACACACACCGTGTTTTTATGAACGCATGAACTTCGTCTCCAGAGTCACTTCATGAACGTTTTACCGGTTTCAGAAAAACCTTTCCTAACACAAGCCCTGATCCAGAGTCAGCAGGGTCAGTGTGAACACATTCAGATCCTGCTGAAGGGACGGCTCTATCAGAGCTCAAGAGTCACTCCGAGTCTCCATATTTATGATCGCTAGTTGCCTGGCAACACATAACTTACATAATACGCGTGTCCTCGCCTCTCAGGCTGTGACGGACGAGGAGAATCACAACAACACGCCGCGCTCGGCATCCTGGATCTGCGCTAGCACCGCCCCACATGAGTCTGCTGGTCATGTGATCACGCTCACCTGACTCTGGAAGCTTCTGGGCTCCTCCAGGTTGGTTCTGCAGCAGCCGATCAGACAGTTCTGTCCCTGAGAGCCGCTGGAGAACTCCGGCTCCTGAAACCAGAGCCACACACACACCGTTACACAGGCTTCAGCGTCACACACAGCGTTCCAACATCCCAGCCATCCTGATGGATTATTAGCATAACGAGGCTGTGATGTGGAAGAGTGAACGTCCTCCTGCACACGTCAAATGTGTGTGTGTGTGTGTGTGTGTGTGTGTGAGTGTGTATTCCCAAGCGTAGCTAAATGCATGAATAATTCCAAAGAATAAGTGAACAGCTCCATTTTGAAAAACACGTTTGTTTGGAGAACAGCACACACACACACACACACACACACACACACTGCCCCTACCCAAACCTACCCATCACACACACTCACTCTCTCTCTCTCTCACACACACACACACACACACACTGCCCCTACCCCTACCCATCACACACACACACACACACACACCCACACACACACACACACACACACCTACTAAGCCACATCACACACACACACACTGCCACTACCCTAAACCTACCCATCACACACACACACACACACACACACACACACCACACTAAACCTACCATCACACACACACACACACACACACACTGCCCCTAAACCTACCCATCACACACACACACACACACACACACTACCCCTAAACCTACCCATCACACACACACACACACTCACACACTGCCACTACCCCTAAACCTACCCATCACACACACACACACACACACACACACACCCCTAAACCTACCCATCACACACACACACACACACTGCCACTACCCCTAAACCTACCCATCAACACACACACACACACACACACACTGCCCCTACCCCTAAACCTACCCATCACACACACACACACACACACACACACACACACACTGCCACTACCCCTAAACACCCATCACACACACACACACACTGCCACTAAACCTAAACCTACCCATCACACACACACACACACACACACACACTGCCACTACCCCTAAACCTACCCATCACACACACACACACACACACACTGCCTACCTAAACCTACCCATCACACACACACAACACACACACACACACACACACACACACACACACACTGCCACTACCCCTAAACCTACCCATCACACACACACACACACACACACACACTGCCACTACCCCTAAACCTACCCATCACACACACACACACACACACACACTGCCACTACCCCTAAACCTACCCATCACACACACACACACACACACACTGCCACTCCCTAAACCTACCCATCACACACACACACACACACTGCCACTACCCCTAAACCTACCCATCACACACACACACACACACACACACTGCCACTACCCCTAAACCTACCCATCACACACACACACACACACACTGCCACTACTAAACCTACCCATCACACACACACACATCTCACACACACACAATCTCACGCACACACACACCCCTAAACCTACCCATCACACACACACACACACACACACTGCCACTACCCCTAAACCTACCCATCACACACACAAACACACACACACACTCCCCTACCCTTAACTTACCCATCACACACACACACACACACACACACACACACACACACACACACTGCCACTACCCCTAAACCTACCCATCACACACACACACACACACACACACACACACACACACACTCACTTACACACTCACTCACGCACACACAATCTCACGCAAACACACATACAATCTCACACACAATCTTACACACTCTCTCTTACACATACACACACACACTCACACGAAAACAACCACTCTCACACACACACACACTCTCTCTCACACACACAATTGAGCACTTCCTAACTAGAGGACACGCACAAGAAATAAAAATATATAGTTTTGCGTGACCTTTAAAATGATGTCCATATCAGACACTGGACACACTACACACATCTCATGAATATTCATCATGACGTGGCTGTGCTCATAACGTACGTTGTAGGAATGGCGTTCCCTGTGCTCCAGGTCTCTGGGCGTGTTTGGCAGGAACTCGTACCTGCTTCCGTCTCTACGGTTCACAGGCAGGGTCATGTGATTGTAGTACATCCTGCGAGGCGACAGCAAAACACAACCACTCATATTTAATATCTGTGTATGAATATTACATGCTGATAACACAAGCCACGCCCCCTCCCTCCCTCCAGCTACAGGACACACCCCCTTCATCTAAGATGCTGCTGTTGTGTTTAGAAAGAGCTGACCTCATTCTGATATAAAGACCAACAGCAGCAGAAAGACGCCTACAGCGAGTATGAGGGTTATATGGAGTATGAATATTAACAGTAATGATCGTTCATAATTATAGTAGTGATGCTATTCCTAATAAACACCTCTAAATATAACATCATTATTGCTACATTGCAGTATTGGTATTTATTTGGAAAACTCCACTACTATAATTATAAATGACCCATTACTGTTAATATTACTATTTATGTAATATTCTATATTTCAGCATAGTCTTTGTAGGCATTTTAAATAAACTAAACTAATATATTGATGCAAAATAATTGTTTTCCTCCGTGTTCGATATCAATCTCAGGCCACCAAACTGCGATTAATATATTAAATATTTAAACAACAGTAATTTGAAAATCAAAGTATTTGTAATGTGAAAATAGCGTAAAGACAGATGTGATGTCCGATTCGCGTGCACGTGACTCTTCCGAACCAGTTCTTTTGATCAAAAAGATTCACGAAACAAACATCGAACTCGTTGTGAATCGTGATTCGCGTGCAAGTGGCTCTTCTGAACCAGTTCTTTTGATCAAAAAGATTCACGAAACAAACATCGAACTCGTTGTGAATCGTGATTCGCGTGCAAGTGACTCTTCTGAACCAGTTCTTTTGATCAAAAAGATTCACGAAACAAACATCGAACTCGTTGTGAATCGTGATTCGCGTGCAAATGACTCTTCTGAACCAGTTCATTTGATCAAAAAGATTCTCGAAACAACATCAAACTCGTTAAGAATCGCGATTCGCGTGCAAGTGACTCTTCTGAACCAGTTCTTTTGATCAAAAAGATTCTCTAAACAACATCAAACTCGTTAAGAATCGCGATTCGCGACTCTTGTGAAACAAATCTTTTGGACGAGTCACTCAAAAAGATCCACGAAACCACCTGGAACTCGAAGCCCTTTTCAATCAGGCTCACTCAACCAATCAGCGAATCGCGCGGAGCCGTTATGGAGTTCTAACCGTCTCTTCTCACAGAAACGCGGCATTTTTCGTTTGAAAAGAACGCGCGATTTTTTTGTTTGAAAAGGACCGCGAACCGTTGCTGTGAGTAACTGCAGGTTAGTGAGATTTATATGAACCTATTTACTCACTGTTTGTTTATATGGTTATGGTTTAGCATTGAGAGGCTGAAGGAAAACTTTATTTGGGAGTAGGCAGAAAACTGGATGGCATAACTAATTCAAATAATCAAAAATGTTCTTAATAATAATAATAATACATTTCATTTTCAAGGCCTTTCTCGGCACTCAAGGACACCGTACAAAGATACAATAATAAAAAAAAACAGGTAAATAAAAGAAGAACAATTAAAAAGCATGTGACATTAAGTAGAATACATTAAGTAGAATACTTACAAAGCAATGTGATGATTATATGAGACATATATGGTCAAATATGTCTTGTAAGCTAAATAAAGATGCTATGTACTCTATGGCAACTAAAAAGTCATGTGGCTCCTAAATGTTTGGCTCCCTAATTTCCGGAGCCACTGCACGCTTGACGTTTATCCTTCTGGACTGGGAAGGATCTCGATTGATCAGCTGTCTTTTCGCTGTATGAACTCGAGAGGTTAGCGTTCACCACACATGATGGAACTTCAGAACGCGGTGAAGGATAAAATATGCTTGCATGCACATTTACATGCGCATGAATGCAAAAGCTAGCGTGACTGCGCCTTAAGGGCGTTTACATGGTAGAGAAGGCTCTGACGGAGCGTGACGGATAGCGTGTTTTGAGGGGCGGGTCAGTTTGAAATCTAGTGGTAAGGCTTAGCTGGACCCGCCCCTCTTGCATTCTCATTGGTCGGTGCTTCTCGGGTATAATTAAGATTAGCAACTTTTGGTCACATGACAGTATCCTTGCGTTTTATCCTTCCAGCACAACAATTATCACAAAGTAAAGCTATTTTCTGTGAATGTGCGAGACTCTCGATTCATTATCACCTTATTTTTAACGTAAGAGCGTGTGTGGACGTCAATGCGCGGCTTCGGCATCGTTAAGCTTCCAGCTATTGCAAACTATTCACATTCGTATTATTTTAATATATCATCGTAATCATAAACACACTGGCGCAATTAGCTTTAACGATTACTGCACTTTTGTTATTCTTCTAGTTACACTCACAAAATATCTCTCGATATTTACTGGGGTTTTATGTAACGATAATTAGGCGATATTTAGCCAATATTTTTGTATTGATTTTAATACAGTTCACTCCACCGTTTTTACAAATAGGGCTTATTCAACATCTTTCCTAATTTTAGATAAGCGGGCAAATGCATTTTTTGTCTCAGTGCATGCATTGTTTTAGTTTGGCAGGGCTTAGCTTAGCATAATGAATGGAATCCTATGTTTCCAGCTAGCATGTCCCGAGTAAAACTGATCCAAAAAAAACCCCCACCTAATTACTTCTTGTTGTGTGTATTCACAACGAATACAAAATAGCAAAGCCCTGCTACTTGGGCGCAGAGATATCACGCAACACATGCGTCCAAGTAGTAGTGCTTCGCCTGTGCTTCCCCATAATATAGTCCCATTTTAATATCGGCCTAGGAAATGACTCGCAGCGAGCGATTGCTCAAGACAGTATCGCTTGCGTATGCGTAAAAAAGCTAGGCATAGTTTCGGCTTGAGGCGTTCACATAGGAAACATTCGTTGAGTAATGAATAATTTTTACTAAATAGCCTCTTAAAGGAACACTCCACTTTTTTTGAAAATAAGCTCATTTTCCAAGTCCTCTAGAGTTAAAAAGTTGAGTTTTACCGTTTTTGAATCCATTCAGCCGATCTTTGTATCTGGCGGTAGCACTTTTAGCATAGCTTAGCATACATCATTGATTCTAATCAATCCATTAGCATCTCATTCAAAAAATGACCAAAGACACTTTCAATATTTTTCCTGTTTAAAACGTGACTCTACTACAGTTACATCGTGTGCTAAGACCAGCTGAAAATGAAAAGTTGTGATTTTCTACACCTATATGGCTAGGAACTACTTTCTCAATCCTGCGTAATAGTCGCGGATCTTCACGGCTGTACCATGCCTGCAGCGGCGCAGTGATATATTAGCGCTGAAAGTAGTCCCCAGATAGGTAACTTTCAATGTGACCGGCACTAAGTTCGTGTAGTTGCAGAGAAAGTTTCAGGCTTGCACCCGACACATTGTGTTGTGTATTTCCCTGTGTGATTAGCCATGGTTCTGTGTGTTGTGTATTTCCCTGTGTGATTAGCCATGGTTCTGTGTGTCGTAAAGGGCTGTGATAGTAAGTCGAAGGTGTACTACCACCATGTTTCACAGAATACCAACAAATCACTGCGCCGCTGCAGCCATGGTACACCCGTGAAGATCCGCGACTATTACGCAGGAATGAGAAAGTAGTTCCTAGCCATATAGGTGTAGAAAATCACAACTTTTCATTTTCAGTCGGTCTTAGCACACGATGTAACTGTAGAAGAGTCAAGTTTTAAATAGGAAAAATATTGAAAGCGTCTTTGGTCATTTTTTGAATGAGATGCTAATGGACTGATTAGAATCAATGATGTATGCTAAGCTATGCTAAAAGTGCTACCGCCAGATACAAAGATCGGCTGAATGGATTCAAAACGGTAAAACTCAACTATTTAACTCTAGGGACTTGGAAAATGAGCCTATTTTCAAAAAAAGTGGAGTGTTCCTTTAATGCTCCTAAAGTAGTGTTGATTTAAGCTGTATGTGTGCGCGGCCCCTCGGGGGCATGTCTGTGTTTGTCCTGCAGGTGGCAGCGCTGAGCTACAGGTGAGTCGCACCTGTCCGAGGGAGGCAGACGCGGCAGCGTGCAGGAGTGCGGCCGGAGAGGATCCCACGGTCGCTCCGTCTGCGTGCTGCAATCCGTCGTCCGGCTGTACTGCAGGCTCCGCCCCCGCCCCTCGATCTGAAGCGTGATTGGCTGCTCGTAGCTGGCCAGGATACGGAAGGCCTCTCGCTTCTGCAGGTGGGTCAAATCCTGACCGTGAACCTGGACGACACACAATCAACAGACAAACGCAGTGGCCTGATTAATATGAGTCGGATCCGCTCGGCGTGCGCTCTATTTAACCTGATCCGGTTCATCTCTACTACAGCTAAAGCACAGCTGTGTAAACACATTCCCCCCTCAGCACCACAGCTGCACACCGACCGGATCCGTACCTCACACACACACACACACACACGCGGTGAAATCATCTTCATACCTACACACATCACTGCATGAGTCATGAGAGACGGCACGTGTGTGTGTGTGTGTGTGTGTGAAACCACTGGTTTATCAGCATCATTGTCACTCCTAATCACCATCAGCACACGATCGTGAACATTCACACACATTTACACACACACACACACACACTGGACTCACCCCCATCCCATCGCCCATCCACGGCCCTGACAGTCGACAGCCCATCACCAAGGCAACAGATGAGCAGGATCGTGCGCCAATGCTGTAAATTCACTCCGAACGCAGGATGAAGATGAAGAGGATGAAGGAGCGATCCAGCCGGCATACATGAACACACACACACACACACACATATACGCTCCTCACACACACGCTCACATGCAGAGCTGCAGTGAGAGAGACGCGCAGAAGATCGGACGGACGGAGCGCTGTCTCCTCTCTCTCTCTCTCTCTGAGCGCTCGATACAGAACACTGCCACTCCAGCTCTCAAGCCCCGCCCACCTCTGGCACATCCCTGCTGCGATTGGTCAGGCGGCTGCGCCTGTCGGCTGAGAGCGAGAGCTGATTGGCTGGCAGGGTCGACCCTCGTTAGACGCTCGTCTCCATCATTCGATCAGATTCCAGAGCTGTGAAGACATAAATATGCATTTAATTAATCAGAAGAGTTAATTAACTCGCTCAGTCCTGGTGTTCAAGTTTGTGTGTCACCCTCAAATCATGTGTGTTGTTGAGCAGCTCAGATCGTCTCAGGAGAAACTAAAGAGTGTTTTTTCCGTAAGGATTGTGGGATGGAGCCTCACTGGTGGGAGCTGGGGGACGTGAGCCGACCTGACAGGCGGCGGGACATGCGCGAGTCTCTCCTGCGGGCGGCACACGCGGCGAGCAGAACACACGCCAGAGGAAAGTGCAAATCTGTGTCGAGCCATCAGAAGTTCCAGTAAACCAGAAGAGAGGCATAAATAAATAAACCCGCTGTCCTTAAAGTCAGGGGTCTGCCAGTGCCTCGGAGAAGCATTATGGGATGGAGACGTGACAGAATCATGTCAGAGCACAAACACTCACGCTGGAGCACATCAAGTAATCATGGTTGCACCAGCGCACGATAACTATAATAGCATCCACACCAGCGGATGATAACTATATTAGCATCCACACCAGCGGACGATAACTATATTAGCATCCACACCAGCTGGCGATAACTATAATAGCATCCACACACCAGCGACGTTAACTATATTAGCATCCACACCAGCGACGATAACTATATTAGCATCCACATCAGCTGACGATAACTATATTAGCATCCACACCAGCGGACGATAACTATATTAGCATCCACACCAGCGGGCGATAACTATAATAGCATCCACACCAGCTGGATAACTATATTAGCATCCACACCAGCGGGCGATAACTATAATAGCATCCACACCAGCGGGCGATAACTATAATAGCATCCACACACCAGCGGACGATAACTATAATAGCATCCACACCAGCTGACGATAACTATATTAGCATCCACACCAGCGCGATAACTATATTAGCATCCACACCAGCGGGCGATAACTATATTAACATCCACACCAGCGACGATAACTATAATAGCATCCACACCAGCTGGCGATAACTATATTAGCATCCACACCAGCGCGATAACTATATTAGCATCCACACCAGCGCCACGATAACTATATTAGCATCCACACCAGCGACGATAACTATATTAGCATCCACACCAGCGGGCGATAACTATAATAGCATCCACATCAGCGGGCGTTAACTACATTAGCATCCACACCAGCGACGATAACTATATTAGCATCCACACCAGCGACGATAACTATATTAGCATCCACACCAGCGGACGATAACTATAATAGCATCCACATCAGCGGACGTTAACTACATTAGCATCCACACCAGCGGGCGATAACTATATTAGCATCCACACCAGCGGGCGTTAACTATAATAGCATCCACACCAGCTGGCGATAACTATAATAGCATCCACACCAGCTGGCGATAACTATATTAGCATCCACATCAGCGGGCGTTAACTACATTAGCATCCACACCAGCGGGCGAAAACTATATTAGCATCCACACCAGCGGGCGTTAACTATATTAGCATCCACATCAGCGGACGATAACTATAACAATAACTACATTAGCATCCACATCAGCGGATGATAACTATATTAGCATCCACACCAGCGGGCGATAACTATATTAGCATCCACACCAGCTGGCGATAACTATAATAGCATCCACACCAGCGGGCGTTAACTATATTAGCATCCACACCAGCGGGCGTTAACTATATTAGCATCCACACCAGCGGGCGATAACTACATTAGCATCCACATCAGCGGCGATAACTATATTAGCATCCACTCCAGCGGGCGATAACTATATTAGCATCCACACCAGCTGGCGATAACTATAATAACATCCACACCAGCTGGCGATAACTATATTAGCATCCACATCAGCGGGCGTTAACTGTATTAGCATCCACACCAGCGGGCGATAACTACATTAGCATCCACACCAGCGGGCGAAAACTATATTAGCATCCACACCAGCGGGCGTTAACTATATTAGCATCCACATCAGCGGGCGTTAACTTTATTAGCATCCACACCAGCAGACGCGTTAACTATATTAGCATCCACACCAGCGGGCGATAACTATATTAGCATCCACACCAGCGGAAGATAACTATAACAATAACTACATTAGCATTCACATCAGCGATAACTATATTAGCATCCACACCAGCGGGCGATAACTATATTAGCATCACACCAGCGACGATAACTATATTAGCATCCACACCAGCGGGCGTTAACTATATTAGCATCCACATCAGCGGGCGATAACTATAACAATAACTACATTAGCATCCACATCAGCGGACGATAACTAGATTAGCATCCACACCAGCGGGCGATAACTATATTGGCATTATCACCAGCGGATCATAACTATAACAATAACTACATTAGCATCACATCAGCGGACGTTAACTATATTAGCATCCACATCAGCGGGCGATAACTATAACAATAACTACATTAGCATCCACACCAGCGGGCGATAACTATATTAGCATCCACACCAGCGGGCGATAACTATATTAGCATCACACCAGCTGGCGATAACTATAATAGCATCCACACCAGCGGGCGTTAACTATATTAGCATCCACACCAGCGGGCGTTAACTATATTAGCATCCACACCAGCGGGCGATAACTATAATTAGCATCCACATCAGCGGGCGATAACTATATTAGCATCCACTCCAGCGGGCGATAACTATATTAGCATCCACACCAGCTGACGATAACTATAATAGCATCCACACCAGCTGGCGATAACTATATTAGCATCCACATCAGCGGGCGTTAACTGTATTAGCATCCACACCAGCGGACGATAACTACATTAGCATCCACACCAGCGGACGAAAACTATATTAGCATCCACACCAGTGGGCGTTAACTATATTAGCATCCACATCAGCGGCGATAACTATAACAATAACTACATTAGCATCACATCAGCGGATGATAACTATATTAACATCCACGCCAGCGACGATAACTATATTAGCATCCACACCAGCTGGCGATAACTATAATAGCATCCACACCAGCGGCGTTAACTTTATTAGCATCCACACCAGCGACGTTAACTATATTAGCATCCACACCAGCGGGCGATAACTACATTAGCATCACATCAGCGGGCGATAACTATATTAGCATCCACACCAGCGGGCGATAACTATATTAGCATCCACATCAGCGGCGATAACTATAACAATAACTACATTAGCATCCACATCAGCGGATGATAACTATATTAACATCACGCCTATATTAGCATCCACACCAGCTGACGATAACTATAATAGCATCCACACCAGCGGGCGTTAACTTTATTAGCATCCACACCAGCAGGCGTTAACTATATTAGCATCCACACCAGCGGACGATAACTACATTAGCATCCACATCAGCGGACGATAACTATATTAGCATCCACACCAGTGGGCGTTAACTATATTAGCATCCACATCAGCGGCGATAACTATAACAATAACTACATTAGCATCCACATCAGCGGATGATAACTATATTAACATCCACGCGATAACTATAACGATAACTATATTAGCATCCACACCAGCGGGCGATAACTATATTAGCATCCACATCAGACGATAACTATATTAGCATCCACACCAGCGGACGATAACTATATTAGCATCCACACCAGCGGGCCGATAACTACATTAGCATCACATCAGCGGGCGATAACTATATTAGCATCCACACCAGCGGCGATAACTATATTAGCATCCACACCAGCGGGCGATAACTATATTAGCATCCACACCAACTGATGATAATTATATTAGCATCCACATCAGCGGACGATAACTATAACGATAACTATATTAGCATCCACACCAGCGGACGATAACTATATTAGCATCCACACCAGCGGACGATAACTATATTAGAATCCACATCAGCGGACGATAACTATAATAACTACATTAGGATCACATCAGCGGGCGATAACTATATTAGCATCCACACCAGCGGGCGATAACTATATTAACATCCACACCAGCGGACGATAACTATATTAGCATCCACACCAGTGGGCGTTAACTATATTAGCATCCACACCAGCGGGCGATAACTATATTAGCATCCACACCAGCGGGCGTTAACTATATTAGCATCCACATCAGCGGGCGATAACTATAACAATAACTACATTAGCATCCACACCAGCGGGCGATAACTATATTAGCATCCACACCAGCGGGCGTTAACTATATTGGCATTATCACCAGCGGATCATAACTATAACAATAACTACATTAGCATCCACATCAGCGGACGATAACTATATTAGCATCCACACCAGCGGAAGATAACTATAACAATAACTACATTAGCATTCACATCAGCGGACGATAACTATATTAGCATCCACACCAGCGGACGATAACTATATTAGCATCCACACCAGCGACGATAACTATATTAGCATCACACCAACGTTAACTATATTAGCATCCACATCAGCGACGATAACTATAACAATAACTACATTCGCATCCACCAGCGGACGATAACTAGATTAGCATCCACACCAGCGACGATAACTATATTGGCATTATCACCAGCGGATCATAACTATAACAATAACTACATTAGCATCCACATCAGCGGACGTTAACTATATTAGCATCCACATCAGCGGACGATAACTATAACAATAACTACATTAGCATCCACACCAGCGGGCGATAACTATATTAGCATCCACACCAGCGGGCGTTAACTATATTGGCATTATCACCAGCGGATCATAACTATAACAATAACTACATTAGCATCCACATCAGCGGACGATAACTATATTAGCATCCACACCAGCGGAAGATAACTATAACAATAACTACATTAGCATTCACATCAGCGAATGATAACTATATTAGCATCCACACCAGCGGATTAACTATTAGCATCCACACCAGCGACGATAACTATATTAGCATCCACACCAGCGGACGTTAACTATATTAGCATCCACATCAGCGGGACGATAACTATAACAATAACTACATTAGCATCCACATCAGCGGACGATAACTATATTAGCATCCACACCAGCGGACGATAACTATATTAGCATCCATACCAGCGGACGATAACTATATTAGCATCCACACCAGCTGACAATAACTGCATTAGCATCCACACCAGCGGGCGATAAACTATATTAGCATCCACACAAGTGGGACGATAACTATATTAGCATCCACACCAGCAGCGATAACTATATTAGCATCCACACCAGCGGGCGATAACTATATTAGCATCACACCAGCAGACGATAACTATATTAGCATCCACACCGCTGGCGATAACTATAACGATAACTATATTAGCATCCACACCAGCAGACGATAACTATATTAGCATCCACACCGGGTGACAATAACTATAACGATAACTATATTAGCATCCACACCAGCTGACGATAACTATAACGATAACTATATTAGCATCCACACCAGCTGACGATAACTATAACGATAACTATATTAGCATCCACACCAGCTGATGATAACTATATTAGCATCCACACCGCGACGATAACTATAACGATAACTATATTAGCATCCACACCAGCGATAACTATAACGATAACTATATTAGCATCACACCAGCGGACGATAACTATAACGATAACTATATTAGCATCCACACCAGCGACGATAACTATAACGATAACTATATTAGCATCCACACCAGCGGACGATAACTATAACGATAACTATATTAGCATCCATACCAGCGGACGTTAACTATAACGATAACTATATTAGCGTCCACACCAGCGGACGATAACTATAACGATAACTATATTAGCGTCCACACCAGCGGACGATAACTATATTAGCATCTACACCTGCGGGCGTTAACTATAACGATAACTATATTAGCGTCCACACCAGCGGGACGATAACTATAACGATAACTATATTAGCGTCACACCAGCGAGCGATAATTATAACGATAACTATATTAGCGTCCACACCAGCGGACGATAACTATAACGATAACTATATTAGCGTCCACACCAGCGGACGATAACTATAACGATAACTATATTAGCGTCACACCTGCGGGACGTTAACTATAACGATAACTATATTAGCGTCCACACCAGCGGGCGATAACTATAACGATAACTATATTAGCGTCCACACCAGCGGGCGATAACTATAACGATAACTATATTAGCATCCACCTGCGGACGTTAACTATAACGATAACTATATTAGCATCCACACCAGCGGGCGATAACTATAACGATAACTATATTAGCATCCACACCAGCGGGCGATAACTATAACGATAACTATATTAGCGTCCACACCAGCGGACGATAACTATAACGATAACTATATTAGCGTCCACACCAGCGGACGATAACTATAACAATAACTATATTAGCGTCCACACCAGCGGGCGATAACTATAACGATAACTATATTAGCGTCCACACCAGCGGACGATAACTATAACGATAACTATATTAGCGTCCACACCTCCGGACGTTAACTATAACGATAACTATATTAGCATCCACACCAGCGGACGATAACTATAACGATAACTATATTAGCGTCCACACCAGCTGATGATAAAGATGGGTTAGAAACAGCTCTCAGGTGTAGTGTTGCACTATATGCGGTACTAGAAAAGTATTAGCGATACCCTGCAATTACAAAGCGGTACGATATGGAATTTTATTAGTACGGTATTTTAAGAAGGAGCGCGTTAATAAGAGCTGTATTTATTTGTGTGGATGAGTGACAGCAGGAGTCAGGATGTGTGTGTGAGCTCTCCACCGTTCACTAAACATTGGAAGCAGAAGAGTTAAATATACGAGTAGCGCATGACAAAGAAAGCAACACAAACATGCGCGCATGATAGCGCGCATACTCTGACCTGAAGCGCGCGCACGCCTTTCAGACAACATGCGAT
>CM040929.1:8700052-8702552 GCA_023029165.1 Gobiocypris rarus
ATTTGGACCATCCGAAAGCGGGTTTTGGGGTGTTTTCACTGGTGCTCGCACACGGTTTCAGTGCAGTTACTATACCTCATGAGAATGTAGCTCAATTAAGGGCCTGAAACATACTTTACGCAAGTACGCAAATGTTCTGTAAGTTCAGCAAGCATGTTTTTAAAGAACAAAACTGACCAGCGTTTAGCGTCTCCATTTGCTACAGCGCTATTGGTAGCATCTCTTAAGAACGTGATGATAAAACTGACCTGGCGTTTAGCATCTCAGTTTGCTACAGCGCTATCGGTAGCATCTCTTAAGAATGTGATGATAAAACTGAACAGCGTTTAGCGTCTCAGTTTGCTACAGTGCTATCGGTAGCATCTCTTAAGAACGTGGTAATACAACTGACCAGCGTTTCAGCTATAGCGCCACCTGTGGCGACTCTGAGAATGGCGATTAGCGCTTCAGTTTGGTATAGCGGCACCTGTGAGAATGCGCCGTTGCTTTACAAACTATTTGCATTAGCGTGCTTGCGTACAGTACGTTTCAGCCCTAAAACTGCTGTGGACTTATAATTTCTAACAGGAGCTGCTATTGAGCGGGTGATGCCACACGAGCGAACTCCCATAATCCCCTCTGCCTTAACCACAGCGCCACCGCTCCATTAATAAACATCACTGCCTGGCTTTTTTAGTCTAACTGTGCAATATTCAGGCAATAATTTCCTCTTGTGATGTCATGAACTGGGGGGGATTGTAATTTCCCAGGATGCTTTGCATGTGGTATGTTGGTTGGTATCAGGCCGAGGCTCACGTCAGGTGCTCTGTCTCTCTCAGGCTGCTGAGCAGTGTGTTTACTGTCAGACAGACGAAATGTAGTTTGTAAGCTATTTTAAAGCAGATTTGCTTTTAATGTACTTTTTTTTTTTAATGCATTTGTGCATAGTTGATTTTTATTGCAATAAACCTTTTATGAATGAAGTGTTTCTCTGTGGTCTGATGTTATGATGGTGTAATGTGGTTTCAGCTCTCTGAGGTGTGTCGGTGGGTGTTATCTGGAAGTGTCTGGGCCAAATACACACACACACACACACTCTTATCAGACGCTGTGCTAGGAGATTAGCTGTGAGCTGCTGAAATAGACAACATAAGGCACTTGTATGCCATCAATATAAATTAGTTTCTCTATTTACACATTAAGCAACGACCACTGGAAGACGAGTTACACTGTTTGTATGATGTGAGATTGACTGTTGGTCAGGAAAAAACAAAATGGCAGCCGAGTCCGATTATATCAATAAACTAGTTTAAAATGGACTTTTACCCAATGTGTGCTCTATTAGATGATTAGCATAGCAATGTGTTAGCATCAAACTATTGGAATCCCCCGAGAGCTGAATCATTAGTTTAGCTACATGCTAACATCAAACTGCTAACAATCAATTGCTAGCAACATGCTAATGGGAAATGATTGGATTGAAGGAAATTTTGGCTACAAACTAGTTGTAATCAGTAGGCGAGTGGTCCGCTTAGCAACATGCTAACATAAAACTCTGCTGAACTACATGTTAATGACAAACTTTGAAGTTGGCTTGAGAGAGCCTGACCAGCTTTTGTTTTTCAGTTTGGAGATTAAAGTAGTTTTAAAGCTTACTTTGATGGTTTTGAATGGATGGAGGGAAAGATAAAGCTTAAATGAGTCTATATGGGTTAGATATAGTTGGTAGAATGGCAGTTTAATTGAGTCTAATGGTCTTCTGGCAGTTTAAATTTGAATTTTGACAGTTGGAGTTTGAACCGTCTTGGCTCTTGATGATTCCGTCAATGGTATTTTTCAGAGTTTTAATGGTTATTTTTAGGAAAACCGTAAGTCGGATGAGTTAGAAAAGATACAGCACACCGAGTCAGAACAATGTGGAGCTCTGGGCCGAGTTTGGAGGTTATGGAGTTAAGACTCCAGGAGGAGGAGGAGTCAGAAGTTTTAGTTTCGGAAGAAGAATGTCTATAAGCTTAAATAGCATTTCAGTAAATTGGCTTTTTCAAGCTAGCTTAATGATTGGAGATTTTGGCTACACATCAGTATTATGAACGGTTGGAATCAGTAGAGCAACACGCTACGTTATGGAACTATGGAAATTAATTGTAAACAACATCCGATTATTGAAGTGAATGAAATCTTAGCAACATGTAGAAACATGCTAGGCATGGTGAGTAGAGTTTCACGTCGTTCTCTCCTGAGGGTCGGCGTATTCTCTGTCTGAAAGGCTAGCTCTCTCTTTAGGCGGTTAGCAAGGCAACGCTACGTCTCTGAGCCGCTCTATTGTGTGTCTCTGGTTGTTTTGTTGTGTGTGTGAGTGATTACTGTCGGCTGAGGATTTGGAAGGGTTTCTCTCCTGACGTCATAAAAGCACAATCGCTGGTTTAATTGAGGTCGTTTCATGAGCGTGTGTGTGAGTGTGTGTGTGTGTGTGTGTGTGTGCGTCAGACTCAAACACAGAAGGGCAGATGGCCTGTTGAAC
>CM040929.1:8707552-8715052 GCA_023029165.1 Gobiocypris rarus
TATTATTATTATAAAAAACGACAAACCCACATACAACCCAACTACTAAAATGTAAAATGAAAACACAAGCTAATTCAAAATATTAATAAATGCTATAAATTATACTAAAATAACACTGGTTTACACCGGAATCCATTAATTATTAAATCTCTCTGTCGGTAAACCTCTACGGTCTGTCCTCGTTTATATATATATGTAGATATGTGATCGTGTTCTGTGAGTTTCCGTACTCTCCGTGAGGAGTTTGAGCTCTGACGTCACAGGCACTGATCGCGTACAGAGTGACGTTGCTGACCTCTGCCGGTGACAGTACGGCACTGCAGCCAGGGCTTGCGATTGACAAGCGACACCTGCGAATAGAGTGGCTTGAGGGGAGTAACTAAACATTATCCCGGTAAGTTTTATTGTTGTTGTTTAAATAACTACCATATTAATGTTGAAGTAACGTTAAACCTGGCCTCACGACGCGGGCGATTCAAATCAAAGCCATATTCAAACCGGCGAAAGCGCGCGTCTTTTAACGACATTTTACCTCAGTGGGAAATTTACCATTAGAAATGTATCTAGGATTATTAAAGTTTGTATTTTCTCTACAAGTCCATGTAGCTACACATGAATGACGGATAAGGATTTGAAATAAATATACAAAACTGGCACACACATTTTAGTACGTATTTGTGGGTTGTGTATGTTATTCAATTGACTCATTTTTGGAATATAATTAACAATTTTTATACTCATTTACCCCTCGTGAAAATGTCATTTCTGGGTAACAGTAATGCATTTTTAAAATAATTACATTTCTTCCAGTGTTGGCGTATATAAATGCACTGATATCCATAATTAGAGCTCAACCAACAGTTGGTGCTCGGAAAACTACATCTTAATCACAATTAATATAATACATTTGGGATTTCATGGGTTCAGTTTTACCTGATAACTAAAAATTTAGAACCAAATCAGAAGGGGGTGGGGAGCTGACAAATGTTTTCCAATAAAGTAAATAAGACTTGTTTTATCCTTAACTCAACAAAAAAAATAGAATTGTGTAATCTAACACACAAATATGGATTAAATTAATCTCATCGTTAGATGGAAGGACAGAATTACCATTAAAACCGTCCTCACATATATTTATACACACTTTTCAAAATATATTAATTTCAATATGTTACATTAACATAGCCTTTGTTAAAATATAAATCAAATGTTAACGATTTTCTATTTAACTATCCTTTAATCGGCTAGTCTCGCACATCCCTCATAATAACCATGCATAAAATGCACAAATATGAATTTAAAACTAGATTGTTATACATATGTCAGAGGCTTTGTGTTATCCAAAAATGACAAAACAGCCACTCTCCACACAGACTTGCTGCATAAAGCTTATTTATTACCAAATATACATCTTTATTTTCCTCACTCTCCCTCACACACACTAAACATTAAAAAGGCATCTGTGATTTTCAGCCGTCACTGATCTGAGGTCAGTCCGCTGTGCTGAATTGCTGCGGTTGCCATGGTGATGGCCTCCTCCAACGTCTGCTGATCTTCTAACTGTAAGCAATACACACAGTCTCACTTTAAACACACTTCAGCCATTATGCGCTGAGAAGGATTTCGTGCGGGGTGTCCGTATTGACCTGAACTGCGATTTGCGTGCCGTTCTCCGTGGCGAGCAGCGCCACCTGCTGGTACGGCGACGAGTTCCCTTCGGTCATGATGCTGTCTGACGTTACTATGGCAACCTGCAGGACAAACGCAGACACGAGTGAACGACTTGAGCTCTGATAACCACGCAATACCGTCCATCCCATAATACCCACCGGCTGCAGCTCTTTGCCATCTGTCACCATGGTGACTTGCGCGGTGTGGCCCTGGTGGGCGGGGACGGCGATGGTGGTTCCGTCCTGGGTTACCATGGTGACGGCCGTGCCCAGGACCTGCAGGTGTGCGCTGACGATGTCGTCCGTTTCCATGGTAACTTCTGCGTCACGCTCGCTCTGCTCGGACGCCTCAAAAACCTCTGCGTCTACACACCAAACCGTTCTTTGCAAACTTCTTGGGCATAAATCTGAAACAATGACAGGAAGCGTTTCTCACCGTCCTCCGCGGTGTCGAAGTCTCCGTGCGCGGTGCGCTTGTGCATGGCCAGCGTGGACGTCTGCCTGTAGGTCTTCCCGCAGTGGCTGCAGGTGTACGGCTTACAGTGTGTGTGAACCACGTGATGCTTATAAAGACTGGAGTACTCCGTGAAGCTCTTCCCACAGCCGGGGACCGTACACAGATACGGCTTCTCACCTGACAGACATAATCCTGTCAGCGCACTTACAAACACAGAATCCAATCTCAATGTGAATCGACTCGTTCTGAATTTGATCAATGTGAATCGAATCGTTCTGAATTTGCTCAATGTGAATCGAATCGTTCTGAATTTGCTCAATGTGAATCGAATCGTTCTGAATTTGCTCAATGTGAATCGAATCGTTCTGAATTTGCTCAATGTGAATCAAATCGTTCTGAATTTGCTCAATGTGAATCGAATCGTTCTGAATTTGCTCAATGTGAATCAAACCGTTCTAAATTTGCTCAATGTGAATTGAATCGTTCTGAATTTGATCAATGTGAATTGAATCGTTCTGAATTTGCTCAATGTGAATCAAATCGTTCTAAATTTGTTCAATGTGAATCGAATCGTTCTGAATTTGCTCAATGTGAATCAAATCGTTCTGAATTTGATCAATGTGAATCGAATCGTTCTGAATTTGCTCAATGTGAATCGAATCGTTCTGAATTTGCTCAATGTGAATCAAATCGTTCTAAATTTGTTCAATGTGAATCTAATCGTTCTGACTTTGCTCAATGTGAATCGAATCGTTCTGAATTTTCTCAATGTGAATCGAATCGTTCTGAATTTGCTCAATGTGAATTGAATCGTTCTGACTTGCTCAATGTGAATCAAATCGTCTGAATTTGCTCAATGTGAATCGAATCATTCTGAATTTGCTCAATGTGAATCGAATCGTTCTGAATTTGTTCAATGTGAATCGAATTGTTCTGAATTTGCTCAATGTGAATCAATCGTTCTGAATTTGATCAATGTGAATCAAATCGTTCTGAATTTGTTCAATGTTAATCGAATTGTCTGAATTTGCTCAATGTGAATCAAATCGTTCTGAATTTGATCAATGTGAATCGAATTGTCTGAATTTGCTCAATGTGAATCAAATCGTTCTGAATTTGCTCAATGTGAATCAAATCGTTCTAAATTTGTTCAATGTGAATCAAATCGTTCTGACTTTGCTCAATGTAGAATCGAATCGTTCTGAATTTGCTCAATGTGAATCGAATCGTTCTGAATTTGCTCAATGTGAATTGAATCGTTCTGACTTCACTCAATGTGAATCGAATCGTACTGAATTTGCTCAATGTGAATCGAATCATTCTGAATTTGCTCAATGTGAATCGAATCGTTCTAAATTTGTTCAATGTGAATCTAATTGTTCTGAATTTGCTCAATGTGAATCGAATCGTTCTGAATTTGATCAATGTGAATCGAATCGTTCTGAATTTGTTCAATGTTAATCGAATTGTCCTGAATTTGCTCAATGTGAATCAAATCGTTCTGAATTTGCTCAATGTGAATCAAATCGTTCTGAATTTGCTCCATGTGAATCGAATTCGTTCTGAATTTGATCAATGTGAATCGATCGTTCTGAATTTGATCAATGTGAATCGAATCGTACTGAATTTGCTCAATGTGAATCGAATTGTCCTGAATTTGCTCAATGTGAATCAAATCGTTCCAAATTTGTTCAATGTGAATCAAATCGTTCTGACTTCGCTCAATGTGAATCGAATCGTTTCTGAATTTGCTCAATGTGAATCGAATCGTTCTGAATTTGCTCAATGTGAATTGAATCGTTCTGACTTAGCTCAATGTGAATCGAATCCTGAATTTGCTCAATGTGAATCGAATCATTCTGAATTTGCTCAATGTGAATCGAATCGTTCTAAATTTGTTCAATGTGAATCTAATTGTTCTGAATTTGCTCAATGTGAATCGAATCGTTCTGAATTTGCTCAATGTGAATCGAATCGTTCTTAATTTGTTCAATGTTAATCGAATTGTCCTGAATTTGCTCAATGTGAATCAAATCGTTCTGAATTTGATCAATGTGAATCGAATTGTCCTGAATTTGCTCAATGTGAATCAAATCGTTCGAATTTGCTCAATGTGAATCAAATCGTTCTAAATTTGTTCAATGTGAATCAAATCGTTCTGACTTTGCTCAATGTGAATCGAATCGTTCTGAATTTGCTCAATGTGAATCGAATCGTTCTGAATTTGCTCAATGTGAATCAAATCGTTCTGACTTTGCTCAATGTGAATCGAATCGTTCTGAATTTGCTCAATGTGAATCGAATCGTTCTGAATTTGCTCAATGTGAATTGAATCGTTCTGACTTCGCTCAATGTGAATCGAATCGCACTGAATTTGCTCAATGTGAATCGAATCATTCTGAATTTGCTCAATGTGAATCGAATCGTTCTAAATTTGTTCAATGTGAATCTAATTGTTCTGAATTTGCTCAATGTGAATCAAATCGTTCTGAATTTGATCAATGTGAATCGAATCGTTCTGAATTTGTTCAATGTTAATCGAATTGTCCTGAATTTGCTCAATGTGAATCAATTCGTTCTGAATTTGCTCAATGTGAATCGAATCGTTCTGAATTTGCTCCATGTGAATCGACTCGTTCTGAATTTGATCAATGTGAATCGACTCGTTCTGAATTTGATCAATGTGAATCGAATCGTACTGAATTTGCTCAATGTGAATCGAATTGTCCTGAATTTGCTCAATGTGAATCAAATCGTTCTAAATTTGTTCAATGTGAATCAAATCGTTCTGAATTTGATCAATGTGAATCGAATCGTTCTGAATTTGGTCAATGTGAATCGAATCGTTCTCAAATTTTTCTGAATTTGCTCAATGTGAATCAAATCGTTCTGAATTTGCTCAATGTGAATCTAATTGTTCTGAATTTGCTCAATGTGAATCGAATCGTTCTGAATTTGCTCAATGTGAATCGAATCGTTCTGAATTTGTTCAATGTGAATCGAATTGTCCTGAATTTGCTCAATGTGAATCAAATCGTTCCAAATTTGTTCAATGTGAATCAAATCGTTCTGACTTCGCTCAATGTGAATTGAATCGTTCTGAATTTGCTCCATGTGAATCGAATCGTTCTGAATTTGCTCAATGTGAATTGAATCGTTCTGAATTTGCTCAATGTGAATCGAATCGTTCTGAATTTGCTCAATGTGAATCGAATCGTTCTGAATTTGCTCAATGTGAATCAAATCGTTCTGACTTCGCTCAATGTGAATCAAATCGTTCTGAATTTTTTCAATGTGAATCAAATCGTTCTGAATTTGCTCAATGTGAATCAAATCGTTCTGACTTCGCTCAATGTGAATCGAATCGTTCTGAATTTTCTCAATGTGAATCAAATTGTTCTAAATTTGCTCAATGTGAATCGAATCGTTCTGAATTTGATCAATGTGAATCGAATCGTTCTGAATTTGCTCAATGTGAATTGAATCGTTCTGAATTTGCTCAATGTGAATCGAATCGTTCTGAATTTGCTCAATGTGAATCGAATCGTTCTGAATTTGCTCAATGTGAATCGAATCGTTCTGACTTCGCTCAATGTGAATCGAATCGTTCTGAATTTTCTCAATGTGAATCGAATCGTTCTGAATTTGCTCAATGTGAATCAAATCGTTCTGACTTTGCTCAATGTGAATCGAATCGTTCTGAATTTGCTCAATGTGAATCGAATTGTTCTGAATTTGCTCAATGTGAATCGAATCGTTCTGAATTTGTTCAATGTGAATCGAATCGTTCTGAATTTGTTCAATGTGAATCGAATCGTTCTGAATTTGTTCAATGTGAATCGAATTGTTCGTTAAAGGAATCTATGATGAAAAATGTTTGCGGACGCGCGTCTTGTTCCACGACACCTCTGAGTGAGTGTGTGTGTGTGTGTGTGTGTGTCACCTGTGTGTATCCTCATGTGGTTCTTGTAGTTGGTGGCGCTGGCGAAGGCTCTGCCACAGGACGGCTCCGGGCACAGGTACGGCCTCTCGCCCGTGTGTGTGCGCGTGTGCACCTTGCGGATGTTGGAGGTGGTGAAGGCGCGGCCGCAGCCCTCGAAGGGACACCTGAACGGCTTCTCACCTGAGGAGAGAGCGACAGCTGCTGATGTGTGTGTGTGTGTGTGTGTGAGAGACAGACACACTCAGTGCGGCTCGTACCGGTGTGTGTGCGCCGCGTGTTTCTGCAGGTCTCCGGAGGTCTTGAAGGCCTTGTAGCACATGTCCTCGGGGCACTTGTAGGGCTTCTCTCCCGTGTGTGTGCGCAGGTGGCTCTTCAGGCCGTATCCGTGGCGGGCTTTCCCGCAGGATGGCACCTCGCACCGGTACGGACGGTCACCCGTGTGAGAGCGCTCGTGCACCTGCACAACACACACACACACGCGTCTGTGAGTCTCAGGAGTGCTCACTAAGCTCTACCCCAGTGCATTGTGGGAAGGCTCTACCTTCAGATGGTGTGCTGTGGTGTAGAAGCGTCCGCATCCCGTGTGTCCACAGCGGAAACTCTTCTCTCCGGCCGGCTGACCTTTACTGGAGCTCCAGACCTTCCCCTCAAACATCAGCTGACACACACACGCACACACACACACCTGTCTATCACTATCATTCTATCCATCAATCATCTATCCATCATCTATCCAACTATCCAACTATCCATCCATCCATCCATCATCTATCCAACTATCCATCCATCCATCCATCATCTATCCAACTATCCATCCATCCATCCATCATCTATCCAACTATCCATCCATCCATCCATCATCTATCCAACTATCCATCCATCCATCCATCATCTATCCAACTATCCATCCATCCATCCATCCATCATCTATCCAACTATCCATCCATCCATCCATCATCTATCCAACTATCCATCCATCCAACTATCCATCCATCCATCCATCATCTATCCAACTATCCATCCATCATCTATCCAACTATCCATCCATCCATCCATCCATCATCTATCCAACTATCCAACTATCCATCCATCCATCCATCCACCATCTATCCAACTATCCATCCATCCATCCATCATCTATCCAACTATCCATCCATCCAACTATCCATCCATCCATCCATCATCTATCCAACTATCCATCCATCCATCCATCATCTATCCAACTATCCACCCATCCATCATCTATCCAACTATCCATCCATCATCTATCCAACTATCCATCCATCCATCATCTATCCAACTATCCATCCATCCATCATCTATCCAACTATCCATCCATCCATCCAACTATCCATCCATCCATCCATCATCTATCCAACTATCCATCCATCCATCCATCATCTATCCAACTATCCATCCATCCATCCATC
>CM040929.1:8720910-8755910 GCA_023029165.1 Gobiocypris rarus
GCCAGTCGCGCCGCCGTCGCTCATCAGAAATGTTATAATATTTTCGGTTTCTGCAGATTATTCGTTCATATTTCAGTTTCGCCGCTCGCTGGTCATTGAGTGTGTGTTCGTGTAGCAGCAGAGATGAATCTGGAGCTGCTCGGTGAGAGTCTGTTAGCTCAGCGCTAACTCATGCTAGCCGTCTTTTCATGTTTATAAACATTAAATGGAAACGTTCTAGTAACTTATTGTTGGTTATTATTGTAACTCTAATATTTACATATGAAACATGATCTTTCGTCACTTATTTGATTATGTATGTTATTATAATCAGTTCTGCTCTGTGTGTCAGAGTGTGTCATTATATGTATTTTGCTGTAAAATAACGTTGTTGTTGTTGTTGTTGTTTTCTATTCTACAGAGTCGTTCGGGCAGAACTATCCAGAGGTACAATTACAATATATGTATATATATTCACACATTATATATGACATACATGTATATCATTTGTGTGTGTGTGTGTGTGTCTGTGTGTGTGTCTGTGTGTGTGTGTGTGTGTGTGTGTGTCTGTCTGTATGTGTGTGTGTGTGTGTGTGTGTGTGTGTGTGTGTGTGTGTGTGTGTGTGTGTGTGTGTGTGTGTCTGTGTGTCTGTGTGTCTGTGTGTGTGTGTGTGTCTGTGTGTCTGTGTGTGTCTGTGTGTGTGTGTGTGTGTGTGTGTGTGTGTGTGTGTGTGTCTGTATGTCTGTGTGTGTGTGTGTGTCTGTCTGTGTGTGTGTGTGTGTGTGTGTGTGTGTGTGTGTGTGTGTGTGTGTGTATGTCTGTCTGTGTCCTGTCTGTGTGTGTGTCTGTCTGTGTCTGTGTGTGTCTGTGTGTGTGTCTGTGTGTGTCTGTGTGTGTGTGTCTGTGTGTCTGTGTGTGTGTGTCTGTGTGTGTGTGTGTGTGTGTGTGTGTGTGTGTGTGTGTGTCTGTGTGTGTCTGTGTGTGTGTGTGTCTGTGTGTCTGTGTGTGTGTCTGTGTGTGTCTGTGTGTGTCTGTGTGTGTGTGTGTGTGTGTGTGTGTGTGTGTGTGTCTGTCTGTGTGTGTCTTTTCTTTCTGTGTGTGTGTGTGTGTGTCTGTATGTCTGTGTGTGTGTGTCTGTCTGTCTGTGTGTGTGTGTGTGTGTGTGTGTGTGTGTGTGTCTGTGTGTGTGTGTGTGTGTGTGTGTGTATGTGTGTGTGTGTATGTCTGTCTGTGTCTGTATGTCTGTGTGTGTGTGTGTGTTCTGTCTGTGTGTGTGTGTACTACACACACACACACACACAGACACTACAGACTACAACATGATACATCATTACACACACACACACTGGCCTGCTCACTGTGTGTGTGTGTGTGTGTGTGTGTGTGTCTGTGTGTGTGTGTCTGTGTGTGTGTGTCTGTCTGTGTGTGTCTGTCTGTGTGTGTCTGTCTGTGTGTATGTGTGTGTGTGTGTGTGTGTGTGTGTGTGTGTGTGTGTCTGTGTGTATGTGTGTGTGTGTGTGTGTGTGTGTGTGTGTGTGTGTGTGTCTGTGATTGTGTGTGTGTGTGTGTGTTTGTCTGTGTGTGTGTGTGTCTGTGTGTGTGTGTGTGTGTGTGTGTGTGTGTGTGTGTGTGTGTGTGTGTGCAGGAGGCCGTGGCACTCTGGACTGCATCAGCATGGCCCTGACCTGCACGTTTAACCGCTGGGGACGCTGCTCGCTGTCGGCTGCAATGATGGGACGATCGTCATCTGGGACTTTCTGACGAGGAATCGCCAAAATTATCAGCGCACACATCCACCCCGTCTGCTCACTCAGGTACACACACACACACACACACACACACACACACATACAGTGCATCCGAAAAAAGTATTCACAGTGCTTCACTTTTTCAACATTTTGTTGATTTGCAAATTGATTTGCACAATTATTAAAAATAAAAAAAATGCCTTTGCCATGACACTCAACATTGAGCTCAAGTGCTCCTGTTTCCACGGATCATCCTTCTGTGGTCAATTCAGCAGATTGGACATGGTTGGGAAAGGCACACACCTGTCTAAATAAGGTCATACAGTTAACAGTGCATGAGAGCACAAACCAAGCCATGAAGTCCAAGGGATTGGGATTGACCTCCGAGACAGGCTTGTATGGAGGCTCAGATCTGGGAAGGGCACAGAAGCATTTCTGCAGCTGAAGGTCCCATGAGCACTCCAGCGTTTCTCTGCGGAGAGAGGAGCACCTTCCTGTAGAACAACCATCTCTGCAGCTCTCCACCAATCAGGCCTGTGTGGGAGTGGCCAGGCGGACACACACTCCTCAGGGAAAGGCACATGACAGCCCGCCTGGAATTTGCCAGAAGGCTCCTGAAGGACTCCCAGACCATGAGGAACAACATTCTCTGGTCTGATGAAACAAAGATTGAACTCTAGGAAACCAGGCACCGCTCATCCCTACAGTGAAGAATGGTGGTGGCAGCATCATGCTGTGGGGGTGTTTTTCAGCGGCGGGAACTGGGAGACTAGTAATGAACAGGGCCACACGGAATCTGTGGAATTTTTTGTGATTTCTGCACAGAATTTTTTGAAAAATCTGCGGAATTATGAGAATGGTTTAAATGTGTAAAAGGATCAAAGAATATTGGAACTGAAAGCATTACAAATAAAATATAACATTTTCACTTCTTAATTTTTATTTAAGGTTTACAATCCAAATCCAAATAGAACACACACTCTCTCTCTCTCACACACACACACACACACACACTTCAATATTGCTTTATCAATTGTATTGTTGATTTTAAAATATCACTCTCTCACAAAAAAGTTCACATTAATAAGCGCAGCCTACTACCCCTCACAATAACCCCTGCGATTGTGCATGCTTCTCAAATGACGGGCACTGCAAATCTGCGGAGTTTTCTCTTGAATTATGAATAAGACATAACAAAATGTGGAAAGGACAGTGAATACTTTCTGGACCCCACACACACTCTCACTCTCACTCTCTCTCTCTCTCTCTCTCTCTCTCACACACACACTCTCTCTCTTACTCACACACACTTTCCTCACACACACACACACACACACACACACACACACACTCTCTCTCTCTCTCTCTCTCTCTCACTCACACACACTTTCTCTCTCGAGTGCCTCACACTCTCACTCACACACTTTCTCTCTCAATCACTCTCCCCACACTTTCTCTCTCACTCCACACTTTCGGTGCTCAGTCACTCACTCCACACACTTTCTCTCTCACTACACTCTCTCTCACACACTCCTCTCACCTCTCTTTGTGGTTCTTGTAGTTCAGCTGGAGCAGGAAACGGGACACTAAGCTGGTCAGCGCCTCCACACAGATAACATCGTGTCTCGTGTGGGGCGTCTGGGACGGGGCTGTGACCAGCGCTTCGCTTTCGCGCCCATCCTCAAGCTGCAGTACCACCCCAGAGAGACATGCTTAGTGCCCTCACTTCCTGTCCGATGCACCTCGCCATGTGGTGACATGCAGTACCATCGTGTGTTTCAGAGAGGGGATAGTGCAGTGTCACTCTGCAGTCTACTTGTCTGCTGCTCCACATGTCGCTCCAACCGTGGTGCCTGCGTGGGACTGGAGCTGGCGCCACAGTGCGAAGTTGGGCGGCGCAGTTATCTGCAGAGCAGAAGATCAGAGGTCAAATGCGGCGTGTGTGTGTGACCTCAAAAAGCGTGGTCTCTCTCTCTCTCTCTCTCTCTCTCTCTCTCTCTCTCTCTCTCACACTCACACACACTTTCTTTCTCTCTCACTCACTCACACACACTTTCTCTCTCACACACACACTCTCACACTCTCTCTTGTGGTTCAGCTGGAGCAGAGACGGACACAAGCTGGTCAGCGCCTCCACAGATAACATCGTGTCTCAGTGGGACGTCCTGACGGGAGACTGTGACCAGCGCTTCCGCTTCCCCTCGCCCATCCTCAAGCTGCAGTACCACCCCAGAGACATGTGAGTGCCCTCACTTCCTGTCCCGTGCACCTGACTTCCTGTGAGTGACCGTGTGTCGTGTGTTTCAGGGATAAGGTGCTGGTGTGTCCCATGAAGTCTGCGCCCGTCCTGCTCACGCTGTCCGACTCCAAACACGTGGTGCTGCCCGTGGACGACGACTCCGACCTCAACGTAGTGGCGGCCTTCGACCGGCGCGGGGAGTACATCTACACCGGGAACGCCAAGGGAAAGGTCAGAGGTCACGTGCGCGTGTGTGAGTGTGTGAGTGAGTGAGTGAATGAGTGAGTGAGTGAGTGAGTGAGTGAGTGAGTGAGTGAGTGAGTGAGTGTGTGGTGAGTGAGTGAGTGAGTGAGTGTGAGTGAGTGAGTGAGTGAGTGGTGAGTGAGTGGTGAGTGAGTGGTGAGTGTGTGAGTGAGTGAGTGAGTGTGGTGAGTGGTGAGTGGTGAGTGGTGGTGAGTGGTGAGTGAGTGAGGTGGTGAGTGAGTGAGTGAGTGTGGTGAGTGAGTGGTGGTGAGTGAGTGAGTGGTGAGTGAGAGTGAGTGAGTGAGTGTGGTGGTGGTGGTGAGTGTGGTGTGAGTGGTGGTGAGTGAGTGTGGTGAGTGGTGAGTGGTGGTGGTGAGTGAGTGAGTGAGTGAGTGTGAGTGAGTGGTGAGTGAGTGAGTGAGTGTGTGAGTGGTGAGTGAGTGTGGTGAGTGAGTGGTGAGTGTGGTGAGTGAGTGAGTGGTGGTGAGTGTGTGAGTGGTGGTGAGTGTGGTGGTGAGTGTGTGAGCGAGTGAGTGAGTGAGAGTGTGAGTGAGTGAGTGAGTGGTGAGTGTGGTGAGTGGTGAGTGTGGTGAGTGGTGGTGAGTGAGTGTGGTGAGTGAGTGAGTGGTGAGGTGTGAGTGGTGGTGAGTGGTGAGTGTGGTGGTGGTGGTGAGTGAGTGTGGTGAGTGAGTGAGTGTGGTGGTGAGTGGTGGTGAGTGAGTGTGTGAGTGGTGAGTGAGTGTGGTGAGTGAGTGAGTGTGAGCGAGTGAGTGGTGAGAGTGTGAGTGAGTGGTGGTGAGTGAGTGTGGTGAGTGAGTGAGTGTGGTGAGTGAGTGAGTGGTGAGTGAGTGTGTGGTGGTGAGTGAGTGTGGTGGTGGTGAGTGTGAGCGAGTGAGTGGTGAGGTGTGAGGAGTGGTGGTGGTGAGTGTGGTGGGTGAGTGAGTGTGGTGAGTGGTGGTGGTGAGTGAGTGTGGTGGTGGTGGTGGTGAGTGAGTGTGAGTGAGTGAGTGAGTGTGGTGGTGAGTGGTGGTGAGTGTGGTGAGTGAGTGAGTGTGGCGAGTGAGTGTGAGTGAGTGAGTGAGTGTGGTGGTGGTGAGTGAGTGAGTGTGAGTGAGTGAGTGAGTGTGGAGTGGTGAGTGAGAGTGTGGCGGTGAGCGGTGAGTGAGTGAGCGAGTGTGTGGTGAGTGTGGTGAGTGAGTGTGAGTGGTGAGTGAGTGTGGTCGAGTGAGTGAGTGAGTGTGAGTGGTGGTGGTGGTGAGTGGTGAGGTGGTGAGTGAGTGAGTGGTGAGTGTGAGTGAGTGAGTGAGTGTGAGTGGTGAGTGAGTGTGTGGTGAGTGAGTGTGGTGAGTGAGTGAGTGTGGCGAGTGAGTGGTGAGAGTGTGAGTGAGTGTGTGAGTGAGTGAGTGTGGTGAGTGAGTGAGTGTGAGCGAGTGAGTGGTGAGAGTGTGGTGAGTGGTGGTGAGTGGTGAGTGTGAGTGAGTGAGTGAGTGTGGTGGTGGTGGTGAGTGGTGAGTGTGTGGTGGTGAGTGTGGTGGTGAGTGAGTGAGCGAGTGAGTGGTGAGAGTGTGGCGAGTGGCGAGTGAGTGAGTGGCGAGTGTGTGAGTGAGTGAGTGGTGAGTGTGTGAGTGAGAGTGTGAGCGAGTGAGCGAGTGGCGAGTGAGCGTGTGAGTGAGTGAGTGAGTGAGTGTGTGAGTGAGTGAGTGAGTGTGAGTGAGTGTGTGGTGAGTGAGTGTGGTGGTGGTGAGTGAGTGTGGCGAGTGGCGAGTGGCGAGTGGCCGAGTGGCGAGTGGCGTGTGGTGAGTGGCGAGTGAGTGAGTGAGTGAGTGAGTGAGTGTGAGTGAGAGTGTGGCGAGTGAGCGTGTGAGTGAGTGGCGAGTGGTGAGTGAGTGGTGAGTGTGTGAGTGAGGTGTGGCGAGTGAGCGAGTGAGCGTGTGGCGAGTGGCGAGTGAGTGTGGCGAGTGAGTGTGAGTGGTAGTGAGCGAGTGGCGAGTGAGCGTGTGAGTGTGTGAGTGAGTGAGTGTGAGTGAGTGAGTGTGTGAGTGTGTGAGTGTGTTAGTGTGAGTGTGTGAGTGTGTGTGTGTGAGTGTGTGAGTGTGGTGGTGAGTGAGTGAGTGTGTGTGAGTGTGTGAGTGAGTGAGTGTGTGAGTGAGTGAGTGAGTGTGAGTGAGTGAGTGAGTGAGTGTGTGAGTGTGTGAGTGTGTTAGTGTGTTAGTGTGAGTGTGTGAGTGAGTGTGTGAGTGAGTGTGTGAGTGAGTGTGTGAGTGAGTGTGTGAGTGAGTGTGTGAGTGTGTGAGTGTGTGAGTGTGTGAGTGTGAGTGTGTGGCGAGTGAGCGAGTGGCCAGTGGCCAGTGGCGAGTGGCCAGTGGCGAGTGGCGTGTGGCGAGTGGCGTGTGGCGTGTGGCGTGTGGCGTGTGGCGTGTGGCGTGTGGCGTGTGGCGTGTGGCGTGTGGCCGAGTGTGCGAGTGTGCGAGTGGCGAGTGGCGAGTGTGCGGTGAGTGAGTGGCGAGTGAGTGTGTGAGTGTGTGAGTGAGTGTGAGTGGTGGTGAGTGAGTGTGTGAGTGAGTGGTGGTGGTGAGTGAGTGAGTGAGTGAGTGAGTGTGTGTGTGAGTGTGTGTGTGTGAGTGTGTGAGTGTGAGTGTGTGGTGAGTGGTGGTGAGTGGTGAGTGAGTGAGTGGTGGTGAGTGAGTGTGTGGTGAGTGGTGGTGAGTGAGTGGTGAGTGGTGAGTGGTGGTGAGTGTGTGAGTGGTGAGTGAGGGGTGTGTGGTGGTGAGTGAGTGGTGAGTGAGTGAGTGGTGGGTGGTGGTGAGTGGTGGTGAGTTTGGTGGTGGTGGTGGGTGGTGGTGAGTGAGTGGTGAGTGAGTGGTGGTGAGTGAGTGGTGGTGAGTGAGTGGTGAGTGAGTGAGTGGTGAGTGAGTGAGTGAGTGGTGGTGGTGAGTGGTGGTGAGTGAGTGAGTGAGTGAGTGGTGAGTGAGTGTGTGGAGTGAGTGGTGGTGAGTGAGTGAGTGAGTGAGTGAGTGAGTGAGTTTGAGTGAGTGTGTGAGTGTGTGAGTGTGTGAGTGTGTGAGTGTGTGAGTGTGTGGTGAGTGTGTGGTGAGTGAGTGGTGAGTGTGTGAGTGGTGGTGGTGAGTGAGTGAGTGAGTGGTGAGTGAGTGAGTGTGTGAGTGTGTGAGTGTGTGTGTGAGTGTGTGAGTGTGTGAGTGTGTGAGTGGTGGTGGTGAGTGGTGAGTGAGTGAGTGGTGGTGTGAGTGTGAGTGGTGAGTGGGTGGTGAGTGAGTGAGTGAGTGGTGAGTGAGTGAGTGTGTGAGTGGTGGTGAGTGAGTGAGTGAGTGAGTGAGTGAGTGAGTGGTGAGTGAGTGAGTGTGTGAGTGTGTGTGTGTGTGTGTGTGTGTGTGTGTGTGTGTGTGAGTGTGTGAGTGTGTGAGTGTGTGAGTGTGTGAGTGAGTGAGTGTGTGAGTGTGTGGGTGGGTGGTGAGTGTGTGAGTGAGTGAGTGAGTGGTGAGTGAGTGAGTGTGAGTGAGTGAGTGACTGAGTGAGTGAGTGAGTGAGTGAGTGAGTGAGTGAGTGAGTGGGTTTGAGTGAGTGGTGAGTGGTGAGGTGGTGAGTGTGAGTGGTGGTGAGTGGTGAGTGAGTGAGTGAGTGAGTGAGTGAGTGAGTGTGAGTGTGTGAGTGTGTGAGTGTGTGAGTGTGGTGAGTGGTGGTGAGTGAGTGAGTGTGTGAGTGAGTGAGTGAGTGAGTGAGTGAGTGTGAGTGTGTGGTGAGTGGTGAGTGTGTGAGTGTGTGAGTGTGTGGTGAGTGAGTGTGTGAGTGAGTGGTGAGTGAGTGAGTGGTGAGTGAGTGTGTGAGTGTGTGGTGAGTGTGTGAGCGAGTGAGCGAGTGAGTGAGTTTGAGTGAGTGGTGGTGAGTGAGTGAGTGAGTGAGTGTGAGTGAGTGGTGAGTGGTGAGTGAGTGAGTGAGTGGCGAGTGGCGAGTGGCGGCGGTGGCGAATGCGAGTGAGTGTGTGAGTGTGTGAGTGAGTGAGTCAGTGGTGAGTCAGTGAGTGAGTGAGTGAGTGAGTGAGTGAGTTTGAGTGAGTTTGGTGAGTGAGTGAGTGAGTTTGAGTGAGTGAGTTTGAGTGAGTGAGTTTGAGTGAGTGAGTGAGTGAGTTTGAGTGAGTGAGTTTGAGTGAGTGGTGAGTGAGTGAGTTTGAGTGAGTGAGTTTGGTGGTGAGTGAGTGAGTGGTGAGTGGTGAGTGAGTGGTGGTGAGTGAGTTTGAGTGAGTGAGTTTGAGTGGTGGTGGTGGTGAGTGAGTGAGTTTGGTGGTGAGTGTGGTGGTGGTGGTGAGCGAGTGAGCGGTGGTAGTGGCGAGTGAGTGGTGGTGAGGCGAATGTGCGGTGAGTGAGTGGTGGCGGTGAGTGAGTGAGTGGTGGTGGTGAGTGGTGGTGAGTGGTGGTGAGTGAGTGGTGGTGGTGGTGGTGGTGAGTGGTGGTGGTGGTGGTGAGTTTGGTGAGTGAGTTTGAGTGGTGGTGGTGGTGGTGGGTGGTGAGTGGTGAGTGGTGAGTGGTGGTGGTGGTGGTGAGTGAGTGGTGAGTGAGTGGTGGTGGTGAGCGGTGAGTGGTGTGACGGCGAATGTGCGAGTGTGTGAGTGTGTGAGTGGTGGTGAGTGAGTTTGAGTGAGTGAGTGGTGAGTGAGTGAGTGTGTGAGTGAGTGGTGGGTGAGTTTGAGTGAGTGAGTGGTGGTGGTGGTGAGTGAGTTTGAGTGAGTGAGTTTGGTGGTGGTGGTGGTGAGTGGTGGTGAGGTGGTGGTGAGTGAGTGGTGGTGGTGAGTGAGTGGTGAGTGAGTGAGTTTGGTGAGTGAGTTTGGTGAGTGAGTTTGGTGAGTGAGTGAGTGAGTGAGTTTGAGTGAGTGAGTTTGAGTGGTGGTGAGTGAGTGAGTTTGAGTGAGTGAGTTTGGTGGTGAGTGGTGGTGAGTGAGTTTGAGTGAGTGAGTTTGGTGGTGAGGTGGTGGTGAGTGGTGGTGAGTGGTGGTGAGTGGTGAGTGGTGAGTGAGTTTGGTGAGTGGTGGTGGTGGTGGTGGTGAGTGAGTGAGTGAGTGAGTGGTGGTGAGTGAGTGGTGGTGGTGAGTGAGTGAGTGAGTGAGTGAGTGGTGAGTGAGTGAGTGAGTGAGTGAGTGAGTGAGTTTGAGTGAGTGAGTGTGAGTTTGAGTGAGTGAGGGAGTGAGTGAGTGGCGAGTGAGCGAGTGAGCGAGTGGCGAGTGGCAGTGAGTGTGTGAGTGTGTGAGTGTGTGTGAGTGAGTGAGTGTGTTGATGAGCAGGAGCTTGACGTGTGTGTCTGTCACAGATTCTGGTGCTCAACACAGAGAAACAGGACCTCGTGGCCTCATTCAGAGTGACTACAGGAACCAGCAACACCACCGCCATCAAGTCCATCGAGTTTGCACGCAAGGGCAGGTCAGAGGTCACGCACGTTAAAAACGAATGAGAATATTAAGACTCGATTATTGATTGTGAATGATTGTGAGTGATGTGCTCCTGTGGTCCCGCAGCTGTTTCCTCATCAACACGGCCGACCGGATCATCCGCGTGTCGGCGGCCGAGATCCTGACCTGCGGCCGAGACGGCGAGCCGGAGCCCATGCAGAAGCTGCAGGACCTGGTGAACAGGTGAAGGACGGTTCGGTGTGTGTGTGTGTGTGTGTGTGTGTGTGTGTGTGTGTGTGTGTGTGCGCGCTGACCTCTCTCTGCCCGCAGGACGCCGTGGAAGCGCTGCTGCTTCTCGGGAGACGGCGAGTACATCGTGGCGGGGTCGGCGCGGCAGCACGCGCTCTACATCTGGGAGAAGAGCATCGGGAACCTGGTGAAGATCCTGCACGGGACGCGTGGGGAGCTGCTGCTGGACGTGGCGGTGAGGCAGCGGTCAGCGCTCGTACAGGCCGGTGTGTGACCACACTGAGCGCTGACTCTCTGTGTGTGTGTGTGTGTGTGTGTGTGTGTGTGTGTGTGTGTGTGTGTGTTTACAGTGGCATCCCGTGCGGCCCATCATCGCCTCCATCTCCAGCGGTGTGGTGTCCATATGGGCTCAGAACCAAGTGGTGAGGATTTTACTACATTTCTCATGATTTGTCATATCTTACAGCATTTTTACATTATTGGTAATATTGTTTATTTTCACATTTTCAAAATAAATATTCACTAAAATTCACATTGTTTTTAACATCATTAGTCAGTTTGAAATGTGTTGTTGTTTATTTTCATATTTGTTTATATTGATTAATCCGCTGCATTTTAACGTTCACAAAATACATAAACATCATTTTTAATAGTACGTTTCAAATGTATTTTTTATCCACATTCGCAAATCATTTTAAAATAAAGTTCGCATTACTTTTTAATATTATAGTTTCAAATGTGATTTTGTTGTTTTTAGTTTTGACATTTTTCTGTGTTCATATTGTCTAATCCAGTTTATTTTGATATTTGCTAGATATTTTTAAATTAAATTTTCTAAATTTTGCATTGTTTTTAATACTACCATAGAGTTTTGGATGTTTTTTTGTTTGTGAAATTATGCTATTTAATTTAAATATATTAAATAACACATACATCGCTGCAATTACATTCATATTTATTGTACATATTTACTAAATTAGAAATTATTAATTGGATTTTTTTTTTATCCTAGTGGTCAACTGATGTATTGCCAAAGCGATGCATCATCCGATACGTTTTTCTGTTTGCCTGATATTTTGACACCACATGACTTTTATTTTGACAATGTGAGGACTTTTATTTTGACAGTACCATCACTTTTATTTGACAATGTGAGGACTTTTATTTTGACAGTACCATCACTTTTATTTTACAACGTGAGGACCTTTATTTTGACACTCCAACACTCATCGGTCAAACAGAAAACTTTTGTCGCTGCTGCCGATAATGAAAAAATGCCAAAGATTGTGTGATGTATCAGTTAACCACTAAATAAACTGGCTGTCTTAGTAGAGTGCTGCCTATGTAGACGGTAGGGGCTGACCCTGTGTGTGTGTGTGTGTGTGTGTGTGTGTGTGTGTGTGTGTGTGTGTGTGTGTAGGAGAACTGGAGCGCGTTTGCGCCAGACTTTAAAGAGCTGGGACGAGCGTGGAGTATGAGGAGAGAGAGTCTGAGTTTGACATCGAGGACGAGGACAAGAGTGAACCGGAACAGACAGGTAAACACACACGCACACACACACACACACTGATGAAGATGACACTGACCTTGTGTGTGTGTATCAGGAGCCGACGCGGCGGAGGATGAGGAGGTGGACGTGACGTCGGTCGACCCCATCCAGGCTTTCTGCAGCAGGTCAGACGCGCTCAACATTCAGTTCTGACCACAGTCAGCGACTCTTTCTGTTTAGATCAAGCTCCGCCCACAGGGCATCTCATTAGTGTTAACCCCGCCCACTCCGCTGTGTATTACACATCACATATTAAAAATAACGTAACATTTTGCAAATGATCATAGTTACAAAAATATTTCATATTGTTCATCGTTTATTTTGACTTCTCAAAAATCAATTATAAACTTTTTTTTAATTAAAGTTTCAAAAAGTGTGTTCAAAAGTTTTGCCGTTTTTCCGTCTCATATTTTATAATTAAGTCTTTGGCTTTCACCGAAAAAAATGTAATCTGCTAAATTTCACATTATCTTTATTATCATCATCATTACAAATTTTTAATAAGTTTTAACATTCACGAAATAAATGTTAAATTCTGTTTGCTAAATTTCGCATAAGTTTTAATATCGTTTCAGATGTTTCGTTTATTTTTGATGTTTTTGTTTGTTCACATTGTATATTTTGACATTCGCAATTTTAAAAAATTATAATTTACAATTTGTTGTTATTTCAAATGTGTTTAGTTTTTGATGTTTTTGTTAGTTTATATTGTTTAATCATTCATTTTAACATTCGCTAAATACTTTTTAAACAATTTTTTTATATCATCATGTAATTTCAAATGTTTTTGTTAATTGTTTTGATGTTTTTAAAACAAATCAAAAGAATCAAGATCTTGTTGTTTATTTTTTATTCATGTTAAGTCCAGTCCAGTTGTTATTTTAACTTCACAAAATAATTCTTAAATTAATTTTGATAAATAACGCATTATTTTTGATAGTTTTGTTCTTTTTTTTTTGACAGTTTTGTCTGTGCATTTTTTTTTTTTAATAAAGTTTATAATAACATTCGCAAAAACAATTTAAATATAATTAGCAAAATTTTACATTATTTTAATATCATAATTCAAATGTGTTTGCGTTTATTTGTTTAGTTTAGTTTTTTGTTTGTTCATATTGTTTATTTTGACATTCGGCAAAATATTTTAAAACATAATTTGCGAAATATTATTTTTATATAATTTCTAATGTTTTTTTTTTTTTGATATTCACAAAATAAATTTGATGTAATTCACTGACTTTCACGTTATTTTTAATATTCGTATAGTTACAAAAGTTTTGTTGTTTGTTTTTTGTTTATATAATTTAATCAAGCAAAATACTTTTTAAATACAATTTGCCAAAGTTTACGTTATTTTAAATATCATTTAAAAAAATGTAAAATGTAATTCGCTAAACTTTGTTATTTTTCATGTTATAGTTACAAATGTTTTTTGTGTTCGTAATTCACAAAACTTTGCTAAGCTTCGAGCCATTGGTTAGCGTTTAACATCGTTAAAGCATCGCTAGTCGTGGTTAGCGTTTAACGGCGGCTCGTTTGTTTGCAGTGACGAGGAGCTGGAGGACTATAAAGCGCTGCTGTACCTGCCCATCGCTCCGGAGGTCGAGGACCCCGAGGAGAACCCGTTCGGCCCTCCTCCTGATGCCGCGGGTCAGAACGCCACGCCCGACGATGGCTCCGCCCACACCGGCCCCGGGGACAAAAAACAGCGGCAACCGTCGGTGGACGGAGCGCCGCCCAAGAAGAAGATCCGCACCACCACCATCGAGCTGCAGGCGTCGGCGGCGGTGGCGGCGGATCCTCCGCTTCTGCTCTGCGTGAGTTCACGCGTCTGACCTCTGACCTCTCAATCTGTGTTTCCCCCAGAGGTTCATCCCTTACTGGGCGTGAAGGGCGACAGTAAGTCGAAGAAGAAGGCAGCGGGGCGACCCAAGGGATCTAAAGGTAAAGACAAAGACTCTCCGTTCAGACCCAAAGTCTGCCGGGACAGAGCAGAGGGGCTGGGGACGCCAGGTAAGACCCCCGCTGCGACCTTTGACCCGTGGCTGCGGCGCGTCTTGAGCTCAGCTGTGATTGGCCGCATCTACTTCCTGCTTGCCTTCCTGTCCTTCCTGCTCTGACCCCTGTAACGCATGTGTGTGCGATCGAATGCTTCAGGTCTACTTCCTCTGACAGACCCGATTGTTCCCATAATGCAACGCTGTGATGTACTAAAACTCGCCTAATACTTCTTCCAAACAAAAACCAGACTGGTATACCTACGCAAACTTGTTTTGAACGAGTCTTTACGAGATTTCACAGTTTTTTTTTTGTTGTAATGCTTTTGTTTGTTCATATGGTTTAATCCGTCTTGTTTTTCACAAAATAAACGTTAAATTTCATCCAGTAATTTCACATTATCATACAGTTTCAAATATAGATTTGTTTGTTCATATTATTTAGTCCGGTTTATTTTGACACCCGCAAAATAAAATGTAAATATAATTTGCTAAATTTCGCATTTTTTATATTATCGTACAGTTGCGAATTTGCTCTTGTTCTTTGTTTTTTTAGTTTCGAAAGATTGTTAAATCTAGTTAGTGTGAATTTTCACTGCGACAGGAAAAAAATTATTGATTCCATTATTAATGTCGTAATTGTAATTTTTATTTTTGTTTGTTCATATTTAATCCTGTTTATTTTGACATTCGCAAAATAAAATGTAAATATAATTTGCTAAATTTTGCATTTTTTATATTATCGTACAGTTGCGAATTTGCTTTTGTTCTTCGTTTTTTAGTTTCGAAAGATTGTTAAATCTAGTTAGTGTGAATTTTCACTGCGACAGAGCAAGCATTCCCATGATGCCCTGCAACAAAAAAATTATTGATTCCATTAATAATTTCGAATCGTAATTTTATTTTTGTTTGTTCATATTTAATCCTGTTTATTTTGACATTCACAAAAGTAATTTTAAATGTAATTTGCTGAATTTCGCTTTTTTTTTTTAAATTATCGTACAGTTGCGAATTTGCTCATTCATTGTTTTCCATCGCTTGTTATTCGTCGCCGCATATTGTTTATTTTCACTGCAACAAGGGAATTCTTCCCATGTTGCCCTGCAACAAAACAACATTTTATTGAGTTATCAACATGTTATTTGTAATGTCGTGTCATAGCGTTGTTTTTATCTCTTCGAAAATCAGCTTTGAATGGGAATCTTTAACTGTGAACGATTCAGATTTGAAAGTGAATCTTTACGAGACCAGTCGGATGTACAAATACGATTCATGAGTCATTTGGAAAGAATCAGTTCATATGTTTGTGAATTGGACTATGCGCGAATGCTAATTTGGTATTATTTATGTACTATTATAGTATTTATAATTCATCTTGATTTTAATTTCAGTAATTTTATAATATAATTTTGGTTTTATTTCAGCTTTATTTTAATTACCGTTTTATTTAACAATAACAGCACTGCTGTTTCCACGATGTTCAGATTGTTCGCGTCTTGTATTTAAACACTTGAAAGATTTGCTTAATAATATATCTATATTTCTCTTATAAACGGATAAAATGAGCTTTAGTTTTGGTGTAGATTTGCACTGTTTTGTCGCTTCGCTCTTTATGTTGACCTGAAGGATTTAACTGTGTTTTTACTTATTTAAAAAAAAAATAATTTACATTTTAAGATTAACTAAAATATGCTGTTCTTTCAGGAAATCTGGTTTCTGGTGTACAAGCAGCACGAGGTGCAGGGATTGGACTGAAGCTGCAGCGCCCCCTGCCTGTGTGGATGAATGAAGCCGCTCTTTTATATGAACTCTACGGACTGTATTTGTGTTGCATTATTACAGAAGGACGTCACAGCTCCACCACCGCTTCGTTTCCTTGCTTAGAGAGTGATGGGAAGAGGGAAGCATGTCGTTTTATGTAGAGTAGATCGATCTGTCTCTGTGTAAAAGCACTATGCTCAGTCAGATATATTTGTTTTTTGTTTTCTGTGAGATCTCTGGACTGGTCGTGTTTTTTTATACATATTAAACCAGTTTTTTTTTTTTTTTGAGACTGTGGTTTTAATGTGTTTTGATACAAATGTTTTCAGAGGGACATCTCGGGAATAAATCAAGGCATTTCTACAGATCATGAGGTGAAAAACGGACTTGTGTTGTACTGTGTCCATCCAGCAGGTGGCGCCAGTGGGGTGTGAATGAAAAAGGGGGAGAAAGATAGACATTTTTCTGTTATTCGGTTCCATTTTGTGGTTTTCCACTGTTGGATTCCATTTTGTGTTTCTGTGTTTTATTCTTAAACATTTAAAGTGGTCAGAGTTTGTCCCTGGTCATCTTAGTGAAGAATCATTCTCATTTTCGTCATTACTGGTAATCAGATTCCTATTGAAACGCAAACAACATCATCTTACATTTGGTAGTTGTGTCGAAATTGGGATAAATATAAAATAAGATGATATTTGTCAAATAGTCTTTAGGGAAATATGGTTATCCAGTGGTCAAGTTTCCTCAGCATACATCTGAAGAATATTTCAGTCAGAAATTGCTCTTTTGAGAGTGTAATCTCTGTAAAATTATTCCTGAAATCGTTGGTCAAAATGGCTCCGTTCAGAGAATTGAATAAAGTTTTGTTGTCATGACAGATTTCACCGAACTTCAATAAGGAGCAAAAAAACACTTAGGTAGCTAATTAAAATCTCATCTTTATTACAACCACATGTACATCATATTCCAAGGAAACGGTTTCTAAAAGTGGAAACGAGCAAAATCCGACGAGAGAGGCAGAGTTCCGTTAATAGCGCCGTTCAAATCCATTATCTATCGGTTGACTCACGGTGAAAATGGCGTCACGTGGTTTCACCTCAGAAACGAGGGCGGGAAAGCGAGAAGCGTCGCAGAGTCACAGTTGTGAGGAGAAAAATTGTAAACACTCCAGTGCTCGTTCACCAAAAATAGTGCAGGTGGGGGAAATCCTGATTTTCAGCTCAAAATAGAGATCCGCAAGCATCCCACGATGACAGGTGACTCCGAAAATACTTCATCTGCTACTTTGGAAAATAATTAGGTCTCGTTCATGAAACGGGGTAGAACGAATTTGTGTAAAAGGCCCGTTTCCACCAAGAACCATAACGATAAACTTCATTATAACGATATACCGTCCACACCAACGAGCGATATATCCTTCTGTTTATCATTTTAAATGCCCGAGCTCTTTAAAGGGACAGTTAAAATTAGCCCATGATTTATTCACCCTCAAGTCATCCTAGTATCATAGTTCTTTCAGACGAACACAATCAGAGTTATATTAAAAATGTCCTGGCTCTTCCAAGTATTATAATGGCTGTTTCTGTTTTGAAGTCCATAAAAGTGCATCTATCCATTATATAACTCCACATGGCTCTGGGGGTTTCCTTGTGCAATTGTGTGAGAAACATATCCATATTTAAAACTTTATACACTTTTATAATGGATGGATGCACTTTTTTGATGGATGGATGCACTTTTATGATGGATAGATGCACTTTTTTGATGATAGATGCACTTTTATGATGGATGGATGCACTTTAATGATGATAGATGCACTTTTATGATGGATAGATGCACTTTTATGATGGATGGATGCACTTTTATGATGGATGGATGCACTTTTTTGAGGGATAGATGCACTTTTATGATGGATGGATGCACTTATTTGAGGGATAGATGCACTTTTATGATCGATGGATGCACTTTTATGATGATAGATGCACTTTTATGATGGATGGATGCACTTTATGATGGATGGATGCACTTTTATGATGATAGATGCACTTTTATGATGGATAGATGCACTTTTATGATTGATTGATGGATGCACTTTTATGATGATAGATGCACTTTTTTGATGGATGGATGCACTTTTATGATGGATAGGTGCACTTTTATGCACTTCAAAACTGTTCACTGCCATTCTAAAGCTTGGATTAGCAGAACATTATTAATATAACTCTGATTGTGTTCGTGTGAGAGAAGAAAGTCATGCACACCTTGAGGGCGAGTAAATCATGGGATAATTTTTCATTTTTGGGTGAACTATCCCTTTAAAGCAGGATGAATTCTGATTGGCTGTATCATTCATCAGCTCAGGGGGAAAAATAGCTTGATTCCATTCCTCCGTAGATCTGAACTTTATCGTTATCGTCTTTGGTGTGAATAGCCTTTAATCATTCAGAAAATGCACGTGCGTATAAATTCATTCTGCGCGCGTTTCTCGATGCCCATTGTAAAGTTAAAACCCCCTGAAAATATAATTCTGCACGTTATTAAACGAACAGTTCAGTGCGTCGTCTTTCTCACCAAATCGTACCACTGTTGACACCACTTCTAATACTCGAGTCTTTATAAAAGTTCGTTTTTGTGACATCAATTGTGAAGAGCACAAGAAAAATAGCTTTAAAAATACTCTACAGAACTACAGTTATAGTGCAAGAACCCGCACACACACACACACACACGTTTCCGCTGCCTGATCTCCAGCATGACCCTGAACACCCATTCATCGGCTCCGACTCACGGTCCGCCGTTAGATTAGCCAATGCTATTCCCAGAGAATCACGATTGAAAGGTGGGGCTATGCTAACGCCAGAAACTCACTCAGCTAGCGGAAGACGGTCCGAGAGGGAATTTCCAAATTTTTTGTGCAAAAAGAGACGAAATCCGGATGTCGTTCGTAGGCTATAGTTGCGAATGAAATCTCGCGGTTAGCACCACCATAAATTGATCCGTAGCGTAAACTTTTCTTGGCACCAAATGAAGTTCGGCTTGTCTGGCGTCGGTATCTGTTGTATTGCTTCATGCGGTTGAATCAAACTGCACTGATTTCGCTCCATATTAATAAAACATCTTTTTTTTTTTTCAACAACACAATGCAAAACAAGATACTGCAAATATAACATTTAAAAATCAATTTACTACGGTGTTTGGAAACATCTGTATCTACAGTAAACCTCAATTTCAGGAGGTAGCTTTGTGTAGTGCGGGCGGTCCAACACACACACACACGCGAGTGCGCGCGGGCGCATGTCAATCTGAACACACACTCGATGGGTGGTGCTATACAGTTGTGACGGTGAGCAAGGACGAGGGCAGCTGCAGGGCGTCTTCTCCCAGGCGCGTCCCGTGCGTCAGGAGTTCCTCTACGGTGGTCCAGTCGTCCAGGAGCTTCCGGTTCCTCAGGCGACTCAGCTTCCTCTGGCTCAGCTCCAGAACGGTGCTGTAACTGTCTCCGTTGACTCCGCCCAATCCCGTGGAAGCCACGCCCCGCTGCTGCCGCTGCTTCTGCATCATGTGTTCGCGCCGCTCCGTGCGACTCCAGTAGCGACCCATGCGCACCTCGCTGTGACTCTCCTCGTCCGTGCTCATGCCGCTACGCTCGTCCGCTAGTCGGGACGCCCTGTCTCGTAGCATCTGGTTTCGCATGGCGCGCAAGTTCCCGCTCGGCGGTTTCCTAGTGGCCGTGGTGGGCATGTGTCCCTCCAAGGTGCTGTAGAGTCCGCCTCCTCCGCCCGAGGCTGCGCGGTTAGCGGGTTTCGGCCAGGTGTCGTTAGCGTCCTGACTCGGCGTGTGGCTTAAGGTGTGGAAGCGCCCGTCCCTTTGCCGGCTGGGCGGCGGCTCCGTCACGAAGATCTGGGGTTCGGTGGACGCGCGGATCTGGAGATCTGGAGGCATGTAGCGGTGCTCGTCCACTGGAGAGATCAGGGACGGTTGGCTCATCGCATGCATAGCGTGTGTTGGGTGTGCCGGGTGACTGCCGGCATGCATCAGCGGCTCCTCCGGGAGGTTTGCGGGAAGGTCGGCTCCGTGGCTGCAGGGATGTAGCGTGGCGCTGCAGTAGTTGGGCGAGGCCGGGTGACTCGCCCGTCTGCGGTACTCCATAGGCGCGGGGCGGTGGTGAAGCGTCCGGCTCCTCCTCAGCATCCCCGCGGAGCTCGGCTGAGGCAGCGGCCGCCGCTGGCCGGACGGGGTACTGCAGGTGGAGAGCACCGCGGGAGTGAAGAGCGAGCCGCTGCTGGAGCTGTGTCGGTTCAGGCATGGCCGCTCCGCCTTGCGGTACTGCACGGACGACACCCGGGACAATCCTCGCGGACCCACGCACACGTTCTGAGGCTGGACCGTCAGCGTTTCCGGGATGGCTTCTAGGGGGTGTTTAATCTGGCTATCCCGCCGCTCGCGGGAACACGGCTCCCCCTGGTGGTGCATGCGAGTGTTGTAATGGCGCATGCGCTTCTCGAGCAGGCGCTGGAAGCGCAGGAACTCGCCCGTGCTAACGCTGTAAAAACCAGAGTCGCTCAGCTCCGATGAGATGAAGGACTCGGACGATGGCGACCCTCCTCCTCCTCCTCCTCCTCCGTGCCCGCGGCACTCCTCGAGCCCCTCCTCTGTCTCCACCCCCGACAGCTCCCCCTGGTGGAAGCTCCCGTCCGTCCAGCCCAGTCCGCTGTCCAGCTCATGGTGAAGAGGCAGGTAACCCAGCGGTTTCTCCATCATGTACTCCTCGTCATCAGTCTGTCACACACACACACACACAACATGACATTAGAGCGATAAGCAACTCAAGGTGGTTTACCATAGTATAGGACCCTATGATGTCACGGGATCCAGTCATAAAAACCTTTCACAGAATTTATTAAACTTTTGATGAATAATTAAAAAGCAGGTAAGCACTAGTGTGAATATTAAACCACAAAAAGGTGCAGCGTTCTGTGTAAATTAATGAAACACACACACACTCACTCGCACACACTCAATCACACAATCAATCACTCACACACACTCACTCACACACTCACTCACTCACACATACACAATCACTCACACACACTCTCACTCACTCACACACACACACACTCACACACACTCACACACTCACTCACTCATACACACACAATCACTCACACACTCTCACACTCACTCAATCACACAATCAATCACACACACACACTCAATCTACACACACACTCACTCACTCACTCATACACAATCAATCACACACACACTCACTCACTCTCTCACTCACACACACACACACACACATGTTTGTTTTTGTGAAATGTGGGGACATTCCATAGGCGTAATGGTTTTTATACTGACAAACCGTATTTTCTATCCCCTACACTGCCCCTAAACCTACCCATCACACACACCACACACACACACACACTGCCCCTGCCCCTAAACCTACCCATCACACACACACACACACACTGCCCTGCCCCTAAACCTACCCATCACACACACACACACACTGCCCCTAAACCTACCCATCACACACTCACACACACACTGCACAGTTTACTTTCTGTGAAAAACCTCATCCTGTGTGATTTATAAGCATTTTGAAAAGTGAGGACATGGGGAACGTCCTCATATTTCACCCTCTTTTTGTAATACCTGTGTCATACCCATGTCATTATACACATTTGTGTCCTGATATTTCACAAAAACATGCCCACTCATTCACACACACTCACACTCACTCATTCACACACACTCACACTCACTCACACACACACACACACACACACACACTCACACACACTCACACACACACACCGTGTTTTTATGAACGCATGAACTTCGTCTCCAGAGTCACTTCATGAACGTTTTACCGGTTTCAGAAAAACCTTTCCTAACACAAGCCCTGATCCAGAGTCAGCAGGGTCAGTGTGAACACATTCAGATCCTGCTGAAGGGACGGCTCTATCAGAGCTCAAGAGTCACTCCGAGTCTCCATATTTATGATCGCTAGTTGCCTGGCAACACATAACTTACATAATACGCGTGTCCTCGCCTCTCAGGCTGTGACGGACGAGGAGAATCACAACAACACGCCGCGCTCGGCATCCTGGATCTGCGCTAGCACCGCCCCACATGAGTCTGCTGGTCATGTGATCACGCTCACCTGACTCTGGAAGCTTCTGGGCTCCTCCAGGTTGGTTCTGCAGCAGCCGATCAGACAGTTCTGTCCCTGAGAGCCGCTGGAGAACTCCGGCTCCTGAAACCAGAGCCACACACACCGTTACACAGGCTTCAGCGTCACACACAGCGTTCCAACATCCCAGCCATCCTGATGGATTATTAGCATAACGAGGCTGTGATGTGGAAGAGTGAACGCGTCCTCCTGCACACGTCAAATGTGTGTGTGTGTGTGTGTGTGTGTGTGTGTGTGTGTGTATTCCCAAGCGTAGCTAAATGCATGAATAATTCCAAAGAATAAGTGAACAGCTCCATTTTGAAAAACACGTTTGTTTGGAGAACAACACACACACACACACACACACACACACACACACACACACACACACACACACACACACACACTGCCCCTACCTCTCACACACACACACACACACTCACTCTCTCTCTCACACACACTGCCCCTACCCCTAAACCTACCCACCACACACACACACACACACACACACACACACACACACACACTGCCCCTACCTAAACCTACCCATCACACACACACACACACACACACTGCCCTACCTAAACCTACCCATCACACACACACACACACACTGCCACTACCCCTAAACCTACCCATCACACACACACACACACACACACACACTGCCCCTAAACACACACACACTGCCACTACCTAAACCTACCCATCACACACACACACACACACTGCCACTACCCCTAAACCTACCCATCACACACACACACACACACACACACTGCCACTACCCCTAAACCTACCCATCACACACACACACACACACACACACACTGCCACTACCCCTAAACCTACCCATCACACACACACACACACACACACACACACACACATTTCCACTACCCCTAAACCTACCCATCACACACACACACTCAGTCTCTCTCTCTCTCTCTCTCACACACACACACACACACACACACTAAACACACACACACACACACACACACACACACACACACACACACACACACACACACTGCCACTACCCCTAAACCTACCCATCACACACACACACACACACACACACACACACACACTACCCATCACACACACACACTCACTTACACACTCACTCACGCACACACAATCTCACGCAAACACACATACAATCTCACACACAATCTTACACACTCTCTCTTACACATACACACACACACTCACACGAAAACAACCACTCTCACACACACACACACTCTCTCTCACACACACAATTGAGCACTTCCTAACTAGAGGACACGCACAAGAAATAAAAAGTATATAGTTTGCGTGACCTTTAAAATGATGTCCATATCAGACACTGGACACACTACACACATCTCATGAATATTCATCATGACGTGGCTGTGCTCATAACGTACGTTGTAGGAATGGCGTTCCCTGTGCTCCAGGTCTCTGGGCGTGTTTGGCAGGAACTCGTACCTGCTTCCGTCTCTACGGTTCACAGGCAGGGTCATGTGATTGTAGTACATCCTGCGAGGGCGACAGCAAAACACAACCACTCATATTTAATATCTGTGTATGAATATTACATGCTGATAACACAAGCCACGCCCCCTCCCTCCCTCCAGCTACAGGACACACCCCTTCATCTAAGATGCTGCTGTTGTGTTTATAAGAGCTGACCTCATTCTGATATAAAGACCAACAGCAGCAGAAAGACGCCTACAGCGAGTATGAGGGTTATATGGAGTATGAATATTAACAGTAATGATCGTTCATAATTATAGTAGTGATGCTATTCCTAATAAACACCTCTAAATATAACATCATTATTGCTGCATTGCAGTATTGGTATTTATTAGGAAAAACTCCACTACTATAATTATAAATGACCCATTACTGTTAATATTACTATTTATGTAATATTCTATATTTCAGCATAGTCTTTGTAGGCATTTTAAATAAACTAAACTAATATATTGATGCAAAATAATTGTTTTCCTCCGTGTTCGATATCAATCTCAGGCCACCAAACTGCGATTAATATATTAAATATTTAAACAACAGTAATTTGAAAATCAAAGTATTTGTAATGTGAAAATAGCGTAAAGACAGATGTGATGTCCGATTCGCGTGCACGTGACTCTTCCGAACCAGTTCTTTTGATCAAAAAAGATTCACGAAACAAACATCGAACTCGTTGTGAATCGTGATTCGCGTGCAAATGACTCTTCTGAACCAGTTCATTTGATCAAAAAGATTCTCGAAACAACATCAAACTCGTTAAGAATCGCGATTCGCGTGCAAGTGACTCTTCTGAACCAGTTCTTTTGATCAAAAAGATTCTCTAAACAACATCAAACTCGTTAAGAATCGCGATTCGCGACTCTTGTGAAACAAATCTTTTGGACGAGTCACTCAAAAAGATCCACGAAACCACCTGGAACTCGAAGCCCTTTTCAATCAGGCTCACTCAACCAATCAGCGAATCGCGCGGAGCCGTTATGGAGTTCTAACCGTCTCTTCTCACAGAAACGCGGCATTTTTCGTTTGAAAAGAACGCGCGATTTTTTTGTTTGAAAAGGACCGCGAACCGTGTGAGTAACTGCAGGTTAGTGAGATTTATATGAACCTATTTACTCACTGTTTGTTTATATGGTTATGGTTTAGCATTGAGAGGCTGAAGGAAAACTTTATTTGGGAGTAGGCAGAAAACTGGATGGCATAACTAATTCAAATAATCAAAAATGTTCTTAATAATAATAATAATACATTTCATTTTCAAGGCGCCTTTCTCGGCACTCAAGGACACCGTACAAAGATACAATAATAAAAAAAAACAGGTAAATAAAAGAAGAACAATTAAAAAGCATGTGACATTAAGTAGAATACATTAAGTAGAATACTTACAAAGCAATGTGATGATTATATGAGACATATATGGTCAAATATGTCTTGTAAGCTAAATAAAGATGCTATGTACTCTATGGCAACTAAAAAGTCATGTGGCTCCTAAATGTTTGGCTCCCTAATTTCCGGAGCCACTGCACGCTTGACGTTTATCCTTCTGGACTGGGAAGGATCTCGATTGATCAGCTGTCTTTTCGCTGTATGAACTCGAGAGGTTAGCGTTCACCACACATGATGGAACTTCAGAACGCGGTGAAGGATAAAATATGCTTGCATGCACATTTACATGCGCATGAATGCAAAAGCTAGCGTGACTGCGCCTTAAGGGCGTTTACATGGTAGAGAAGGCTCTGACGGAGCGTGACGGATAGCGTGTTTTGAGGGGCGGGTCAGTTTGAAATCTAGTGGTAAGGCTTAGCTGGACCCGCCCCTCTTGCATTCTCATTGGTCGGTGCTTCTCGGGTATAATTAAGATTAGCAACTTTTGGTCACATGACAGTATCCTTGCGTTTTTATCCTTCCAGCACAACAATTATCACAAAGTAAAGCTATTTTCTGTGAATGTGCGAGACTCTCGATTCATTATCACCTTATTTTTAACGTAAGAGCGTGTGTGGACGTCAATGTGCGCGGCTTCCGGCATCGTTTGCTTCCAGCTATTGCAAACTATTCACATTCGTATTATTTTAATATATCATCGTAATCATAAACACACTGGCGCAATTAGCTTTAACGATTACTGCACTTTTGTTATTCTTCTAGTTACACTCACAAAATATCTCAATATTTACTGGGGGGTTTTATGTAACGATAATTAGGCGATATTTAGCCAATATTTTTGTATTGATTTTAATACAGTTCACTCCACCGTTTTTACAAATAGGGCTTATTCAACATCTTTCCTAATTTTAGATAAGCGGGCAAATGCATTTTTTGTCTCAGTGCATGCATTGTTTTAGTTTGGCAGGGCTTAGCTTAGCATAATGAATGGAATCCTATGTTTCCAGCTAGCATGTCCCGAGTAAAACTGATCCAAAAAAAACCCCCACCTAATTACTTCTTGTTGTGTGTATTCACAACGAATACAAAATAGCAAAGCCCTGCTACTTGGGCGCAGAGATATCACGCAACACATGCGTCCAAGTAGTAGTGCTTCGCCTGTGCTTCCCCATAATATAGTCCCATTTTAATATCGGCCTAGGAAATGACTCGCAGCGAGCGATTGCTCAAGATAGCGCATGCGTATCGTAAAAAGCTAGGCATAGTTTCGGCTTGAGGCGTTCACATAGGAAACATTCGTTGAGTAATGAATAATTTTTACTAAATAGCCTCTTAAAGGAACACTCCACTTTTTTTGAAAATAAGCTCATTTTCCAAGTCCTCTAGAGTTAAAAAGTTGAGTTTTACCGTTTTTGAATCCATTCAGCCGATCTTTGTATCTGGCGGTAGCACTTTTAGCATAGCTTAGCATACATCATTGATTCTAATCAATCCATTAGCATCTCATTCAAAAAATGACCAAAGACACTTTCAATATTTTTCCTGTTTAAAACGTGACTCTACTACAGTTACATCGTGTGCTAAGACCAGCTGAAAATGAAAAGTTGTGATTTTCTACACCTATATGGCTAGGAACTACTTTCTCAATCCTGCGTAATAGTCGCGGATCTTCACGGCTGTACCATGCCTGCAGCGGCGCAGTGATATTACGCAGCGCTGAAAGTAGTCCCCAGATAGGTAACTTTCAATGTGACCGGCACTAAGTTCGTGTAGTTGCAGAGAAAGTTTCAGGCTTGTGTTGTGTTGTGTATTTCCCTGTGTGATTAGCCATGGTTCTGTGTGTTGTGTATTTCCCTGTGTGATTAGCCATGGTTCTGTGTGTCGTAAAGGGCTGTGATAGTAAGTCGAAGGTGTACTACCACCATGTTTCACAGAATACCAACAAATCACTGCGCCGCTGCAGCCATGGTACACCCGTGAAGATCCGCGACTATTACGCAGGAATGAGAAAGTAGTTCCTAGCCATATAGGTGTAGAAAATCACAACTTTTCATTTTCAGTCGGTCTTAGCACACGATGTAACTGTAGAAGAGTCAAGTTTTAAATAGGAAAAATATTGAAAGCGTCTTTGGTCATTTTTTGAATGAGATGCTAATGGACTGATTAGAATCAATGATGTATGCTAAGCTATGCTAAAAGTGCTACCGCCAGATACAAAGATCGGCTGAATGGATTCAAAAACGGTAAAACTCAACTATTTAACTCTAGGGGACTTGGAAAATGAGCCTATTTTCAAAAAAAGTGGAGTGTTCCTTTAATGCTCCTAAAGTAGTGTTGATTTAAGCTGTATGTGTGCGCGGCCCCTCGGGGCATGTCTGTGTTTGTCCTGCAGGTGGCAGCTGAGCTACAGGTGAGTCGCACCTGTCCGAGGAGGCAGACGCGCAGCGTGCAGGAGTGCGGCCGGAGAGGATCCCACGGTCGCTCCGTCTGCGTGCTGCAATCCGTCGTCCGGCTGTACTGCAGGCTCCGCCCCCGCCCCTCGATCTGAAGCGTGATTGGCTGCTCGTAGCTGGCCAGGATACGGAAGGCCTCTCGCTTCTGCAGGTGGGTCAAATCCTGACCGTGAACCTGGACGACACACAATCAACAGACAAACGCAGTGGCCTGATTAATATGAGTCGGATCCGCTCGTGCGCTCTATTTAACCTGATCCGGTTCATCTCTACTACAGCTAAAGCACAGCTGTGTAAACACATTCCCCCCTCAGCACCACAGCTGCACACCGACCGGATCCGTACCTCACACACACACACACACACACACACACATGATGAAAATCATCTTCATACCTACACACATCACTGCATGAGTCATGAGAGACGGCACGTGTGTGTGTGTGTGTGTGAAACCACTGGTTTATCAGCATCATTGTCACTCCTAATCACCATCAGCACACGATCGTGAACATTCACACACATTTACACACACACACACACACACACTGGACTCACCCCCATCCCATCGCCCATCCACGGCCCTGACAGTCGACAGCCCATCACCAAGGCAACAGATGAGCAGGATCGTGCGCCAATGCTGTAAATTCACTCCGAACGCAGGATGAAGATGAAGAGGATGAAGGAGCGATCCAGCCGGCATACATGAACACACACACACACACACACATATACGCTCCCTCACACACACGCGCTCACATGCAGAGCTGCAGTGAGAGAGACGCGCAGAAGATCGGACGGACGGAGCGCTGTCTCCTCTCTCTCTCTCTCTCTCTCTCTCTCTGAGCGCTCGATACAGAACACTGCCACTCCAGCACTCAAGCCCCGCCCACCTCTGGCACATCCCTGCTGCGATTGGTCAGGCGGCTGTGCCTGTCGGCTGAGAGCGAGAGCTGATTGGCTGGCAGGGGTCGACCCTCGTTAGACGCTCGTCTCCATCATTCGATCAGATTCCAGAGCTGTGAAGACATAAATATGCATTTAATTAATCAGAAGAGTTAATTAACTCGCTCAGTCCTGGTGTTCAAGTTTGTGTGTCACCCTCAAATCATGTGTGTTGTTGAGCAGCTCAGATCGTCTCAGGAGAAACTAAAGAGTGTTTTTTCCGTAAGGATTGTGGGATGGAGCCTCACTGGTGGGAGCTGGGGGACGTGAGCCGACCTGACAGGCGGCGGGACATGCGCGAGTCTCTCCTGCGGGCGGCACACGCGGCGAGCAGAACACACGCCAGAGGAAAGTGCAAATCTGTGTCGAGCCATCAGAAGTTCCAGTAAACCAGAAGAGAGGCATAAATAAATAAACCCGCTGTCCTTAAAGTCAGGGGTCTGCCAGTGCCTCGGAGAAGCATTATGGGATGGAGACGTGACAGAATCATGTCAGAGCACAAACACTCACGCTGGAGCACATCAAGTAATCATGGTTGCACCAGCGCACGATAACTATAATAGCATCCACACCAGCGGATGATAACTATATTAGCATCCACACCAGCGGACGATAACTATATTAGCATCCACACCAGCGGACGATAACTATATTAGCATCCACACCAGCGACGATAACTATAATAGCATCCACACCAGCTGACGATAACTATAATAGCATCCACACCAGCTGACGATAACTATATTAGCATCCACACCAGCGGACGATAACTATAATAGCATCCACACCAGCTGACGATAACTATAATAGCATCCACACCAGCTGACGATAACTATATTAGCATCCACATCAGCGGACGTTAACTATATTAGCATCCACACCAGCGGACGATAACTATATTAGCATCCACACCAGCGGGCGATAACTATAATAGCATCCACACCAGCTGACGATAACTATATTAGCATCCACACCAGCGCGATAACTATAATAGCATCGACACCAGCGCACGATAACTATAATAGCATCCACACCAGCTGGCGATAACTATATTAGCATCCACACCAGCGACGATAACTATAATAGCATCCACACCAGCGACGATAACTATAATAGCATCCACACCAGCGGACGATAACTATATTAGCATCCACACAGCGGACGATAACTACATTTAGCATCCACACCAGCTGGCGATAACTATATTAGCATCCACACCAGCGGACGATAACTATATTAGCATCCACACCAGCGGACGATAACTATATTAGCATCCACACCAGCGGACGATAACTATAATAGCATCCACACCAGCGGACGATAACTATAATAGCATCCACACCAGCGGACGATAACTATATTAGCATCCACACCAGCGGACGATAACTATAATAGCATCCACAACAGCTGACGATAACTATATTAGCATCCACATCAGCGGACGTTAACTATATTAGCATCCACACCAGCGGACGATAACTACATTAGCATCCACACCAGCGGACGAAAACTATATTAGCATCCACACCAGCGGACGTTAACTATATTAGCATCCACATCAGCGGACGATAACTATAACAATAACTACATTAGCATCCACATCAGCGGATGATAACTATATTAGCATCCACACCAGCGGACGATAACTATATTAGCATCCACACCAGCTGACGATAACTGTAATAGCATCCACACCAGCTGACGATAACTATAATAGCATCCACACCAGCCGACGATAACTATATTAGCATCCACATCAGCTGACGTTAACTATATTAGCATCCACACCAGCGCACGATAACTATAATAGCATCCACCAGCGACGATAACTATAATAGCATCCACACCAGCGGGCGATAACTATATTAGCACACCAGCGATAACTACATTAGCATCCACCAGCTGGCGATAACTATATTAGCATCCACCAGCGGGCGATAACTATATTAGCATCCACACCAGCGGGCGATAACTATATTAGCATCCACACCAGCGGGCGATAACTATAATAGCATCCACATCAGCGGACGATAACTATAATAGCATCCACACCAGCGGACGATAACTATATTAGCATCACACCAGCTGACGATAACTATAATAGCATCCACAACAGCTGGCGATAACTATATTAGCATCCACATCAGCGGGCGTTAACTATATTAGCATCCACACCAGCGGACGATAACTACATTAGCATCCACCAGCGGGCGAAAACTATATTAGCATCCACACCAGCGGACGTTAACTATATTAGCATCCACATCAGCGGACGATAACTATAACAATAACTACATTAGCATCCACATCAGCGGATGATAACTATATTAACATCCACACCAGCGGGCGATAACTATATTAGCATCACACCAGCTGGCGATAACTGTAATAGCATCCACACCAGCTGACGATAACTATAATAGCATCCACACCAGCCGACGATAACTATATTAGCATCCACATCAGCTGACGTTAACTATATTAGCATCCACACCAGCGGACGATAACTATATTAGCATCCACACCAGCGGACGATAACTATATTAGCATCCACACCAGCGGACGATAACTATATTAGCATCCACACCAGCGGACGATAACTATAATAGCATCCACACCAGCGGGCGATAACTATAATAGCATCACACCAGCTGGCGATAACTATATTAGCATCCACACCAGCGGACGATAACTATAATAGCATCCACACCAGCTGACGATAACTATATTAGCATCCACACCAGCGGACGATAACTATAATAGCATCCACACCAGCGGACGATAACTATAATAGCATCCACACCAGCGGACGATAACTATATTAGCATCCACACCAGCGGACGATAACTATAATAGCATCCACACCAGCTGACAATAACTATATTAGTATCCACATCAGCGGACGATAACTATAATAGCATCCACACCAGCGGACGATAACTATAATAGCATCCACACCAGCGGACGATAACTATAATAGCATCCACACCAGCTGACGATAACTATAATAGCATCCACACCAGCTGACGATAACTATATTAGCATCCACACCAGCGGACGATAACTATAATAGCATCCACACCAGCTGACGATAACTACATTAGCATCCACACCAGCGGACGATAACTATATTAGCATCCACATCAGCGGACAATAACTATAACAATAACTACATTAGCATCCACACCAGCGGACGATAACTACATTAGCATCCACATCATCGGACGATAACTATATTAGCATCCACACCAGCGGACGTTAACTATATTAGCATCCACATCAGCGGACGATAACTATAACAATAACTACATTAGCATCCACACCAGCGGACGATAACTACATTAGCATCCACACCATCGGACGATAACTATATTTGCATCCACACCAGCGGACGATAACTATATTAGCATCCACACCAGCGGACGATACCTATAATAGCATCCACACCAGCGGACGATAACTATATTAGCATCCACACTATCGGACGATAACTATAATAGCATCCATATCAGCGGACGATAACTATAATAGCATCCACACCAGCGGACGATAACTATATTAGCATCCACACCAGCTGGACGATAACTATAATAGCATCCATATCAGCGGACGATAACTATATAAGCATTCACACCAGCGGACGATAACTATATTAGCATCCACATCAGCGGACGATAACTATATTAGCATCCACACCAGCGGACGTTAACTATATTAGCATCCACACCAGCGGACGTTAACTATATTAGCATCCACATCAGCGGAGGATAACTATAACAATAACTACATTAGCATCCACATCAGCGGATGATAACTATATTAGCATCCACACCAGCGGACGATAACTATATTAGCATCCACACCAGCTGACGATAACTATAATAGCATCCACACCAGCGGACGATACCTATAATAGCATCCACACCAGCGGACGATAACTATATTAGCATCCACACTATCGGACGATAACTATAATAGCATCCATATCAGCGGACAATAACTATAATAGCATCCACACCAGCGGACGATAACTATATTAGCATCCACACCAGCTGGACGATAACTATAATAGCATCCATATCAGCGGACGATAACTATATAAGCATTCACACCAGCGGACGATAACTATATTAGCATCCACATCAGCGGACGATAACTATATTAGCATCCACACCAGCTGACGATAACTATAATAGCATCCACACCAGCGGACGTTAACTATATTAGCATCCACACCAGCGGACGATAACTATATTAGCATCCACACCAACTGACGATAACTATATTAGCATTCCACATCAGCGGATGATAACTATAACAATAACTACATTTGCATCCACATCAGCGGATGATAACTATATTAGCATCCACACCAGCGGATGATAACTATATTAGCATCCACACCAGCTGACGATAACTATAATAGCATCCACACCAGCGGACGTTAACTATATTAGCATCCACACCAGCGGACGTTAACTATATTAGCATCCACACCAGCGGACGATAACTACATTAGCATCCACATCAGCGGACGATAACTATATTAGCATCCACACCAGCGGACGATAACTATATTAGCATCCGCACCAACTGACGATAACTATATTAGCATTCCACATCAGCGGACGATAACTATAACGATAACTATATTAGCATCCACACCAGCGGACGATAACTATATTAGCATCCACATCAGCGGACGATAACTATATTAGCATCCACACCAGCGGACGATAACTATATTAGCATCCACACCAGCGGACGATAACTACATTAGCATCCACATCAGCGGACGATAACTATGTTAGCATCCACATCAGCCGACGATAACTATATTAGCATCCACACCAGCGGAGGATAACTATATTAGCATCCACACCAACTGACAATAACTATATTAGCATCCACATCAGCGGACAATTACTATAACGATAACTATATTAGCATCCACACCAGCGGACGATAACTATATTAGCATCCACATCAGCGGACGATAACTATATTAGCATCCACCAGCGATAACTATATTAGCATACGATTTATAATAACTATTATAGCATCCACATCAGCGGACAATAACTATATAAGCATCCACACCAACTGACGATAACTATATTAGCATCCACATCAGCGGACAATAACTATAACAATAACTACATTAGGATCCACATCAGCGGACGATAACTATATTAGCATCCACACCAGCGGACGATAACTACATTAGCATCCACATCATCGGACGATAACTATATTAGCATCCACACCAGCGGACGTTAACTATATCAGCATCCACACCAGCGGACGATAACTATATTAGCATCCACACCAGCAGACGATAACTATATTAGCATCCACACCGGCTGACGATAACTATAACGATAACTATATTAGCATCCACACCAGCAGACGATAACTATATTAGCATCCACACCGGGTGACAATAACTATAACGATAACTATATTAGCATCCACACCAGCTGACGATAACTATAACGATAACTATATTAACATCCACACCAGCTGACGATAACTATAACGATAACTATATTAGCATCCTCACCAGCTGATGATAACTATATTAGCATCCACACCAGCGGACGATAACTATTACGATAACTATATTAGCATCCACACCTGCGGACGTTAACTATAACGATAACTATATTAGCGTCCACACCAGCGGACGATAACTATAACGATAACTATATTAGCGTCCACACCAGCAGACGATAACTATAACGATAACTATATTAGCGTCCACACCAGCGGACGATAACTATAACGATAACTATATTAGCATCCACACCTGTGGACGTTAACTATAACGATAACTATATTAGCGTCCACACCAGCGGACGATAACTATAACGATAACAATATTAGCGTCCACACCAGCGGACGTTAACTATAACAATAACTATATTAGCATCCACACCAGCGGACGATAACTATATTAGCATCCACACCAGCGGACGATAACTACATTAGCATCCACATCAGCGGACGATAACTATATTAGCATCCACACCAGCGGAGGATAACTATATTAGCATCCACACCAACTGACAATAACTATATTAGCATCCACATCAGCGGACAATTACTATAACGATAACTATATTAGCATCCACACCAGCGGATTTATAACTATATTAGCATCCACATCAGCGGACGATAACTATATTAGCATCCACACCAGCGGACGATAACTATATTAGCATCCATACCAGCGGACGATAACTATATTAGCATCCACATCAGCGGACAATAACTATATAAGCATCCACACCAACTGACGATAACTATATTAGCATCCACATCAGCGGACAATAACTATAACAATAACTACATTAGGATCCACATCAGCGGACGATAACTATATTAGCATCCACACCAGCGGACGATAACTACATTAGCATCCACATCATCGGACGATAACTATTGAAATAGACCTAGAGCTGAAAAATAAAGCACTGTTTGTCATCATATTGTTTTGTAATTTGCATTTTTAGCTTATTTTTAAAAACAAGATAAATAAAAAATTGCAATAAGAAGAAAATGGTCAAGAACCGTACACCTGCGGACGTTAACTATAACGATAACTATATTAAGTTAGCATCCACCAGGGCGTTAACTATATCAGCATCCACCGTGAGATAACTATATTAGCATCCACGCAGCAGGCGATAACTATGAAGCATCACGGCTGATAACTGAACCGATAACTATGTTATCTGGCACCAGCGATAGCGGTTAACTATATTTTGGTATCCACACGGGTGGACAACGATAACTATAACGATAACTATATTGGCGTCTCCGATGGACGTTAACTATAACGATAACTATATTAGCATCCACCACTGGCGATAACTATAGCGATACTTTATATTTGTCCTCTGAGAACGTAGAGTTTCATATTAGCATCCACACCAGCGGGCGACGATAACTATTACTTGATAACTATATGGAGCATCCACACCTGCGGGCGTTACGTTACTATAACGATAACTATGTTAGCGTCCACACCCTGCGGGCGATAACTTTATAGCGATAACTATATTAGGCATCACACTCAGCGGTGATAACTATAACGATAACTATATTAGCACACACTAACTATAACGATAACTATATTAGCCCACACCAGCGGACGATAACTATAACGATAACTATATTAGCGTCCACACCAGCGGACGTTAACTATAACAATAACTATATTAGCGTCAACACCAGCAGACGATAACTATAACGATAACTATATTAGCATCCACACCTGCGGATGTTAACTATAATGATAACTATATTAGCATCCACACCTGCGGATGTTAACTATAATGATAA
>CM040929.1:8760910-8763410 GCA_023029165.1 Gobiocypris rarus
GAAATGGACCCTCTGATTGGCCGAGCAGCCGGCCGTATTGGACTGACCAGCGGGCAGCTCTTCGCGCTCTTGCCGCGGGAGCTGACGCTCTGGGTGGACCCGTACGAAGTGTCCTACCGCATCGGTGAGGACGGGTCCATTTGCGTTCTCTATGAGGTGGAACCGCCCACCTCAAGCCCTGCCCCCAGCATCTCCGCATACGACCAAACGGCGACCTGCAAGAATCACTTCATGATGGGCAGCCGCACGAGTCCAACCAAAAACTACCTGATGATGGTGTCCGGCTGAACGCACGGGACCGGTTCTTGCGCCTGACCGACCAACTGCCATGTCAAGAGTTGTAGCCGTTCCTGTGACTTCACTTCGTAAACCTTTTAAGATGAAGGTTAAAGCACTGACTGCGCGTCCGCTGGACCGGCGGCTCTCGACTCTCTCAGCACTGTTCTGTGTGACTAATGTTTATTCGGACCATCCCGAAACGGGTTTTGGGGTGTTTTCACTGGTGCTCGCACACGGTTTCAGTGCAGTTACTATACCTCATGAGAATGTAGCTCAATTAAGGGCCTGAAACATACTTTACGCAAGTACGCAAATGTTCTGTAAGTTCAGCAAGCATGTTTTTAAAGAACAAAACTGACCAGCGTTTAGCGTCTCCATTTGCTACAGCGCTATTGGTAGCATCTCTTAAGAACACGATAATACAACTGACTAGCGTTTAACGTCTCAGTTTGCTACAGCGTTATCGGTAATATCTCTTAAGAATGTGATGATAAAACTGACCAGCGTTTAGCATCTCAGTTTGCTACAGTGCTATCGGTAGCATCTCTTAAGAACGTGGTAATACAACTGACCAGCGTTTCAGCTATAGCGCCACCTGTGGCGACTCTGAGAATGGCGATTAGCGCTTCAGTTTGGTATAGCGGCACCTGTGAGAATGCGCCGTTGCTTTACAAACTATTTGCATTAGCGTGCTTGCGTACAATGCGTTTCAGCCCTAAAACTGCTGTGGACTTATAATTTCTAACAGGAGCTGCTATTGAGCGGGTGACGCCACACGCGGCGAACTCCCATAATCCTCTGCCTTAACCACAGCGCCACCGCTCCATTAATAAACATCACTGCCTGGCTTTTTTAGTCTAACTGTGCAATATTCAGGCAATAATTTCCTCTTGTGATGTCATGAACTGGGGGGGATTGTAATTTCCCAGGATGCTTTGCATGTGGTATGTTGGTTGGTATCAGGCCGAGGCTCACGTCAGGTGCTCTGTCTCTCTCAGGCTGCTGAGCAGTGTGTTTACTGTCAGACAGACGAAATGTAGTTTGTAAGCTATTTTAAAGCAGATTTGCTTTTAATGTACTTTTTTTTTTTAATGCATTTGTGCATAGTTGATTTTTATTGCAATAAACCTTTTATGAATGAAGTGTTTCTCTGTGGTCTGATGTTATGATGGTGTAATGTGGTTTCAGCTCTCTGAGGTGTGTCGGTGGGTGTTATCTGGAAGTGTCTGGGCCAAATACACACACACACACACACTCTTATCAGACGCTGTGCTAGGAGATTAGCTGTGAGCTGCTGAAATAGACAACATAAGGCACTTGTATGCCATCAATATAAATTAGTTTCTCTATTTACACATTAAGCAACGACCACTGGAAGACGAGTTACACTGTTTGTATGATGTGAGATTGACTGTTGGTCAGGAAAAAACAAAATGGCAGCGAGTCCGATTATATCAATAAACTAGTTTAAAATGGACTTTTACCCAATGTGTGCTCTATTAGATGATTAGCATAGCAATGTGTTAGCATCAAACTATTGGAATCCCCCGAGAGCTGAATCATTAGTTTAGCTACATGCTAACATCAAACTGCTAACAATCAATTGCTAGCAACATGCTAATGGGAAATGATTGGATTGAAGGAAATTTTGGCTACAAACTAGTTGTAATCAGTAGGCGAGTGGTCCGCTTAGCAACATGCTAACATAAAACTCTGCTGAACTACATGTTAATGACAAACTTTGAAGTTGGCTTGAGAGAGCCTGACCAGCTTTTGTTTTTCAGTTTGGAGATTAAAGTAGTTTTAAAGCTTACTTTGATGGTTTTGAATGGATGGAGGGAAAGATAAAGCTTAAATGAGTCTATATGGGTTAGATATAGTTGGTAGAATGGCAGTTTAATTGAGTCTTAATGGTCTTCTGGCAGTTTAAATTTGAATTTTGACAGTTGGAGTTTGAACCGTCTTGGCTCTTGATGATTCCGTCAATGGTATTTTTCAGAGTTTTAATGGTTATTTTTAGGAAAACCGTAAGTCGGATGAGTTAGAAAGATACAGCACACCGAGTCAGAACAATGTGGAGCTCTGGGCCGAGTTTGGAGGTTATGGAGTTAAGACTCCAGGAGGAGGAGGAGTCAGAAGTTTTAGTTTCGGAAGAAGAATGTCTATAAGCTTAAATAGCATTTCAGTAAATTGGCTTTTTCAAGCTAGCTTAATGATTGGA
>CM040929.1:8770910-8775910 GCA_023029165.1 Gobiocypris rarus
AGGTGCGCTTGTGCATGGCCAGCGTGGACGTCTGCCTGTAGGTCTTCCCGCAGTGGCTGCAGGTGTACGGCTTACAGTGTGTGTGAACCACGTGATGCTTATAAAGACTGGAGTACTCCGTGAAGCTCTTCCCACAGCCGGGGACCGTACACAGATACGGCTTCTCACCTGACAGACATAATCCTGTCAGCGCACTTACAAACACAGAATCCAATCTCAATGTGAATCGACTCGTTCTGAATTTGATCAATGTGAATCGAATCGTTCTGAATTGCTCAATGTGAATCGACTCGTTCTGAATTTGCTCAATGTGAATCGAATCGTTCTGAATTTGCTCAATGTGAATCGAATCGTTCTGAATTTGCTCAATGTGAATCGAATCGTTCTGAATTTGCTCAATGTGAATCGAATCGTTCTGAATTTGATCAATGTGAATCAAACCGTTCTGAATTTTCTCAATGTGAATCGAATCATTCTGAATTTGCTCAATGTGAATTGAATCGTTCTGAATTTGCTCAATGTGAATCAAATCGTTCTGAATTTGTTCAATGTGAATCGAATCGTTCTGAATTTGCTCAATGTGAATCAAATCGTTCTGAATTTGATCAATGTGAATCGAATTGTTCTAAATTTGTTCAATGTGAATCGAATCGTTCTGAATTTGCTCAATGTGAATCAAATCGTTCTAAATTTGTTCAATGTGAATCAAATCGTTCTGACTTTGCTCAATGTGAATCGAATCGTTCTGAATTTTCTCAATGTGAATCGAATCATTCTGAATTTGCTCAATGTGAATTGAATCGTTCTGACTTGCTCAATGTGAATCGAATCGTACTGAATTTGCTCAATGTGAATCGAATCATTCTGAATTTGCTCAATGTGAATCGAATCGTTCTAAATTTGTTCAATGTGAATCGAATCGTTCTGAATTTGCTCAATGTGAATCGAATCGTTCTGAATTTGATCAATGTGAATCGAATCGTTCTGAATTTGTTCAATGTGAATCGAATTGTCCTGAATTTGCTCAATGTGAATCGAATCGTTCTGAATTTGTTCAATGTGAATCGAATTGTCCTGAATTTGCTCAATGTGAATCAAATCGTTCGAATTTGCTCAATGTGAATCAAATCGTTCTAAATTTGTTCAATGTGAATCAAATCGTTCTGACTTCGCTCAATGTGAATTGAATCGTTCTGAATTTGCTCAATGTGAATCGAATCGTTCTGAATTTGCTCAATGTGAATTGAATCGTTCTGAATTTGCTCAATGTGAATTGAATCGTACTGAATTTGCTCAATGTGAATCGAATCGTTCTGAATTTGCTCAATGTGAATCAAATCGTTCTAAATTTGTTCAATGTGAATCTAATTGTTCTGAATTTGCTCAATGTGAATCAAATCGTTCTGAATTTGATCAATGTGAATCGAATCGTTCTGAATTTGTTCAATGTTAATCGAATTGTCCTGAATTTGCTCAATGTGAATCAAATCGTTCTGAATTTGCTCAATGTGAATCGAATCGTTCTGAATTTGCTCCATGTGAATCGAATCGTTCTGAATTTGCTCAATGTGAATCGAATCGTTCTGAATTTGATCAATGTGAATCGAATCGTACTGAATTTGCTCAATGTGAATCGAATTGTCCTGAATTTGCTCAATGTGAATCAAATCGTTCTAAATTTGTTCAATGTGAATCAAATCGTTCTGACTTTGCTCAATGTGAATTGAATCATTCTGAATTTGCTCCATGTGAATCGAATCGTTCTGAATTTGCTCAAAGTGAATTGAATCGTTCTGACTTAGCTCAATGTGAATCGAATCGTACTGAATTTGCTCAATGTGAATCGAATCATTCTGAATTTGCTCAATGTGAATCAAATCGTTCTAAATTTGTTCAATGTGAATCTAATTGTTCTGAATTTGCTCAATGTGAATCGAATCGTTCTGAATTTGCTCAATGTGAATCGAATCGTTCTTAATTTGTTCAATGTTAATCGAATTGTCCTGAATTTGCTCAATGTGAATCAAATCGTTCTGAATTTGATCAATGTGAATCGAATTGTCCTGAATTTGCTCAATGTGAATCAAATCGTTCGAATTTGCTCAATGTGAATCAAATCGTTCTAAATTTGTTCAATGTGAATCAAATCGTTCTGACTTTGCTCAATGTGAATTGAATTGTTCTGAATTTGCTCAATGTGAATCGAATCGTTTCTGAATTTGCTCAATGTGAATCAAATCGTTCTGACTTTGCTCAATGTGAATCGAATCGTTCTGAATTTGCTCAATGTGAATCGAATCGTTTCTGAATTTGCTCAATGTGAATTGAATCGTTCTGACTTCGCTCAATGTGAATCGAATCGTACTGAATTTGCTCAATGTGAATCGAATCATTCTGAATTTGCTCAATGTGAATCGAATCGTTCTAAATTTGTTCAATGTGAATCTAATTGTTCTGAATTTGCTCAATGTGAATCGAATCGTTCTGAATTTGATCAATGTGAATCGAATCGTTCTGAATTTGTTCAATGTTAATCGAATTGTCCTGAATTTGCTCAATGTGAATCAATTCGTTCTGAATTTGCTCAATGTGAATCGAATCGTTCTGAATTTGCTCCATGTGAATCGACTCGTTCTGAATTTGATCAATGTGAATCGACTCGTTCTGAATTTGATCAATGTGAATCGAATCGTACTGAATTTGCTCAATGTGAATCGAATTGTTCTGAATTTGCTCAATGTGAATCAAATCGTTCTAAATTTGTTCAATGTGAATCTAATCGTTCTGACTTCGCTCAATGTGAATTGAATCATTCTGAATTTGGTCAATGTGAATCGAATCGTTCTCAAATTTTTCTGAATTTGCTCAATGTGAATCAAATCGTTTCTAAATTTGTTCAATGTGAATCTAATTGTTCTGAATTTGCTCAATGTGAATCGAATCGTTCTGAATTTGATCAATGTGAATCGAATCGTTCTGAATTTGTTCAATGTGAATCGAATTGTCCTGAATTTGCTCAATGTGAATCAAATCGTTCTAAATTTGTTCAATGTGAATCAAATCGTTCTGACTTTGCTCAATGTGAATCGAATCGTTCTGAATTTGCTCCATGTGAATCGAATCGTTCTGAATTTGCTCAATGTGAATTGAATCGTTCTGAATTTGCTCAATGTGAATCGAATCGTTCTGAATTTTCAATGTGAATCGAATCGTTCTGAATTTGCTCAATGTGAATCAAATCGTTCTGACTTCGCTCAATGTGAATCAAATCGTTCTGAATTTTTTCAATGTGAATCAAATCGTTGTGAATTTGCTCAATGTAAATCGAATCGTACTGAATTTGCTCCATGTGAATCGAATCGTTCTGAATTTTCTCAATGTGAATCGAATCGTTCTGAATTTGCTCAATGTGAATCGAATCGTTCTGAATTTGATCAATGTGAATCGAATCGTTCTGAATTTGCTCAATGTGAATTGAATCGTTCTGAATTTGCTCAATGTGAATCGAATCGTTCTGAATTTGCTCAATGTGAATCGAATCGTTCTGAATTCGCTCAATGTGAATCAAATCGTTCTGACTTCGCTCAATGTGAATCGAATCGTTCTGAATTTGATCAATGTGAATCGAATCGTTCTGAATTTGCTCCATGTTAATCAAATCTTCTGACTTCGCTCAATGTGAATCGAATCGTTCTGAATTTTCTCAATGTGAATCGAATTGTTCTGAATTTGCTCAATGTGAATCGAATCGTTCTGAATTTGTTCAATGTGAATCGAATCGTTCTGAATTTGTTCAATGTGAATCGAATCGTTCTGAATTTGTTCAATGTGAATCGAATTGTTCGTTAAAGGAATCTATGATGAAAAATGTTTGCGGACGCGCGTCTTGTTCCACGACACCTCTGAGTGAGTGTGTGTGTGTGTGTGTGTCACCTGTGTGTATCCTCATGTGGTTCTTGTAGTTGGTGGCGCTGGCGAAGGCTCTGCCACAGGACGGCTCCGGGCACAGGTACGGCCTCTCGCCCGTGTGTGTGCGCGTGTGCACCTTGCGGATGTTGGAGGTGGTGAAGGCGCGGCCGCAGCCCTCGAAGGGACACCTGAACGGCTTCTCACCTGAGGAGAGAGCGACAGCTGCTGATGTGTGTGTGTGTGTGTGTGTGAGAGACAGACACACTCAGTGCGGCTCGTACCGGTGTGTGTGCGCACGTGTTTCTGCAGGTCTCCGGAGGTCTTGAAGGCCTTGTAGCACATGTCCTCGGGGCACTTGTAGGGCTTCTCTCCCGTGTGTGTGCGCAGGTGGCTCTTCAGGCCGTATCCCGTGGCGAAGGCTTTCCCGCAGGATGGCACCTCGCACCGGTACGGACGGTCACCCGTGTGAGAGCGCTCGTGCACCTGCACAACACACACACACACGCGTCTGTGAGTCTCAGGAGTGCTCACTAAGCTCTACCCCAGTGCATTGTGGGAAGGCTCTACCTTCAGATGGTGTGCTGTGGTGTAGAAGCGTCCGCATCCCGTGTGTCCACAGCGGAAACTCTTCTCTCCGGCCGGCTGACCTTTACTGGAGCTCCAGACCTTCCCCTCAAACATCAGCTGACACACACACGCACACACACACACCTGTCTATCACTATCATTCTATCCATCAATCATCTATCCATCATCCATCCATCTAACCAACTATCCACCCATCCAACTATCCATCCATCCATCCACCATCTATCCAACTATCCATCCATCCATCCATCATCTATCCAACTATCCATCCATCCATCCATCATCTATCCAACTATCCATCCATCCATCCATCATCTATCCAACTATCCATCCATCCATCCATCCATCATCTATCCAACTATCCATCCATCCATCCATCATCTATCCAACTATCCATCCATCCATCATCTATCCAACTATCCATCCATCCATCCATCATCTATCCAACTATCCATCCATCATCTATCCAACTATCCATCCATCCATCCATCCATCATCTATCC
>CM040929.1:8783410-8785910 GCA_023029165.1 Gobiocypris rarus
TCTCTGGATCATATTAGTAAAATCACATACTCTTCATCTTATTCTCATTATTTACAGTGATTAGATCAGCTGCGATCGATGACGTCATCACATTCAGCAGTCTCTGATTGGTGGAGATGAGCGGCGTGACTCCACCCAATGACATCATCAGCTGACGACGAACATTTAAAGTGCTTTGATTGGCCGATCTGTGGATCCGCGGCTCACCGTGACGTTATATTCATGACCATTAAACACACATCACTGTAACGCAAAAATACTTGCTTTCATTACCGTAACAAACAAATATATGCTCCTCATCACGTGTGTTACAATACTGGGAAATATTCTAATGTTTATTACCATAATACACAGATATTCTCATTCTCATTACCGTAATGCACAGAAAAGATAGGCCGCATTATCATAATGCGAGATATTCTCGTTCTCATTACCGTAATGCACAGAAAAGATAGTTTGCGTCATCATAATCCGAGATGTTCCCGTTCTCATTACCGTTATGCACAAAAAGAAAGATCGCGTCATCATAATGCGAGATATTCTCGTTCTCATTACCGTAATGCACAGAAAAGATAGATCGCGTCATCATAATGCGAGATATTTCCGTTCTCATTACCGTAATGCACAGAAAAGATAGTTTGCGTCATCATAATGCGAGATGTTCCCGTTCTCATTACCATAATGCACAGAAAAGATAGTTTGCGTCGTCATAATGCGAGATATTTCCGTTCTCATTACCGTAATGCACAGAAAAGATAGTTTGCGTCATCATAATGCGAGATGTTCCCGTTCTCATTACCGTAATGCACAGAAAAGAGTTTGCGTCATCATAATGCGAGATGTTCCCGTTCTCATTACTGTAATGCACAGAAAAGAGTTTGCGTCATCATAATGCGAGATATTCCGTTCTCATTACCGTAATGCACAGAAAAGAGTTTGCGTCATCATAATGCGAGATGTTCCCGTTCTCATTACCGTAATGCACAGAAAAGATAGTTTGCGTCATCATAATGCGAGATGTTCCCGTTCTCATTACCGTAATGCACAGAAAAGAGTTTGCGTCATCATAATGCGAGATGTTCCCGTTCTCGTAATGCACAGAAAAGAGTTTGCGTCATCATAATGCGAGATGTTCCCGTTCTCATTACCGTAATGCACAGAAAAGATAGTTTGCGTCGTCATAATGCGAGATATTTCCGTTCTCATTACCGTAATGCACAGAAAAGATAGTTTGCGTCATCATAATGCGAGATATTTCCGTTCTCATTACCGTAATGCACAGAAAAGATAGTTTGCGTCATCATAATGCGAGATGTTCCCGTTCTCATTACCGTAATGCACAGAAAAGAGTTTGCGTCATCATAATGCGAGATGTTCCCGTTCTCATTACCGTAATGCACAGAAAAGATAGTTTGCGTCATCATAATGCGAGATGTTCCCGTTCTCATTACCGTAATGCACAGAAAAGATAGTTTGCGTCGTCATAATGCGAGATGTTCCCGTTCTCATTACCGTAATGCACAGAAAAGAGTTTGCGTCATCATAATGCGAGATATTTCCGTTCTCATTACCGTAATGCACAGAAAAGATAGTTTGCGTCATCATAATGCGAGATATTTCCGTTCTCATTACCGTAATGCACAGAAAAGATAGTTTGCGTCATCATAATGCGAGATGTTCCCGTTCTCATTACCGTAATGCACAGAAAAGAGTTTGCGTCATCATAATGCGAGATGTTCCCGTTCTCATTACCGTAATGCACAGAAAAGATTGTTTGCGTCGTCATAATGCGAGATACTTCCGTTCTCATTACCGTAATGCACAGAAAAGATAGTTAGCGTCGTCATAATGCGAGATATTCTCGCTCTCGTTACCGTAATGTACAGAAAAGATAGATTGCGTCATCATAATGCGAGATATTCCCGTTCTCATTACCGTAATGCACAAAAAAGATTATTTCGCATTATAATGCGAACTTTCTCGTTCTTATTACCGTCATACACAAAAAACAAACAGTATTTATATGGTAAAACACTCACTCATTACCGTAATACACCCAAAATAAATCTCACCCTCATTACCATCATAAAAATATATATATTTACCATAATATGGAGAAATATTCTCACCCTTTTACTGTTTTACAGAAAAAATATTCTCATTACCCTAATATAAAAATATTCGCATTTATCAAAATCAGTTAAATATTACAATGGTGTAAAAATACTTAATATATGATCATTTTTGCATTACGGTAATGAGAATTATTTTTATACTGTAACAAGTTTGAGTTTTTTGCATCTCAGTAATTTGAGGTTAATTGTCATGAAAATAATGTCATAATCAAAACTAGGCTCCGGGATGAAATATGGCCGACATGTTCCTGAGCGAGATGGGCGGCGGTCACTGGAACAGAAGGAAGCAGCGCTGATGTCATTTCTTCCGCACTTCGGGTCAGGTGGTCACTGCACTCCAGCCACAGCACTCAGTCAGCACACAC
>CM040929.1:8795910-8813410 GCA_023029165.1 Gobiocypris rarus
ATCAGCCGCGGTGTGTGTCGGGTAACGCGCCATTACTGGATATAATGTGTCAGTATACACCATCAGACACACACTGTAGCACACACAGCGTCATCACACACACACTGTAGCACACACAGCGTCATCACACACACACTGTAGCACACACAACGTCATCACACACACACTGTAGCACACACAGATCAGATTCATCATCAGACGTCATATACAGGAGAAAACAGATTCCGCATCATAAGATTACATCATATCAGACACTATACAGAAGATTCGGTGTCAGAGCATCATCAGATCTGATCAGACACTGTGTATCATGTTCATCTAGTGTGTCCGATTCCGCATCATTACAGCAGATACATCATTATTAGAAATGATGATGCGTTATGATGATCAGATTTAATGACATCAGACACAGTGTCACATACAGAAGATCGGATCTGACGATATGTAGCAGACGCATCATCATCATCAGACACAATATAGACGATACAACAACGTCAGATTCCGCATCATAAGATCTGATGATGCGCTGTTACATCATATCAGACACAATAGAGAAGATTCGGCATCGACGTGTCAGAGCATCATCAGATCTGATTGATCTCCGTTAGATACAGTGTGTCGCCTAATAATAATCAGATCTGACGATAAATAGCAGACGTAGCAGCATCAGATCAGATTATTATTAGATATGATGTAATATACAGCGTCATCAGATCAGGTGTGACATCATCAGTCTGGACATTTGCGTGACAGCTGTCAATCAAAAATCAGCTGACCCCGTTTCTCAATCAATCAGTGTCTGGTGTTCTGTCCAATCAGAGGCGTTTTCACACACACACACTCGGCGCTTAATCCGCTCACAGATGAGTCAGATTTCAGTGACATCACTTCCTGTGTGACTCTCTCTGTTGCTCCGCAGTCGGGTCAGTTCAGCGAGGACATGATCCCGACGGTCGGCTTCAACATGCGCAAGATCACCAAGGGCAACGTCACCATCAAGGTCAGTCCATCGTCCAGCAGGTGCTGTGTGTGTGTGTGTGTGTGTGTGTGTGTACTGATGATGTGTGTTGTGCTCAGCTGTGGGACATCGGCGGGCAGCCGCGCTTCAGGAGCATGTGGGAGCGATACTGCCGTGGGGTCAGCGCTATAGTGTGAGTATTTCCCGCCAGCGCTCTCATGATGTCACGCGTCCGTTACCGACCCCTGTGTCTGCAGGTACATGGTGGACGCGGCCGACCCCGAGAAGATCGAGGCGTCCAAGAACGAGCTGCACAACCTGCTGGACAAACCTCAGCTGCACACCACCCACCACCACTCACTCACCACCACCACCACTCACCACACACTCACTCACCACACACTCACTCACTCACACACTCACTCACCACCACCACCACCACACACTCACTCACTCACACTCACCACCACACACTCACTCACTCACTCACACACCCACCACCACCACCACCACTCACCACACACTCACTCACCACCACCACCACTCACTCACTCACCACACACTCACTCACCCACCACCACTCACACACACTCACTCACTCACCACCACCACTCACCACACCCACTCACTCACACACTCACACACCCACCACCACCACACTCACCACTCACACACTCACCACCACTCACTCACCCACCACCACCTCCACACTCACCACACACTCACACACTCACACACTCACTCACTCACACACTCACTCACACTCACCACTCACCCACTCACACACTCACTCACCACTCACCACTCACACACTCACTCACTCACCACTCACCCACCACCACCACCACTCACACACTCACACACTCACACACTCACTCACTCACCACCACCACCTCACCACCCACCCACTCACCACTCACCTCACACTCACCCACCCACCACTCACCACTCACCCACCACTCACCACCACACACTCACTCACTCACTCACACACTCACTCACCACCACCACCACCACTCCACACACACCACCACCACCACTCACTCACCACTCACCACACACACACACACCACTCACCACCACTCACACACACTCACCTCACTCACCACACACTCACCACACTCACCACTCACCACCTCACCACCACCACTCACTCACACACTCACCACACACTCCACCACCACTCACTCACCACTCACCACCACTCACCCACCACCACCACCACCACCACACACACACTCACCACACACTCACTCACCACCACCACCACTCACCACTCACCACACACACACTCACTCACTCACCACCACTCACACACACACACTCACCCACCACCTCACCACACACTCACCACCACACACTCACCACCCACCACCACTCACACACTCACCACTCACCACCACCACCACCCACCACCACCACACACTCACTCACACACTCACCACTCACCCACCACCCACCACCACCACCACACACCACACACCCACTCACCACCACTCACCACCACCACCACACACCCACCACCACCACCACCACTCACACACACCTCTCTCACACACTCTCTCACCACCACCCACACACTCACTCACCACACTCACCACCACCACACACACCTCTCTCACACACCTCTCCACTCACCCACTCACCACACACTCACTCACCACTCACCACCACCACCACCACCTCACCACCACCACCACACACTCACACACTCACCACCCACTCACCACCACTCCACTCATCCACTCACCTCACACACTCACCACCACTCACACACCCACCACTCACCACCACCACCACACACACACACACACACACACTCACTCACCACTCACTCACCACACACACCACCACACACTCACTCACCACTCACCACCACTCACCCACTCACTCACCACTCACCACCACCACCACTCACCACCACCACCACCACCACCACTCACCACCACCACTCTCTCACTCACACACTCTCTCACACACACACAGGCTCAGGCCATGTGTCTGTCTGCCCACAGGTGCTGGTGTTGGGAAACAAGCGGGATCTTCCCGGAGCGCTGGATGAGAAGGAGCTCATCGAGAGAATGTGAGTTCAGACAAACACACACACACACCTTCATCACTGATGACATCGGAGGTTCTGCTAGAGTCTCCAGCCGCAGATAAAGCGCGACATACAGGCCACCAAACACCGGGACAACGGGATTGATTTTGAATTTACCAATCAATTTTTAGGTTTCAGGATTTTTTAAAAACACACTTTGTTTAAAGATGATTCTGAACTATGAGAGATAAACCTTCTTCCTTTATGCAATATGTTGGATTTTCCCATTCCATGCAATGCATCTAATTTGCATACTAATGTGTTCTTGGTGCAACATGTAATGAGATTAGAAGTGTAATAATGGGAGTAATAATTGGCAACATTTTCATAATAATATCTAATATTTCAAAGGAATATTGATATGTGATGTCTTTCCCTGTTCAGGATGCCTGATAAACAGTAGTCCTGGCGTCCAGCCCTGTCACGTAACAGAAAGTCCCATTTTGATTAGAAACCCCTTAACATTTTCCTGAGATGTTGATTTATAACAAACCATTTCAATGATCATATTTCCATAAGAGTGTGAGACATTAATGTCAGCCGTTTTTATAAGATGTTCCAACATTTGCCATCTGTGCAAAGCCCCGAACGTGCCTTTACAGGACATCCAGACTGTGACATGTGACGTGTATGATGTCACTAAAATATTAAAACACGAGTGGAGTTAATTTCAGATGCGTCTGATCTACAGGAACCTGTCGGCCATCCAGGACAGAGAGATCTGCTGTTACTCCATCTCCTGCAAGGAGAAGGACAACATCGGTGAGACCTCAGGCTGTCTGTGTGCTACTGTACCTTTAAGACATCAGAGTGCTCTGTGATTGGCTGCTCGTAGTTCATCTGAATAAATGTGGGCGGGTCATATGATAATGAGCGTGTTGTGCGTTCCAGACATCACACTACAGTGGCTGATCCAGCACTCGCGGACCCGGCGGAGCTGAGGAGGCGGAGCTGCCGTCTGATTGGAGGAACCGCATCATGTGATCAACTGTATTTTAGGCGCTCTTGATTTCATTCTAAACAAGCAAGCATCCGCCCCTCCTTCTCTTCTTATAAACTAATTCACATCATTTACGTTGTTTATTTTTGTTTTCACTTGAATGTGCTCATCATGAAGTCCGGACGTGTCACATGACGCGCGTCGTTCTGCGTGTGTTTGCTCGGAGACTTGATCGAACCCTAACCGACGCCCACATCATCTGGTCATGTGATTCACGATGGTCCAGTTCACGCCGCCGTCTTGTTTAATTTGCAGATGTTCACTGTTTTTATCATCGGTAGCCTGCTAGCGTGACCCGGTGCTGATGAATCATCGGAAAAGCGACTTAAATGGCTTCACTGCCGCTAGCAGGCGACGTTTGCGACTTTATTATTGCGCAATCGATGTAGCGAAGTTGACTTTGACGAAGAATGTGACATCATAGGTACAGCTGTGACATCATCTAGGTTTGCGTTAATCGCGCGACGTTACGAAATCCGTCATTTTATCAGAGAGCACACAAATCGTTCGGTAGAGTTTTAACGCGTCCAGGTTTTATACGTTTCCGCAGAGTCGCCAGCGTTGCATCAAAGACATCGGTGGGTTGTCATGGCAACTGCGTTCCCATTGCGTCGAGGTTCAGGCACGTCGGTCCGCGAGCGCGTGCAGAACAACGACAGCGTTCAGAGGATTATTTGATCGCAGTTGTGCGGCGGAGACGTGAATATCGCGCGAATCTCCTCGTCCAGCGCTGTTCGTAACGGGGAGAGACAGAGGTTTTTCTCGCTTTATTTCCTTTCGTTTTTGTCGCATGTGTGGACGTTTGTGGCCTGAATCATAATGGTTTATAAGCGTGATTATACATATGTAAATTTACATATTTTTTCATTGTTTCTGGTTGTTTTCGGCATGTTTTTACTCATGTTGTTTTTTCAGTGTTTTTCAACTGGATTATGTAAATAGCAACTTAAACCAAATGAGATCTCCCGGTGTTTGTGCTGTTGTGATTAGCTTCCTAAGATGATAATAATCATAATCATAATAATAGAAGACCCCACTCATATTCACAGCAGTCTGAACAAACAGATTGTGTGTGTGTGTGTGTGAATGTGTGAACGACTGTCGTCATGTAGACTAGAATAATACTTACTTTATAAATGTCACCAGTTTATTCCGTTGATTTTTCGCAATTGCTAATCATTTTATATGCATCTCCACTAAAATTTTGATGTTATGATTTCATAGGGTGCATGCCGTCTAAACCTACACGAGAGCAAGCGACAGAAACGCCCATATTCAACAAAGCTACACTGCTAGCACAGCGGCTAGCTTAACGCTGGTTACGAAGTTGACATTCACCTGGTTACAAAAGTTATTTACACTACAACTGCTAACCTGGTATTAGCATCATTAGTCATCGGAAAGTGACGTAAACAGTATTAAAAGTCATCTCGTAGTTATTTAACGAAGTTGTGTGTTTCTGAAAAAGCGTTGTCTCGATGTAATGAATTTGAATTTACCGAAGTTTTGTTTATAATTTGTTATAATTGTTCATAATTCAGTTTGTATTACTCGAGCGGCGAAATGATTTGCAAGCACGCAACTTAGTTACTTATACTTCATAATAACTTTGTCGAAGTTGTTTTTTTTTTGCTTTTATTTATTTAACGAAGTGCGACAGACAATTTTATTATATTGAAGGCAATGTAACAATGTTGACTTTACGAAGTCACTTTGTTTATAATGGATTTTTTAAAAAGTCAACTTTATTATAACAATTTGCGAAGTCGACCTAACATAGTTACGTTCATAAACGTCATAATAAAGTGGCAAACTTAGTTACACAACTAGTTTGTAAATGACTTAGTTAAAGTTGACTTTATGAAATGAAGTTGTGCGCTTGCGACAGACAAAATGATAATGAAGTTGACCTTACGAAGTCCTTTACGAAGTCACTTTTTGTTTATAATGGATTTTTTAAAAAGTAAACTGTTCATTATAACAAAGTCATTTGCGAAGTCGAATTTACTTCGTACTTTTGCAAGCACACAAATTACGCAACACAAAGTTCATAATGACTACACTTACGAACTTTGTTGATTATAACAACAATTTGCGAAGTCACCCTAACGAAGTTATGTTCGTAATCTATCAGTGCTTTCGCAACTTTGTTGTTTTTTGTAAAATGACTGTCAACTTCGTAAAAGTCACTCTAACGAAGTCGCGCTTTGATGATTGTAACGGGATTTTGTCGTGTTGCGCGTGTCTGCGTTTGATTTTCTGCTCTCCTGTCGTCAGTTCCTCTGGACTCTCATGATCTTCTGTATGTGTGTTGAGTTGATTATTATTGTTTGTCTAATTAAATGTGGCCATAATGTTTGTTTTGATACGTCATTGTTTTAATTGTTTGTAGCAGAGTCGCTCTTTTGTTTGCTGGGGAATCATGTGACTTTACACTGATGCCCCGCTGCATGACTCATTATGGGATGGAGCAGGTTGCCATGGTTACTGTATAGACAAGTTGTGATTGGGCAGAACGCGATGCCCCCTTTATATGGACCAGACAGTAACTTTTACAGCCGTCAGTCACATAACAAGTGTTTCTGTACACGACTCCATCAGTCGAGTCGTTCATTTGGGATCTTTCTATCCTCTCGTACTCGCGGTGATAACTGTACATGTTGTTCTTGTTATTTACAGATTATTTAAAAATGAAATTAAATGATTTCCCTATCAGAACTGCCGTTTCCTTCTTCTTTCAGTCAAGATGAGATTTATTTTGGGTATAATTCAGTCATGCTGGATACAAAATGTACTTCACAAGATTCATTTTAAAATAAAGGACAACATTTAGACTTAAAGGAGAACTTTATTAGGAATTGAGCCTTGTGCTGTTGATTTTAGCATTCAGAAAGTGTATCTTAGTATTACTCCATGAACTGTGCAGCATGTTTTATTTTTCTACTGCTTAATGATCTACTGCATATACACTACACCTTATACTGTATCCCACAATGCATTGTGCATGTTTTAAGCAGTAAACGGCATCAGAGTGCGATTCTTCAACATCACCAGCAGAGGTCAGTCAACACACACACAAATATCTCAAATGAGATTTTCTGTGCAGTTTTCTCTGAAGACTAACCGAATGTTTGATGATGTGACGTCATCCATAACAAATATTCATCAAAGGCACAATATGTAAGATTTCTAGATTAACAAACCACTAGAACAGTATTTGTTGACTCGTGTGCATTGTCCCAAATGTTTCCAAGAATGTTTAAATCCAGTGATTTTCCCCAGGACACGGCCGTGTGTGTGCATCACCTATCAGTGACATGATCCGGTGTTATTGTGTAGTAACCATGGCAACACCAGCGGCGGCGCTTTAATATCTGCAGTGTTTATGAGACACTGTTTGGATCATTGATGGACAGAAACTCATCATTGTTCTCCAGCTCAACACAGTTAGTCTGATTGTGTAAATCTGCTGTCCTTGATTTTTACTTGATTTAGTGCCATGTTTTACCGCCTAATATGATCTCGCTCACTGCAGTGTGAACAAGTGTTTCATAGTAGCATTATAACATCACTTTAACACGCAAATGGCTTCACTGCCGCTAGCAGGCGACTTTATTATTGCGCAATCAATGTAGCGAAGTTGACTTTGACAAAGAATGTGACATCATAGGTACAGCTGTGACATCATCTAGGTTTGCATTAATCGCGCGACGTTACGAAATCCTTAATTTTATCAAAAAGCACACGAATCGTTCGGTAGAGTTTTAACGCGTCCAGGTTTTATACGTTTCTGTCGAGTCGCCTGCGTTGCATCAAAGACATTGGTGGGTTGTCATGGCAACTGCGTTCCCATAGCGTCTAGGTTCAGGAACACCGGTCCGCGAGCGCGTGCAGAACAACGGCAGCGTTCAGAGGATTATTTGATCGCAGTTGTGCGGCGGAGACGTGATGAATATCGCGCAAATCTCCTCGTCCAGCGCTGTTCGTAACGGTTTCTCGCTTTATTTCCTTTCGTTTTTGTCGCATGTGTGGACGTTTGTGGCCTGAGACACTGCAGTGTGAACATGTGTCTCATAGTAGCATTATAACATCACTTTAACACACTCACATGTGTGTGATATGATCAAACAGCGCTGCGTTACACACACACATGGAGCGGAAGCGCTCACGGCAGAATACAAGCTCCGCCCACTCAAGATTCAAGACACGCCCCTCTGCTGAATAATTACACACTGTGCCTTTAGAGCATAATGTAATTACTTGCATGTTAAATTAAAAGACCGTCATTTGTCACTAAATAAATGATTATATTAATTGATTTTCAGATTGAAATGACAGTTTGACAGACTCTCGTATCGCGCGTTTCGCGCTCTTTTTTTTTTTATTTATATATTTTTATTACAACAAATAAAAATTTACAAACAGGAACACGAATGACAAGCGGGCTATAAGATGATCGTCACATAAACACGAAAGCAATTTATCACAACAACAACAAAAAGAATAATAACGGTCGTTAATGTGTGTTTTTACGCTTCGGCGTGTTGGTTTTAGTGAGTTAACTGGGATTGTTTTGAGCGCATTCATCCCGTCAGACCCCTCGCCGCTGTTGGTTTTGGACCGGTCCGTCTCGCTCTATTCAGTGTGAGAAGGTCAGAGGTTAGAGTGTTGTCGTGGAGACGGTGACAGCGTGACGTGCCGGATGTGTGATCCGGCCGGACGGCGGGACTCCACCGGGCTCATGCCAGCGGACCCTGCGGTCTTCCTGCTCCCGCGGACGGACGTCGAGTCCCGCGGCGCTGCTGACGGTCGGTTCCGCCGAGCCCGCGGTGTTCTGGAGCGTTTCTGAGAGGGTTTCCACGGCGATCTCACACTGAGCTTCAATCTTCCTCAGTGGAACAAAACAAACAGTGTCTCAGAGCCGGCGACCCACACACACACACACACACACACAACTCTTAAATGAATATAATGAACACACCAGTGTCTCTGAGGAGACTCAGCGATCTTATTTACTTAAACAACAGTAGGCCGCTGTGTTTTTACCTCAAACATTAAAATACGTGTTATTTTCGGACACTGAATATGGTAATCATTCTGCATCGCCACAGTATATTTCCCGCCTCTGTTGTGCCGTTCTGTGCTGATTCTCATTCATGAATTCACATCTGTGAGTGACAACAGAATCGCCCTCTGTGAGCCAGTGTGTGGGTTTAGTTAAGGACAAAACTGACCACAGAAGTCAGATCATGTGACCAAGCCTCCTTTTGTGGACAGTGGGAAAATCGATTAGTTTAAAAATAGCCGTAGTGTTTGAGTTTGTACTCACAGTAACTTTATATTTTTCAGCGTCTGTATTTTCGCTTTGCACAATAGACATGTAACATTGATTACATAACATTATTTACATTGATTTATTGATGTTTCAAAAACTAGCAATCATGTGTTTACAAATCTCATCTAAAATGAGTAGTGCTGAGAGTAACATTATAGGTACCGTGTATTACGTAATCAGATTACTTTTTGATGTAACAAGTAACGACATAAGTACCGTGTATTACGTAATCAGATTACTTTTTGATGTAACAAGTAACGCATTACAAGTACCGTATTACGAATCAGATTACTTTTTGATGTAACAAGTAACGACATTACAGTACCGTGTATTACGTAATCAGATTACTTTTTGATGTAACAAGTAACGCATTACAAGTAACGTGCATTATGTAATCAGATTACTTTTTGATGTAACAAGTAACGCATTACAAGTAACGTGCATTACGTAATCAAATTACTTTTTGATGGAACAAGTAACGCATTACAAGTAACGTGCATTATGTAATCAGATTACTTTTATGATGTAACAAGTAACGCATTACAAGTAACGTGCATTACGTAATCAAATTACTTTTTGATGGAACAAGTAACGCATTTTAAGTAACGAGCATTATGTAATCAGATTACTTTTTGATGTAACAAGTAATGCATTACAAGTAACATGCATTATGTAATCAGATTACTTTTTGATGTAACAAGTAATGCATTACAATTAACGTGCATTACGTAATCAGATTACTTTTTGATGGAACAAGTAACGCATTACAAGTAACATGCATTATGTAATCAAATTACTTTTTGATGTAACAAGTAACGCATTACAAGTAACGTGCATTACGTAATCAGATTACTTTTATGATGTAACAAGTAACGCATTACAAGTATCATGCATTACATAATCAGATTACTTTATAATGTAACAAATAACGCATTACAAGTAACGTGCATGACATAATCAGATTACTTTTTGATGTAACAAGTAACGACATTACAAGTAACGTGAATTACGTAATCAGATTACTTTATAATGTAACAAATAACGCATTACAAGTAACGTGCATGACATAATCAGATTACTTTTTGATGTAACAAATAATGTAACGCATTACAAGTAACGTGAATTAGGTAATCAGATTACTTTATGATGTAACAAAAAGTAACGCATTACAAGTAACGTGCATTACATAATCAGATTACTGTATGATGTAACAAAAAGTAACGCATTACTAGTAACATGCATTATGTAATCAGATTACTTTTTTGATGTAACAAGTAAAGTAATGTGATTAGATAATGAGCCACAGGGTCATGGGCGGCCCAGGCTCATTGATGCACGTGTGGAGCGAAGGCTGGCACGTGTGGTCCGATCAAACAGACGAGCTACTGGAGCTCAAACTGCTCAAGAAGTTAATGCTGGTTCTGATAGAAAGGGGTCGGGGGTGTAGTGGAGTCCAAGTCTTGATGGGTCAGGGCTGTTTTGGAAGCTAAATTGGGACCGACACAATATTAGGAAGGTGGTCATAATGTTATGCCTGATTGATGTATTTCATACATAATGTTTTAAATAGTTAATTAATTTGCCTTCATAAGAGACATGTTTAAATTCTGGTTTGATGGCACAGACATGTTAAGAAACTGCTGTGGGCCCTCGAGTCCTGAGGTTTGTTACCGCCACACGACAAACTTCAAACGATTGCGCCCTTTAAAATGTGCGTCAGAAAGCTTCCCTGAAAGAGTAAAACACACTCTTGACCTCATTCTGTGTGGTTCATGGCAGCACAGTTTGTTTAATCTACCCCGGATTACTTGTTGCCCCATTCTTGCCCCTCCGTGTTACCCACATCAGTGCGAGCGTCCCGTCTCCATGGCAACCGGCGCGAGAGAAAGACGCCGGAGAATGTCGTGTCTGTTTCTGGTCTGCTGCTGTTCGGAGTCTGAATGCCGAGAGCAGGCGTGTGACAGTCGCGTAGCAACGGCTCAGGGGCCGCTATTGATATTCAGCGCGGGGGCCGCGGCTCAGGAACAATACGGCCCTTATGGGCCCCACGACTCCTCCTGAGAATCTACTGTAGGAGGAAAATCTCTCCAGAGACAGCAGTTCAACTGTGTGTGTGACTCAAACAGATCAACACATTCAGACTCTTTCAAACTTTTATTGGCTGCGATCAAGTACAAAAAGACGTACAAAAGATATGAGGCTAATCTGCTCAGCAGCATCGATTATAATCATCTCTAACGTGTTAAAGTTGCAGAAACCGTCTTTTCTTCTAGTTCATGGAGTCTCTGCTGAGATCCATCGGTTCCAGAATCACAACATCTCATCTTCACCATGAACTGTAGCTTATAAAACACACACATCTCATCCTCATGCACTGACTAATAAAACAAGATACAAATTAAGTGCGTAAAAACAGAAGGTTTTCAAGTTTGCCGTAAATGTCCATCCAGCAGCACAATATCTGTGCAGGAACATTAGTCAGTACACACGGAGACGGTTAGAGGGTCTGTGGTGTAGACATCATCCTGATCAAGAGGAACCAGGACTTCCTGTGTGTCCCTCCTCATCCAGCCGGGAACATGACCCCATGATGTCCTCTCCCTCAGCTCATCTGAGGTGTGTATGACCCTCTTCCTTCAGACGAACACAATCACAGTTATATTAATAAAGTCCTGGTCTTCCCAGCTTTATAATGGGAGAGAATGGAGGATGAGATTTTGATGTCCAGTGATCCATGCAGGGGTTAATCAAGGCCTTCTGAAGCAGAGAAAATATCCATCTTTATAAACCATAATCACTGGCTTCCGGTAACGACCTGACGCATGGCGAGTGACCTCTGACCTGACGCATGACAAGTGACCTCTGACCCGATGTGTGACCTCTGACCTGACGCATGGCGAGTGACCTCTGACCCGATGTGTGACCTCTGACCTGACGCATGGCGAGTGACCTCTGACCTGACGCATGGCAAGTGACCTCTGACCCGATGTGTGACCTCTGACCCGACGCATGGAAAGTGACCTCTGACCTGACGCATGGCGAGTGACCTCTGACCTGACGCATGGCAAGTGACCTCTGACCTGACGCATGGCAAGTGACCTCTGACCTGACGCATGGCGAGTGACCTCTGACCTGACGCATGGCAAGTGACCTCTGACCCGTGTGACCTCTGACCTGACGCATGGCAAGTGACCTCTGACCCAACGTGTGAACTCTGACCCGACGGATGATGACTGACCTCTGACCCAAAGGTTGTCGTATTGATAAACGTGGACGCACAGAGGATGGAGCAAAACAAAACACCGGTTAGGAATCAAGAGTCTAAAACAAGAGTTTTTATAGAGAAATGTGGGAGGAGTTTGAGTTTGTTGTTTGAACGACAAGAGGCATTGACTCATCTGACCTTGCGTCGGGTCAGAGGTCACTCGTCATGTGTCAGGTCAGAGGTCGTCTACTCTCACCTGAGCTCACGCTACATCCTACGTCATGAGTCAGGCCCGAGGTCACTCGTCAGGTCAGAGGTCACTCGTCATGTGTCAGGTCAGAGGTCGTCTACTCTCACCTGAGCTCACGCTACATCCTACGTCATGAGTCAGGCAGAGGTCACTCGTCAGGTCAGAGGTCACTTGTCATGCGTTGGCTCAGAGGTCGCTTGTCATGCATCAGGTCAGAGGTCGCTTGTCATGCAACATGTCAGAGGTCACTCGTCATGCGTCGAGTCAGAGCTCACTCATCATGAGTCAGGTCAGAGGTCAGTCGCCATGAGTGAGGTCAGAGGTTGTTCGTCATGTGTCAGGTCAGAGGACATCCGTCAGGCCACTCTTCAGGTTAGAGGTCACACGCCACGCATCGGGTCAGAGGTCGCTCGTCATGCGTCGGGTCATAGGTCGCTCATCATGAGTCGGGTCAGAGGTCAATCGCCATGTGTCGGGTCAGAGGTTGCTCGTCTTGTGTCGGGTCAGAGGTCATGCATCGGGTCAGAGGTCACTCGTCATCTGTCAGGCCCATAGATATATATACATAGATGCCTCATTAGCGACTGTTTCTATGGGCCATTGTACGTTAGCCATCCGCCATTTTAGAACGGTCAAAGCCGGTCGTGAACGCGCATTGTAAACATTCAAAAGAACCGTGAAGCCTGTTATTAACTAACAAACGTGTTTTTGTGTGGGTCCAAACATTATAACTGTTAAACTAACACAATAAACGAAGAACGCGTTAGCTAACACTACATTAAAAAGTAGCCTAAACGTAGTTAAAACCCTGTTATATTGAGTTAAAACATATAGGCAATAAAAACACATTCTCACCTGTAAAATGTTATCCCGTTTCTTCTGGAATTTAAATCGCGGCGGGTTTTACAGAGGCTGCGCAGTTTGTGTTTGCTTTTTAATGCAAGTGATGATTGACAGCATCCGAAGTGTTGACCGTTCTAAAATGGCGGCGCGTCTACAGCGAATAAGGCATCTATATAGAGGCAAGTATATATATATATATCTATGGTCAGGCCACTCGTCATATTAGAGGTCACACATCGGGTCAGAGGTCATTCCGCTGGAACTAGACTCTCACATGGCTTCGCTTCAGAAGGCCTTTATTAACCCTGGGTGGTTAATAAACATTTCTCCACGGTTGGGCTTCAAACTCTCACCCTCTATTCTCTCCCATTATAAAACTGGGAAGAGCCAGGACATTACTAATGTAACTGTGATTGTGTTCGTCTGAAAGAAGAACGTCACGTACACCTCGGATGGCTTGAGGGAGAGTCAATCATGGGGTGATTCTCATTTTCGAGTGAATATCTCTTTTATTTTGATCTACTGTGAAGACAGTCAGACATGTTTGTAAGGAGTGCATGATGATGGTTTTGTGTGAACTGTCCCTTTAGGAGTGTTAGTGATGGCTGATGTTTCCTTCATCAGCAGGGCGTTCCGATGGTCAGCTCGGCCGGGCTGTCCTTGAGTTTATCACAGAACGCGGCGGGCAGGATCTTCAGCTTCTCCTCCGGAGCGGGCGAGGACGGGGATGAGGAGACGGCGGTGGCGCTGGTGAGCGAGGATGAGGACGAGGGGTCGGGCACACACTCGTCGCAGCAGCAGCAGCAGCAGTCCATGAAGGCCTGGCCCAGCGAGCGACAGATGCAGAGCAGCAGGATGGGCGTCGCCCCCGCCCGCACGAACATCAGGAACTGGCCAATCAGAGCCAGCAGCGCCCGCGTGGCCACGCCCACCTCCACGCCGGCCGACGCCAGCACGATGTTCCAGGCGTTCTCCGGCAGACTGCAGGCGGCGTATACGGACGCCAGCGCCACCACCGTACGGGTCAGCTGACGCGCCCGCCGCTGCTGCTTCGGAGACGAGGAGGCGGAGGACGCGGCGGAGCACGGGCGTCTCTCATCAGACACGTGCCGCGTGAGCAGCTGGCACGCAGCCGTGAACAGCAGCGGCAGGCAGAAGAAGCAGCCGAAGCTCCACCACATCCGGGCCTGGTGGTACGTCAGCACCAGCGAGTACAGCGTCTCGGGCAGCGCGGCGGACGGCTGCTGGCTACACCGGTCCAGCGGCAGACCCGTCCGCGGAGACACTTCCTGCTCCAGCTGCCACAGCAGCAGCTCCGGCCCGGCCAGCACCAGAGACCCCACCCAGATGACCGACAGCTTGGCCAGGATGGACTGGCAGGACTCCACCTGCGGCGGGCGCGCCTGGACGCTGGTCACCGCGTGGAAGCGGTCGATGCTGAGCGCGCAGAGAGTGAAGGTGGTCACGCCGAGAGACGTCACCTGAAACACACATCAACAACATCACATGACCTGCCATAGTGGTAATGCACTTTACCATGGGGATACTGAGCATGTTTTTGGACACAAGTCATGGTAAACGCCTGTTTTTTTGACATGCACCATGATGATAGCCTGTTTTTTTTGGACATGTACCATGGTAAACGCCTGTTTTTTTGACATGCACCATGATGATAGCCTGTTTTTTTTGGACATGTACCATGGTAATACCATGTTTTTTTGACATGCACCATGGTAAACGCCTGTTTTTTGGACATGTACCATGATAATACCATGTTTTTTTGACATGCACCATGGTAAACGCCTGTTTTTTGGAAATATACCATGGTAAACGCCTGTTTTTTGGACATGTACCATAATAATACCATGTTTTTTTGACATGCACCATGGTAAACGCCTGTTTTTTGGACATGTACCATGGTAAACGCCTGTTTTTTGGAAATGTACCATGGTAAACGCCTGTTTTTTGGACATGTACCATAATAATACCATGTTTTTTTGACATGCACCATGGTAAACGCCTGTTTTTTGGACATGTACCATAATAATACCATGTTTTTTTGACATGCACCATGGTAAACGCCTGTTTTTTGGACATGTACCATAATAATACCATGTTTTTTTGACATGCACCATGGTAAACGCCTGTTTTTGAAATGTACCATGGTAAACGCCTGTTTTTGGAAATGTACCATGGTAAACGCCTGTTTTTTGACATGCACCATGGTAAACGCCTGTTTTTTGGACATGTACCATGATAATACCATGTTTTTTGGAAATATACCATGGTAAACGCCTGTTTTTTGAAATGTACCATGGTAAACGCCTGTTTTTGGACATGTACCATGGTAAACGCCTGTTTTTTGGACATGTACCATGATAATACCATGTTTTTTGGAAATATACCATGGTAAACGCCTGTTTTTTGAAATGTACCATGGTAAACGCCTGTTTTTTGACATGCACCATGGTAAACGCCTGTTTTTTGACATGCACCATGGTAAACGCCTGTTTTTTGGACATGTACCATAATAATACCATGTTTTTTTGACATGCACCATGGTAAACGCCTGTTTTTTGGACATGTACCATGGTCAACGCCTGTTTTTTGACATGCACCATGGTAAACGTATGTTTTTTGGACATTCTTTGAAGCACCTTTGAAAACCGTAGTACCATGCAATCATTCAGTACCATGGGTGTGTGTATATTAAAGTACCATGATTTTACCATCTTATCCGATGACTAGTTCATGATGTCAGTGATAAAAATAAGAGTTGATTTTCCCAAGAGACTGTATATATTACACAGAATGTTGAGTCGATTTGCATCTCATCTAATATGTTAATTCCCTGTCATATAAGATGTCTTAGGGCGTTAGAAGTGGGTCAACAGACACTTAAAACACCCTGAAAACACTCATTCAACGCGCTAATGGTCCCAATTAGTGCCGCTAATTACCCGGAGATCTGATTTACATGACAATCAGGAGAGCTGGTGCTTCAAAGAGGAGGCTGGAAAATAAACTCCCAGCACACACCCACTGTGATTGACGACGGAACATTAACGCGTCTGTTCACTTTTATGGTATTGCCATGTTTTCTGGACCATTGTAATTTGGCTTCTGATAGAAAGTTTAGTACTTTTAAGAGATAGATATACAACTTTTTAAATAGATAGATTAGTATGTGTGTGACCCGCTCTGAGCGGGATTCGATCCGACACTTCTCCGACTCGCCGGTTCGAATCCCGCTCGGAGCGGGACGAGTAGGACCAGTTAGGTGCATTCGATTCGATTTATACTCAATTAATGAATTGATTGATGGAGTATTGGCTCACACACCTCCACATATGGCACTATCCTGCAGGACAGATCTCCCATCAGTCTTCTCTTGGTCAGCTCGTTGAGGATCACCACAGGCAAGCAGAAGAACAGGACCATGAAGTCCCAGAACGCCAGGCTGGCCAGCGCGCAGTTCCACGTACTCTTCAGGTAATAATTGTGCCACACGATACACATCAGCGCCAGATTACCCACAATGCCCACGGAGAACACGATGAGTGCCAGCAGCATGACCGCGTAGGCGCTGTACGACTCCTCCGTGAGCGGGTACAGCGGGTTGTGAACGCGTAGCGAGCCGTTGAACGTTCGCGGTGTGGTGAAGAACGCGTCGGGATGAGGGCGCGGGTGTCGGTCTCGCTGTTTCGATCTGGACGCGCGCGGAACTCGCGGTGCGTGGTGATGCGAGCGGCTCCGCACATCTTCATCACTGAGATGGTTTGGGCGCGCGGATAACTCCAGCCACGAG
>CM040929.1:8818410-8823410 GCA_023029165.1 Gobiocypris rarus
TCTAATCCATGTTTCTGAACCGAGCAATCAGAGATTTGCAGGATTAGTGCTGTTCAACTTTAAAAACTGTTGATATTCAGTTGCTAAGTTGTTCTGAATGGTTGCCAAGATGCTACCATGCAGTTACTAAGGTCTTTAGACTGGTTGCCAGGGCCATGCTATGCAGTTCTGCGGAGGGGTTGCATTCTGTGCGGTTGCCAGGGTGTTGCTATGCAGTTACAAAGGCATTCTGAGTGGTAGTTGGCATGTTGCTATGTAATTGTTTGGGTGTTTGAGGGGTTCCCAGGGTGTTGCTATGCAGTTACAAAGGCATTCTGGGGGTTTCATGTTGCTATGCCATTTCAATTGTGTCTGAGTGGTTGCCAGGGCATTGCTATGCAGTTACTAAAGCATTCTGAGTGGTTGCCAGGGCGTTGCTATGCAGTTACAAAGGCATTCTGAGTGGTTGCCAGGGCGTGCAGTTACAGTTACTGTGCAGTTACAAAGGCATTCTGATTAGAAGTTGCTGTGATCCTATGTAGTTTTCTGTGCATCTGAGTGGTTGCCAGGGTGTTGCTATGCAGTTACAAAGGCATTCTGAGTGGTAGTTGGCATGTTGCTATGTAATTGTTTGGGTGTTTGAGGGGTTCCCAGGGTGTTGCTATGCAGTTACAAAGGCATTCTGGGGGTTTCATGTTGCTATGCCGTTTCTATTGCATCTGAGTGGTTGCCAGGGCATTGCTATGCAGTTACTAAAGCATTCTGAGTGGTTGCCAGGGCGTTGCTATGCAGTTACAAAGGCATTCTGAATGGTAGTTATGTTTCTATGCAGTTGTCTGTGCATCTGAGTGGTTGCCAGGGCGTTGCTATGCAGTTACAAAGGCATTCTGAATGGTAGTTGGCATGTTGCTATGCAGTTTCTAGGGCATCTGAGTGGTTGCCAGGGCGTTGCTATGCAGTTACAAAGGCATTCTGAATGGTAGTTGGCATGTTGCTATGCAGTTTCTAGGGCATCTGAGTGGTTGCCAGGCGTTGCTATGCAGTTACAAAGGCATTCTGAATGGTAGTTGGCATGTTGCTATGTAGTTTATAGGGCATCTGAGTGGTTGCCAGGGCGTTGCTATGCAGTTACAAAGGCATTCTGAATGGTAGTTGGCATGTTGCTATGTAGTTTATAGGGAATTTGATTGGTTGCCAGGGCGTTGCTATGCAGTTACAAAGGCATTCTGAATGGTAGTTGGCATGTTGCTATGTAGTTTATAGGGCATCTGAGTGGTTGCCAGGGCGTTGCTATGCAGTTACAAAGGCATTCTGAATGGTAGTTGGCATGTTGCTATGTTGTTTATAGGGCATCTGAGTGGTTGCCAGGGCGTTGCTATGCAGTTACAAAGGCATTTTAAGTGGTAGTTGACATGTTGCTATGCAGTTTCTAGTGCATCTGAGTGGTTGCCAGGGTGTTTCTATGCAGTTACAAAGGCTTTCTGAGTGGTAGTTGGCATGTTGCTATGCAGTTTCTAGGGCATCTGAGTGGTTGCCAGGGCATTGGTATGCAGTTACAAAGGCATTCTGAATGGTAGTTGGCATGTTGCTATGTAGTTTATAGGGAATTTGATTGGTTGCCAGGGCGTTGCTATGCAGTTACAAAGGCTTTCTGAGTGGTAGTTGGCATGTTGCTATGCAGCTTTCTAGGGCATCTGAGTGGTTGCCAGGGCGTTGCTATGCAGTTACAAAGGCATTCTGAATGGTAGTTGGCATGTTGCTATGTAGTTTATAGGGCATCTGAGTGGTTGCCAGGGCGTTGCTATGCAGTTACAAAGGCATTCTGAATGGTAGTTGGCATGTTGCAGTTTATAGGGCATCTGATTGGTTGCCAGGGCGTTGCTATGCAGTTACAAAGGCATTCTGAATGGTAGTTGGCATGTTGCTATGCAGTTTATAGGGCATCTGAGTGGTTGCCAGGGCGTTGCTATGCAGTTACAAAGGCATTCTGAATGGTAGTTGGCATGTTGCTATGTTGTTTATAGGGCATCTGAGTGGTTGCCAGGGCGTTGCTATGCAGTTACAAAGGCATTTTAAGTGGTAGTTGACATGTTGCTATGCAGTTTCTAGTGCATCTGAGTGGTTGCCAGGGTGTTTCTATGCAGTTACAAAGGCATTTTAAGTGGTAGTTGACATGTTGCTATGCAGTTTCTAGTGCATCTGAGTGGTTGCCAGGGTGTTTCTATGCAGTTACAAAGGCTTTCTGAGTGGTAGTTGGCATGTTGCTATGCAGTTTCTAGGGCATCTGAGTGGTTGCCAGGGCATTGGTATGCAGTTACAAAGGCATTCTGAGTGATAATTGCCATGTTGCTATGGAGTTACTAAAGCATTCTGAGTGATAATTGCCATGTTGCTATGGAGTTACAAAGGCATTCTGAGTGATAATTGCCATGTTGCTATGGAGTTACTAAAGCATTCTGAGTGATAATTGCCATGTTGCTATGCAGTAGCTTGAAGTAGGTTTTCATTACTGAACAAAATGTTTTGTGTTGTGGCAAATTACAATAATTTAGCATGTTATTAAGATGTGTGTGTGCTTTCTTCTAATGAAATGAATGAGATGATTAAGTTTTAATGTGATGTGCACTGCAGTGTAAGAAGTGAAACTCGTGACCTCTGACCCTTTAATGGTTTAATCGAGGGCAGTCATTCTTCATACCTGAAGTTGATGTAGTTTCCTGGCATGAGTGATAACTCCAGTTAAACCAGTCTTCACCTGCAGCGGGAAGAGCCTGAATTAGACCTCGTTGAGGATTATCTGATCTCAGAAACCAGATCAACCCCGTGCTCCAGGGAACAAGCACAAAAACACATATTTAGGGAAATAAGGCCATTGCACCAGATGATGCATGTGAATCCGGAGGATCGTTTCTCTTCTGTTGATAATCTCGTTTGACTCTTCAACACTACATCCATTGATTCAGCATTTCATATATGAAGTGTGTTTGTGCAGCTTGTGTCGCAGTTACGTAAGATGGCTGGGTTTGTGTTGTATAATCAGAGACTCTGATACATTTAGTTTAGTCGCTGCAGGCAAACTACACATTGTTTCCTGAAGATAAAGACTTTAATTCCTGATTCTTTAATCTCAGTGAAGTTTTGATTCTCTGCCATGTTTGCTCAAGAGTCGCTGCCAGAACATCATGTTTCAGGCATTATTGATTTGGCATGACCATAAATGCATTTGATAAGTTTATACTTCATATATACTAAATATAACTTAAAATATGAATTTTTGTGTGTGTGTGTGTGTGTGTTTGTTTTTTGACATATCAGGACACAAATGTGTATAATGACATGGGTATGACACAGGTATTGAAAAAGTAAAATATGCAGAATGTCTCCTGTGATGGGTAGTGTGTGTGTATAAATCACACAGGATGAGGTGTGTGTGTGTGTGTGTGTGTGTGTGCACAATTCTCAAACTGCATGAGTAATATTTTTAAGTCATAAATAGTTTAGTTTATATTTTAAACCTTTTTGCACACAACATTTAGCATACATAAAATAATAAAAACGACAAAGACATTAAAAAAAACAAATTCAAAATATTCATATTCAAGTATAATAGTCATATAGAAAATGCTGGAAGAGCCACAGCCACCAGGGAATACCGTTTCCATGAGAGGCTGTACATGGTCTCAGCAATGCTTAGGTAGGTGGGACGTGTCAAAGGAACATCCACATGGATGGCAGGACCCAAGGTTTCCCAGCAGAACATTGCCCAAAGCATCACCTCCGCCGGCTCGCCTTCTTCCCATAGTGCATCCTGGGGCCATGTGTTCCCCAGGTAAGCCACGCACACACACCCGGCCATCCACGTGATGTAAAAGAACACGTGATCATCAGACCAGGCCACCTTCTTCCATTGCTCCGTGGTCCAGTTCTGATGCTCACGTGCCACTGTTGGTGCTTTCGGTGGGGTCAGGGGTCAGCATGGGCACCCTGACTGGTCAGCGGCTATGCCGCCCCATACGCAACAAACTGCGATGCTCTGTGTATTCTGAGCCCTTTCTATCAGAACCAGCATTAACTTCTTGAGCAGTTTGAGCTCCAGTAGCTCGTCTGTTTGATCGGACCACACGGGCCAGCCTTCGCTCCACACGTGAATCAATGAGCCTGAGCCGCCCATGACCCTGTGGCCGGTTCTCCACTGTTCCTTCCTTGGAGCACTTTTGATAGATCCTGACCACTGCAGACCGGGAACACCCCACAAGAGCTGCAGTTTTGGAGATGCTCTGACCCAGTCGTCTAGCCATCACAATCTGGCCCTTGTCAAACTCGCTCAAATCCTTACGCTTGCCCATTTTTCCTGCTTCTAACACATCAACTCTGAGGACAAAATGTTCAGTTGCTGCCTAATATATCCCACCCACTAACAGGAGCCGTGAGGAAGAGATCATCAGTGTTATTCACCGGTCATAATGTTATGCATGATAAGTGTACAATACTATATGTAAAGAAAATAACTTAGAATGAAAATGGCCAATGCATATCAAATATAGATTTAAACAATTTACACTTATATAGTTTAAACCTTTTTTTGCACACAGCATTTATATATTTACATTTTCATCAAATTGTAAAGTGTGTTTTTACAGTGTTTAATTTAATTTTTTTGTATCATTTTTTTTCTTCTCAATAGCTGCATTGCATTGTGGGATAGAGTGTGACGCAGTATCAGCGTAGACTTGATGATTCGGTCTGAAGGCTTCTGATCCAACACATCAGGCTGTGATTAGCTTACAGTTCCAATTAAAACTAATCATTTTAATGAAATAATAGCAGTTGGACTGTAATTTGAGCACGTGTGCACACACACACACACACACACACACACACACACACAGCTGTGATTGGCTGCGCGTGATGTCAGAGCTTGGCCTCATTCAGGTTCAGTAATTAACCCTCAGAATGATTAAACCTGTGTGTGTGTGTGTGTGTGTGTGTGTGTGTGTGTGTGTGTGTGTGTGTGTGTGTGT
>CM040929.1:8828410-8835910 GCA_023029165.1 Gobiocypris rarus
AACACAAATGTTGCACAATTCATGCTTTCACATTCTACTTTATTTATTTAAACATAACTGTCAATACTCATTGTGTGTTTTCTGTGCGAGTTTCAGTCTTGAACAAAAGCTGCAGTTACGTGACTAATGAATAATTGCCCTGTGTTGATCTCCTGACGCAACCGAGCCGGGCGTTTCACTCCATCAATAGCCAATATTGACTGGAAATTAAATTATTAACACACGATCACAGGCCAGAACAGATGCAGATCTTAAAGTTTTACTTCGGGATCAAAACCTTTCTCTGTTGAGTTTATTCTCTAGGCGTGTGTGAGATAATAGTGTGTGTGGGCTGGTGATCTGCATGGATTTTACTTGGAAGTTGAAGGGGAGAAGGCGGGAAAATCCCTGCATACTTATGCAAATCAGCTCGGTGAGATCATGATGGGAGGGACAGGATGTGGGCGGAGCTTCATCATGAAACCAGCAGCTCCACTGTGACACGTCATGAGCAAAATCAGAGGATGTAAGAAAATAGGAACAAACTAAATATATACACACGTGTTTAAATTCAAGTCACTTCATCCAGTAAACATCATCCCCGCGTCTTTCGTTTGGATTCGGACCTGGTCAGTCATGTGACTGAAGTTTACCAATGGACATGGATGTGAATTACTCAGGAGGAACACCAGCGAACCTGTCAACGTTAGCGAATTAACGTTCATGCTGTACGATTCTGAGTAATACTTCAGTGTAATTCAAGATTAGTTTGACTTGGCATAAACATCCTATCATAGACACTGACCATCAGAGTTTCTCCAGAACTGTGGAAGAATGTGGCGCTGCAAGCAAACAAGACTCGACAGGAGTTTGAGAAATGCAGTAAACACACACACACACACACACACACACACACACACACACACACACACACACACACACACACACACACACACACACACACACACACACTCTCTTATCTGATGTATGTCATCATAAATCATCCTCACACACACTCAATGCACAGGTAGCTTCTCCTCAGGCGACACTCAAGGCCCGTTCAAACCTCAACCATAAAGATATAGCTCTAAAAATCATATAAAAGAGTATTGGTGTGGATGCTAATATAGTTATCGTTATAGTTATCGTCCGCTGGTGTGGATGCTAAAATTGTTATTGTTATAGTTATCGTCTGCTGGTGTGGATGCTAATATAGTTATCGTTATAGTTATCGTCCGCTGGTGTGGATGCTAATATAGTTATCGTTATAGTTATCGTCCGCTGGTGTGGATGCTAAAATAGTTAGTTATAGTTATCGCCTGCTGGTGTGGATGCTAAAATTGTTATCGTTATAGTTATCGTCAGCTGGTGTGGATGCTAAAATAGTTATCGTTATAGTTATCGTCCGCTGGTGTGGATGCTAATATAGTTATCGTTATAGTTATCGTCTGCTGGTGTGGATGCTAATATAGTTATCGTTATAGTTATCGTCTGCTGGTGTGGATGCTAAAATAGTTATTGTTATAGTTATCGTCGCTGGTGTGGATGCTAAAATAGTTAGTTATAGTTATCGTCTGCTGGTGTGGATGCTAATATAGTTATAGTTATCGTCCGCTAGTGTGGATGCTAATATAGTTATCGTTATAGTTATCGCCCGCTGGTGTGAATGCTAAAATTGTTATCGTTATAGTTATCGCCTGCTGGTGTGGATGCTAAAATAGTTATCGTTATAGTTATCGTCCGCTGGTGTGGATGCTAAAATAGTTAGTTATAGTTATCGTCTGCTGGTGTGGATGCTAATATAGTTATAGTTATCGTCCGCTAGTGTGGATGCTAATATAGTTATCGTTATAGTTATAGTTATCGCTGGTATGAATGCTAAAATTGTTATTGTTATAGTTATCGTCTGCTGGTGTGGATGCTAATATAGTTATCGTTATAGTTATCGCCGCTGGTGTGGATGCTAATATAGTTATTGTTATAGTTATCGCCTGCTGGTGTGGATGCTAATATAGTTATCGTTATAGTTATCGTCCGCTGGTGTGGATGCTAATATAGTTATCGTTATAGTTATCGTCGCTGGTGTGGATGCTAAAATAGTTATTGTTATAGTTATCGTCCGCTAGTGTGGATGCTAATATAGTTATCGTTATAGTTATCGTCCGCTGGTATGAATGCTAAAATTGTTATTGTTATAGTTATCGTCTGCTGGTGTGGATGCTAGTGTGAATGCTAAAATTGTTATTGTTATAGTTATCGCCTGCTGGTGTGGATGCTAATATAGTTATCGTTATAGTTATCGCCGCTGGTGTGGATGCTAATATAGTTATCGTTATAGTTATCGTCCGCTGGTGTGGATGCTAATATAGTTATCGTTATAGTTATCGTCCGCTGGTGTGGATGCTAATATAGTTCTTGTTATAGTTATCGTCAGCTGGTGTGGATGCTAATATAGTTATCGTCCGCTGGTGTGGATGCTAATATAGTTATCGTCAGCTGGTGTGGATGCTAATATAGTTCTCGTCCGCTGATGTGAATGCTAATATAGTTATTGTTATAGTTATCGTCCGCTGGTGTGGATGCTAATATAGTTATTGTTATAGTTATCGTCCGCTGGTGTGGATGCTAATATAGTTCTCGTTATAGTTATCGTCCGCTGGTGTGGATGCTAATATGGTTATCGTCCGCTGGTGTGGATGCTAATATAGTTATCGTCAGCTGGTGTGGATGCTAATATAGTTCTCGTCCGCTGATGTGAATGCTAATATAGTTATTGTTATAGTTATCCACTGGTGTGGATGCTAATATAGTTCTCCCGCTGATGTGAATGCTAATATAGTTATTGTTATAGTTCTCGCCCGCTGATGTGGATGCTAATATAGTTATTGTTATAGTTATCGTCAGCTGGTGTGGATGCTAATATAGTTCTCGTCCGCTGATGTGAATGCTAATATAGTTATTGTTATAGTTATCGTCCGCTGGTGTGGATGCTAATATAGTTATCGTTATAGTTATCGTCCGCTGGTGTGGATGCTAATATAGTTATTGTCAGCTGGTGTGGATGCTAATATAGTTATTGTCAGCTGGTGTGGAGCACATTTTAGAGCACAATGCAATTGTTTTTTAGATGTCAGGCATTCAAATACACACACAAATTTTGGATCCGCATGCAAATAGATGCAGCTTACTTACACTTGCATTCACACTTCCACGATAACTACATAAGTGTTGTAATGATAACTATATAAACATTATATTGAATGTTTTAAAAACGTTGTTAATGTTAAGCCAAGCCAGTTGGGGAAAAAATATTTTTCTAATATATTTCAAAATAAATCTAATTATTAAACTAAATTAACCATATAGACCAAATCACTGATCTAAAGCCCACATTGTTACTGTATGATAATCGAAATATATTCTGTTGCATTATTTTTCTGTTTAACACTGTGAAGCTGCTTTGAAACAATCTGCATTGTTAAAAGCGCTATATAAATAAAGTTGACTTGACTTGACTTGACTTAAGGGATTATTCTGCAACTTATGTTATAACTTTGAATGAACGTTCTATTAACGTTACAGGAAGAACGTTAGTTCATAACCTTGAGAGAACCTTCCCAGAATGTTCCCTGTCAGCTGAGCAATGGCTTTATATAAGTTTGCACCTTTTCTTTCGGGCACGGCTTATCAAAAACATTCTCGACCTGAATAATTCTTGTGTCGGTAATTTGAGCTTTGACAAAAGCTTGTTTTAGGAGTGTACAGAGAATATTAGTCATGATAGTCACGGTTCAAACTGACAATCCACTTGATGTTTACAGTGCGCATAGTTTTGTGTATTGTTCAAAAATGAAAGTATAGTGGTGCGCTTACCTGAGACGCACCTTGAAATGAGGTTATGCGATTCACAACGTTTATTGTTATTGGAAGTAAGAGCTCATAATGAGTGGTCACACACACACACACACACACACACAACAAAACAAGACAATGGTGTAAAGATCCCAGAGTGAAACTTCTGTTTTTATTAACTAGTGATCAAGTCATCTGAGATGGTTCGATGGATTCTAGTGTAAGATAAGTCCGGTTCAGCGCGACCCGATTAGCCGTCTCAGATAGCCGTAATTCCAGTGCAGTTTAAGGTGTTTTTGTGCTCATGAAAACTCTTTTCTGAGTGTTTTGTGTAGCTCTCACAGGTATTAAATGCTGTGTGATTCCACATGAGATTTTTCCATTTCAAATACTATTTACAGCTTTAAACTCGGACGATGGTTGTCTTTCTTGCTTGCTTCAGCTGCATCTATTTGCATGCGGTTCCAAAATTCAAATGCAATGTGCCGTATATATGTGTGTTTATTTGAATGCCGGACCTCTAAAAAACAGTCGCATTGTGCTCTAAAATGCAAAATTAAACCTGCTATGACAAATGCGATTCAGTTCAAGCAAAGGTCGACTGCATCAAGTGCGTAGCTTGGAAATTTTAGGTGTGAAAATCAAACAATAAAACAAAATTTTTACAGTTTAAAGTCATGCTAAACATTTGCACACTTAAATCAGTGGCATTGCATTAGATAACAGAACGTTTGCACGGTTTGAAATGCAAAAACGATCCAGTTTTGAAGATGTTATACGTGCACTAATCACCTGATTCAAACACATTTTTTGGGATACATTGGAGCAGTAAAAAAATCAGCTGAATCATGCAGCAAGCGAGTTCTTCGCTCTGATATTTGACCCGTATTGTTAACATGTTTATGCTGGTTGGTGGAGATGCGCAATAACATTTGTCCCACATTCTGTCCCACATACGTTTGTGTCGGGAATCATACGGACGTGTCACATTTCAACACATCTGTGATCTCTGCTATCAAGACTTCCATAAAGTAAATGTTGAAATATGTTTTGAGTGGTTCAAGAGGGCGAGGCAGAACTACAAGTGTTTTCATCAGAAATGTTTATTTTAGAAAAGGCTCATACAAAAAAAAACAGCAAATATATGCCATACATAATAGTTATAGTATACAATCTGCGAGGGAATCCTCATACACATTATCCAGTGACTTAACAAATCACAGAAAAATTGAGCAGAATCTTCAATGATATATCTGATTTGTACTCGATTTACAAGTATTATGAAGAATATTTAGTTCTTACATACATATTTATATATATATACAGCACATTACAAACACTTCATACCACCGCCATGTTCTTCGGTCAGTCTGCTCTGACAAACAGTGTTACGCATGAAACTTCATTTCCCAATACCAAAGAGCCTTTACAAAGCTTACAAAGTTCAACCACTGTGTAGAACATGTGTTTACAGAGTCATTAAGTGGTGCAGCGATGCCGTCAGATCCAGGCCACGCCCGCGTGCCGTTCTAACCAGACAAGCGCCACTAGACATTTACCGGTTCATAAAACCTACTTTAGCCAAAACACTGGCTTACAGTTTCTGTGAAACGTTTTCCCTCTGGGAAGAGTGTGTTTCTAAAGCGAGGATCTTTAATCTCAGCCTAAAAGTCCTCATAAGCAGGAGACCAAAGTCTCTACATTTGACTAGAAGCGACGCTCTTTAGTATCCAGTCTCCTCCACTCTCCAACCGGTGGAGTTCTTCCCAAACTTGTAGACGAGCCTGCGTCCATCCACCCTCTCCAGAATCTCTCGCTTGTAGTAATACCTGTAGGAAAGAGCAGGCGTTTGGATTATTTCTCCATTTCTCCATTATTTCTTCTGTCTACCGAGACAACCCCCAGAAACACTTGATCCCAGAAACCAAGCCAATTCCCCCAAAAACCCTTGATCCCAGAAACCGAGCCAATTCCCCGAAATACCCTTGATCCTAGAAACTGAGCCAATTCCCCAAAAACCCTTGATCCCAGAAACTGAGCCAAACGCCCCTAAAACCCTTGATCCTAGAAACCGAAGCCAATTCCCCTCAAAAACCCTTGATCCTAGAAACTGAGTAAATTCCCCAAAAACCCTTGATCCTAGAAACTGAGCAAATTTCCCCCCAAAATTCTTCATCCTAGAAACTGAGCCAATTCCCCAAAAACCCTTGATTCCAGAAACCGAGACAATTCCCCCCAAAACCCTTGATCCCAGAAACTGAGACCAACGCCCCTAAAACCCCTGATCCCAGAAACTGAGACCAACGCCCCTAAAACCCTTGATCCCAGAAACCGAGACAATTCCCCCCAAAACCCTTGATCCCAGAAACTGAGACCAACGCCCCTAAAACCCTTGATCCCAGAAACTGAGACCAACGCCCCTAAAACCCCTGATCCCAGAAACTGAGACAATTCCCTCTCCCAAACCCTTGATCCCAGAATTGTGTCTTTTACCTCATGGCTCTACTGAGCTTCTCGTACGTCATGCTGCTGTTCTTCTTCTTCTGCCCCCAGAGCTGAGCAACAGCTTCGGACTTCAGGAACTTGAAGACGCCGTCCCTGCGGTCCTCCCACTTCATCAGACCCTGGTTCTGCTCCGGATGGATCAGGATGTCTCTGATAAACTCCCAAAGGTGGGTTCCTCTTGGAGCTGCAACGAGAGTCTAGTTTAGGACAGTACCTACAGGTAGGCTTGACCTCAGCATCAGGTGCCTCTTCAAACAGAGTCCTGCGGACTTACCATGCTTGCTTTTTTTGGACTGAATGAAGTGCTCGTATCCCTCACTATCCCTGGGCTTTGGGGGGCGTCCTCTGCCTCTCTTTTTCTCTCCATGCTCTTGTTTTACAAAGGTATCTGTGGAAAGAAACGCAACCAAATGTTAAGACAGCTACATGTTGGCTCATTCACTTTATCATTCCAGCTCCTCGAAGGACACCTTCCTGCAGAGTTTAGTCTCAACCTGTCTTTAACTGTCAAGTAATCCAGAAGACCTTGATTATCTGGTTCAGGTGTGTTTGACTAGCCTCTGCAGGTAGAGGAGCAAGGTTGAGCTTCGGAGGAACTTACTGGTGCCAACGGAGTAAGGTATCTCTGAGTTCTCAGGGTCGGAGTCGCTGCTGTTGGACTCGGGTGAGCTCGGGTTCAGGAAGCTCCCTGATGAGGGCGAAACAGAGCGTTTAGACTTCACAACTTTGGGATGTTATTAGTCAGGGAATGAATTACATGAATTGAGACACGTACCAGCGTGAGAACTCTGGAAGCTCTCGGTTAGGGAGTCATATCCGTGGTCGCTCTCTGGAGTCAGCTGATTGGTGTACTCGTCGAAGTAGCTGTACTTGCTCTCTGAATTATCTGCGCGGACAGAATTTCAATGTTATTCCCAGTACAGGTACTTGGGTACTATGGTTAGGGTTTTGTGTTGGAATTTGGTTCTCACCTGTTGGGATTGAGGGCTGGACCACCACTGTTTCCAGCAGCGGTCCAAGGTTTGGACCATGCATGAAGGGAAATGAGTCCTGCAGGATGTTTTCCAGTATGTCCAATTCTGATTCACTCAGAACCGTGTTCTCAGACAGGTCATTAACTGTAGATGCAAACAAACCAAGGGTGTTAATGCATTCCAAGTGGCA
>CM040929.1:8840910-8848410 GCA_023029165.1 Gobiocypris rarus
TAAATGACCCAATTTACATTAAAAAAATATATATATTAGCCTGTTTAGAACATATATATGCTACATTAGAACTGTACTGTCCGTGTATTAAGTAATTTTATAAATTTTCCTCATTTTACACACACACACCGGTAGGCTAACTGAGGTAAAACGCGGCTAGCAAAACTCGCGGCTAATTCCTCATAGCGATAGAACAGTGACTCCGTGTATTGATTTAACTATGGCGTTCCTTCTGCCTAATTAAGTTAAGCTTAACTTATGTTGTATACGTTTGTATCAAAGTAATAACTAGTCGAGGCAGCTTTACAGAAAACCAAGCCCTAAACGCGATCTATATGTCAACCCAAATACTTCACCTGGAGCGTGTCTGGTTTACAACGACTTAAACGATTTTAGTTTTTCATCACCTCAGGAGAAGAGAATGACAGACTTAAAAAGTATGATTGACAAGTTTATCAGGTAAAGCTCGGGCCTCGTAGGCCTATGTAAATTACGCGGGACGGTTGGCGGCATTTCGGTAAGATGAAACGGTCAATTTGATAGCACAATATATTACGATATAGCTACGAAATATATCCAGTTCTATTCCAGATGTAGTCGATGGTAGGGTAGAGTGGAGGGACCAAACGCCCCCCTGAAGGACTGTAGGCCTAACTTTTTTTGAGAAACAAAAATGTGTCTAGAAAAATTATTCTAGTTTTCAGTGACAAACCAAGAGTTTTCATGTTATTAGATTTACAATTTAATTTACAAGGTGGGGTAAAATGCCTCCACCCTGACTAAACAATTTGCGTTCACAGCAAATCCGAGTACATGTTCTAGTTTAAATCTAAGCCGATATAACAGTAGATAAATAGGAATATTTGTTAATTAACCATATTGAAAATCAATTATTAGCTGATGCTAGGCTGGCTAACTAGGCCCTTTTTGAATATTAAGTCCAAATATTTTTATTCAACCTAGTTAGATTACATTGGATGGAAAAACAATGTTCATGATTGTACAGTAATTATGATGGTGGAAGCGATGCCCCCTGGCGGCGTTTCTCAGGTACGTCACCAGTGACGCTTCGCGGTGAAAACTTCTATCACTGGTCACCATAGCAACAACAAAAACGTATCTTTATTTTATCTAGTGGTTATTTTGCGAAAAACAGTGAGGGGTTTCCCCTCTACTCCAAATCTTATGAAGTGTTGTTTCTCTAGTCAATTTTTCTTGTTTCAAGGTTGTTGTTTTTTATAACATGTTTTTGTTTATCAACTGAACTTTGATTTTTTTTCTCCCGAAATGACGTCACAACCGTTTTCGTCGTATATTTACATAATTTACGAAAATATGAAATATAAGCGATATAAAGACAACTAAAACACATGACAAAAGCACACAACAAAGTTACTAAAACTAAAAATGAAACCAGAAAATATAAAAAAAAATACAACTAATTCAAAATATTAAAAAATCATCTCATTGATACTAAAATAACCCAGATCCGAGGCAAAGTATGCAAACGTAAGTCTCTCAAGCAATGAAAGATGCGGTTTTGCATCTCAGATGTTATCGGACAGGTATTAGATGATTCATTGTAAGGTTTGGAAACATCTACTCGTTCTGCATAACGACATATTTTCAAAGTGTTACATCAATAGTGCATTAATAACAATGTTAATGCGAACAGGGAACTTTAGCTAACGTTCTGGCAAGGTTCGCTCAACGTTATGAACAAACGTTCTCCCAGTAACGCTAATAGAACGTTCGTCTAACATTTTTTAAATGTTTCTACTTGTTTCAGAACGTTCAGAGAACATTCAACGTTCGCATAACGTTTTTATAACTTAATGAGAACATTAGCACACGTGTCATGTTATATTTGAGCTTGTATTGCAGCTCTTGACATGATGCTATGAGCTACAACAACGACAAATATCAGTTTGATATCTGAGAAAGAAGTGCCCAACTTTTGACGATACACATCCTGTGTGAGATTTCGTTTATCTATCGCCTCTATGGCCAGGAGGTCTTTTAATAGAACAGACCGACAGCTGCACACACACACACACACACACACACACACACACACACTCTGGTGCTGTTATAAATACTGAGGTGTGTGTGTGTGTGTTTAGTTTCAGAGATGGCCGACAGAAAGAGCAGCAGCGGGGTCGCCTCTCGCCTGACCGTCAAGAGGAAAGAAAGAGGAGCAGAAAATGAGGCAAAGAAAGAGGACAAGCCTCCTAAAGAAGGAGAGAAACCTGAGGTGAATGGGAAGAACGAGCCCGTGGAGAACGGAGAGGCCGCCGTCGGTGCGGAAAACGGAGCCGCGGCCACCGGAGAGAAACCGGAGCCGATGGAGCTGCCGCCGTTTGAGATCATCACCGGGTGAGTCTGAAAACCCAACAGGAGATGTTTGGTAGAAGGTGCAAAGATAAAAATGTTTAGAAAAAGTGTTTGTTTTACTTTTGGAAGCTTAAAAGTTTCGTGAAAGTCATATGAGCGTTTTGTGTGAGGACCCACATTGAAGTCAAACTTGCTGAATCACAATCGGTCACATGATATGCAAGAGCCAATGGTGTTTGGGACGAGTCTACACCAATGGCAGCACATGATGAGATTTTCAGGGAATAAAGGGATATTTATGGGTCTGTTCCTCAGACTTCAGAAGACTTGGGATGCAGGTTCGGCCTTTAACATCTGTGGTGTTCTTTGGGGAAGCAAACCACCATTTTTGGTTCCCCAAAGAACATTTCAGTGATTGTTCTTAGTGTGAAGAGCACCTTTTTCCTTCTATAGAATCGTTTGTGCAATGGAAAGGTTCCTTATTAAAGTTTCTTAATGGAACCAATCAAGAGCAATATCTGTGAATGTATTGGGAAATGGCTGAGCATTACCTGGTGCTTTAGAGAGCTTCTCAGTCACCAACAGAACCATCTTTCTGAGCCTCACACTGGGGTTGAGCTCTCAATTACATCTCATTTAGGCTTCAAACCTCCTCTCAGGAGGAAATTCCCAAAGAGAACTATAAACCGATTCAGTAGTCGTCATCCAGTTGCAAAATGAATGAACGTTTCCGGCTGGCGTTTAAGAATCCGAGCGTGTTTGATAGCCCAGCGCTGATGAGTTTAATTCTGTCGACACATTAAAGCTGTGAATTGTTGTGGATCAGCCAGGTTCATCTGCCAGCAAACACACACAATGCCTCCAAACCACAGCGGTTCTGTATATGGGTCACACTCCAAGAATAAAGTGAGGGTATTTATAACCCCGACAGCCCTTCCATCTGTCAGCCGGTGAAGGAGCTGTTAAAAACAACCACAGAAACCCCCCATCGGAGGCCGCAGCCTCTGGAATGCTGGGAAATAATACAGCCGAGATACTTTTATGCACGTTTAACCTGTTAAAGAGATAGTTCACCCAAACATTTAAATTACCCCATGATTTACTCTCCCTCAAGCCATCCGAGGTGTGTATGACTTTCTTCTTTCAGACGAATACAATCAGAGTAATATTAATAAATGTCCTGGCTCTTCCAAGCTTTATAATGCCAGCCAAAAATTTGAATCCCAAAAAAGTGCATCCATTATAAAAGTGCATCTATCCATCATAAAAGTGCATCCATCATTATAAAAGTGCATCCGTCCATCATAAAAGTGCATCCGTCCATCATAAAAGTGCATCTATCCATCATAAAAGTGCATCCATACATCATAAAAGTGCATCTATCCATCATAAAAGTGCATCCATCCATCATATAAGAGCATCCGTCCATCATAAAAGTGCATCAGTCCATCATAAAAGCGCATCTATCCATCATAAAAGTGCATCTATCCATCATAAAAGTGCATCCGTCCATCATAAAGCGCATCTATCCATCATAAAAGTGCATCTATCATCATAAAGTTCATCCATCCATCATAAAAGCGCATCTATCCATCATAAAAGTGCATCTATCCATCATAAAAGTGCATCCGTCCATCATAAAAGTGCATCAGTCCATCATAAAAGCGCATCTATCATCATAAAACTGCATCCGTCCATCATAAAAGTGCATCCATCCATCATAAAAGTGCATCTATCCATCATAAAAGTGCATCTACCCATTGAATTGATGCACTTTTATGAGGATAGATGCACTTTTTTGGGCTTTATTATAAAGCTTGGAAGAGCCAGGCCATTTTTAATATAACTCTGATTGTGTTCGTCTGAGAGAAGAACGTCATACACACCTAGGATGATTTGAGGATGAATAAATCATGGGATCATTTATATTTTTGGGTGAACTATCCCTTTAACTGTAAATAATCACCCCCTTTTGGTGCCTGACATGAACTTGAATGGTTGTAATTGATGAAAGCTTTGGAATACAGACTTATGATTGGTTCTCTTTAAAGAGATACTCAGCAGATTATAGCAGAAGCGAAAGAACATCAATACAGTTAAAGTGTAAAAACGTTATCTAAGTTTATGTAAAGCAAATGTTCTGAATTAAACATGTTATCTGTTACGCAAAATATACATCTGGACTCTAAAATGGCTAGAAATCAAAGCCACATGTCTAACCGAGCTTGATCAGATGAGTTTTTGATCACCAAAACTGAGTTTGCTTTACATGAATCATTTAAGCGCGATACCTTGTAATGTGAAGCGGTTCCAGTAGAGGGCGCTGTGCCGGTTCTGAATACACCCTCTTATGTGTCCACAGGGATCGCATCGACCCGTTCTTCTACAAGTTCCAGTTCAAGAATGTTGAGTACTCGTCCGGCCGGAATAAAACCTTCTTGTGTTACCTGGTGGACCAGGGCTCGGACGGCCTCCTCCGGGGCTACATCGAAGACGAGCACGCGGGCGCCCACGCCGAGGAGGCGTTCTTCCAGCAGGTCCTGCCCAACTACGACCCCGCCTGCAAATACACCATCACCTGGTACATGTCGTCCAGCCCGTGCGTCGCCTGCGCCGGAAAGTTGGCGGAGATCCTGAAGGCCAGGAAAAGCGTCCGACTGGCTATCTTCTCCGCGCGGCTCTTCGAGTGGGAGGAGCCTGCGATTCAGGCGGGGCTAAGAGCGCTGGCGGCCGCCGGCTGCAAACTGCGCATGATGAAGCCGCTGGACTTCACCTACACCTGGGACACGTTCGTAGAGAACGACGAGCAGCCGTTCGCGCCGTGGGAGGACTGCCAGGAGAACTACGAGTACTATCAAGATAAACTGGCCGACATCCTGCAGTGATGTAAGATCGTTAACATACGACACGCACGATTAATCGCTGAAAGATCACGATCTCGATTCAAACACCCACTCGATCTCATTGCTAAACGACAGCGATTCGCCTGTTTATTGAGCCTTTGACAAAATCACATAAAAAACGATGATTCATCCAGTAATGAAACAAGTAATAACATTTAAATAAAGTTAGTCAAAGTCCAACTAAAAAAATCAGGCATAACATTATGACCACCTTCCTAATATTGTGTTGCTGACTTGTCGAGGCATGGACTCCTCTTGACCTCTGAAGGTGTGCTGTGGTATCTGGCACCAAGATATTAGCAGCAGATCCTTTAAGTCCTGTAAGTTGTGAGGCGGGGCCCCCATGGATCAGACTTGTTTGTTCAGCACATCCCACAGATGCTCGATTGGATTGAGATCTGGGGAATTTGGAGGCCAAGTCAACACCTCAAATTCGTTGCTCCTCAAACCATTCCTGAAGCATTTGTGCTTTGTGTCAGGAGCATTATCCTGCTGGAAGAGCCACAGCCACCAGGGAATACCGTTTCCATGAGAGGCTGTACATGGTCTCAACAATGCTTAGGTAGGTGGGACGTGTCAAAGGAACATCCACATGGATGGCAGGACCCAAGGTTTCCCAGCAGAACATTGCCCAAAGCATCACCTCCGCTCGCCTTCTTCCCATAGTGCATCCTGGGGCCATGTGTTCCCCAGGTAAGCCACGCACACACACCCGGCCATCCACGTGATGTAAAAGAACACGTGATCATCAGACCAGGCCACCTTCTTCCATTGCTCCGGGTCCAGTTCTGATGCTCACGTGCCACTGTTGGTGCTTTCGCAGGGTCAGGGGTCAGCATGGGCACCCTGACTGGTCAGCGGCTATGCCGCCCCATACGCAACAAACTGCGATGCTCTGTGTATTCTGACCCCTTTCTATCAGAACCAGCATTAACTTCTTGAGCAGTTTGAGCTCCAGTAGCTCGTCTGTTTGATCGACCACACGGGCCAGCCCGCTCCACACGTGCATCAATGAGCCTGAGCCGCCCATGACCCTGTGGCCGGTTCTCCACTGTTCCTTCCTTGGAGCACTTTTGATAGATCCTGACCACTGCAGACCGGGAACACCCCACAAGAGCTGCAGTTTTGGAGATGCTCTGACCCAGTCGTCTAGCCATCACAATCCGGCCCTTGTCAAACTCGCTCAAATCCTTACGCTTGCCCATTTTTCCTGCTTCTAACACATCAACTCTGAGGACAAAATGTTCACTTGCTGCCTAATATATCCCACCCACTAACAGGAGCCGTGAGGAAGAGATCAGCAGCGTTATTCACCGGTCATAATGTTATGCCTGAGCGGTGTATGTTACTATTTTAATTTCTCACCAATGACTTCAGATACACTCATTTTGGATGAAAGATAGAGCTAGTTGCAATGAATTCTTGGAACAGCATGATACCTTACTACTATTTCTGCAAAATATAGATGTGTGTGTGTGTGTGTGTGTGTGTGTGTGTGTGTGTGTGTGTGTGTGTGTGTGTGTGTGTGTGTGTGTGTGTGTGTGTGTGTGTGTGTGGACTTGTAATCCCTACGGTATGGGGGGACAAAATGTCCCCACAAAGATGGCAATATCCAAAATCCTTGTCCTTGTGGGGACATTTTTGGTCCCCATGAGGAAAAAATCTTATAAATCACACTAAGTGATGTTTTTGAAAAAGTAAAAATGCAGCATGTCTCCTGTGATGGGTAGTGTGTGTGTGTGTGTGTGTGTGTGTGTGTGTGTGTGTGTGTATGATGGGGTTTAGGGGCAGTGTAGGGTGAAAGAAAATATGGTTTGTACAGTATAAAATGCATTACGCCTATGGAATGTCCCCATAAACATGGAAACACAACATGTGTGTGTGTGTGTGTGTGTGTGTGTGTGTGTGTGTGTGTGTGTGTGTGTGTGTGTGTGTGTGTGTGAGAGTGTGTGTGTGTGTGTGTGTGTGTGTGTGTGTGTGTGTGTGTGTGTGTGTGTGTGTGTGTGTATGAGAGTGTGTGTGTGCGTGTCCAGTCTATCTCATATATCATTTGATGATTCAGGTCTCGTCTCACTTTAGCTTCTAGGTCAAGATGTTCTAGGTGACGTTTGAGATATTTTAAACTATCATTATGTTCATTAAAGCAATTGTTTTTATCTTTTGCAGGATAATGTCGACATACACGTGTACAAAAATGAAGAGTGTGTGTGTGTGTGTGTGTGTGTGAGAGAGAAACCTGAGCCCAAACACTGCCGACCGACTC
>CM040929.1:8853410-8895910 GCA_023029165.1 Gobiocypris rarus
ATGGTGGGTGGGTGGGTGGATGGTGGCTGAATGGATGGATGGTGGGTGGGTGGATGGGATGGTGTGTGGATGGATGGATGGATGGATGGTGGATGGATGGGTTGGTGGGTGGATGGATGGATGGATGGATGGATGGATGGATGGTGGATGGATGGGTTGGTGGATGGATGGATGGATGGGTGGGTGGGTGTGTGGATGGATGGATGGATGGGTGGGTGGGTGTATGGTGGCTGAATGGATGGATGGTGGGTGGGTGGGTTGGTGTGTGGATGGTGGATGGATGGGTTGGTGGATGGATGGATGGATGGTGGATGGATGGGTTGGTGGATGGATGGATGGATGGTGGATGGATGGGTTGGTGTGTGGATGGATGGGTTGGTGTGTGGATGGATGGATGGTTGCTGGATGGATGGATGGATGGTGGATGGATGGGTTGGTGTGTGGGTGGATGGATGGATGGTGGGTGGATGGATGGATGGATGGTGGATGGATGGGTTGGTGTGTGGATGGATGGATGGATGGATGGTGGATGGATGGATGGTTGGTGGATGGATGGATGGTGGATGGATGGATGGATGGTGGATGGATGGGTTGGTGTGTGGATGGTGGGTGGGTGGATGGTGGATGGTGACTGAATGGATGGATGGTGGGAGGGTGGGTGGATGGATGGATGGATGGATGGATGGCGGATGGATGGTGGATGGATGGTGGATGGATGGATAGATGGTGGATGGACGGGTTGGTGGATGGTGGATGGTGGGTGGGTGGATGGTGGATGGTGGGTGGATGGATGGATGGATGGATGGTGGATGGATGGGTTGGTGTGTGGATGGTGGGTGGTGACTGAATGGATGGATGGTGGGTGGGTGGATGGGTTGGTGTGTGGATGGATGGTGGATGGATGGTGGATGGACGGGTTGGTGTGTGGATGGTGGATGGTGATGGAATGGATGGATGGTGGGTGGATGGATGGGTGGATGGATGGATGGTGGATGGATGGTGGATGGATGGGTTGGTGGGTGGATGGATGGATGGATGGATGGATGGTGGATGGATGGATGGGTTGGTGTGTGGATGGATGGATGGATGGATGGATGGATAGATGGATGGTGGATGGATGGATGGATGGGTGGATGGATGGTTGGTGTGTAGATGGATGGATGGATGGATGGATAGATGGATGGTGGATGGATGGGTTGGTGTGTGGATGGATGGATGGATGGATGGATGGATGGATGGATGGTGGATGGATGGTGGATGGATGGGTTGGTGTGTAGATGGATGGATGGATGGATAGATGGATGGTGGATGGATGGATGGATGGGTGAATGGATGGATGGGTTGGTGTGTAGATGGATGGATGGATGGATAGATGGATGGGTGGATGGATGGATGGGTTGGTGTAGATGGATGGATGGATGGATGGTGGATGGATGGATGGATGGATGGATGGTGGATGGATGGTGGATGGATGGGTTGGTGTGTGGATGGATGGATGGATGGATGGATAGATGGTGGATGGATGGTAGATGGATGGGTTGGTGTGTGGATGGATGAATGGATAGATGGATAGATGGATGGTGGATGGATGGGTTGGTGTGTGGATGGATGGATGGATAGATGGATGGTGGATGGATGGTGGATGGATGGGTTGGTGTGTGGATGGATGGATGGATAGATGGATGGGTTGGTGTGTGGATGGATGGATGGATAGATGGATGGGTTGGTGTGTGGATGGATGAATGGATAGATGGATGGATGGATGGTGGATGGATGGGTTGGTGTGTGGATGGATGGATAGATGGATAGATGGATGGTGGATGGATGGTGGATGGATGGGTTGGTGGATGGATGGATGGATGGATAGATGGATGGATGGATGGTGGATGGATGGGTTGGTGGATGGATGGATGGATAGATGGATGGTGGATGGATGGTGGATGGATGGGTTGGTGGATGGATGGATGGATGGATGGATGGATGGATGGATGGATAGATGGATGGTGGATGGATGGTGGATGGATGGATGGATGGATGGATGTCACATATTTTAAAAATCATCAAAAATGATCTGTCATTCAAAAGCTTAAACACTCATCCTGTGAGAAGATATCATGGAATCATTTGAAACCTTTTAGCGACTCATTTTTGTGATATCAACTTCAAATTTTAGAGTTCACATAATTTTGTTAAATACATATTTTATAAATGTATTAAATAACCTTTTTACACGTTCATGGTTTGATGTTCTTTCCCTTCTGCAATAATCCGATGAGAACCCATTCGGTCTGTATCCAAATATAGCAAAGACGCATGACGTGTGTGTGAGGAACAAACTCTCTAGTCTCTACCTCAGCGAATGGGTCGGGTAGGACAACATGATCGAGTCAAACATCTCAGTCAGAGCCAGCCCTTCCTATAGGCGTCATCTCTGGGCATTAACCAGGGTGTGCCAAACAACACTAACACTGTGGATGTATTAAAAACTGGAGCCATACTCATGAGCCCCCGGTTTCACAGACGAGGCGCTAGTCAAAATGCATGTTTGAGCTGGTTTAAAGGGATAGTTCACATTGAAATTAAATGTTGATATGTTTTAGCTTAGCTCATGGGCATCCGAGATGTAGGAGTATTTGTTTCCCCAGTAGTTTCAATTTTGATCATTTTAGGTCAAACCGTTCTTGTCTGTGCCTCACATAATGCAGGTCTATGGTCACCACCTCAAAGAGCATACACAGAGAAGTCCAAATTAAACAATCCCCCATCGTAAGTACACACTGATGGCCTTAGACACCAAACCAGCGGTTTGTGTTTGAAAACCAACAAACTAAAGCCAGAATGCGCGAATGTCCCAACAGGAAACACGCACGCGCGCCCTCGGACGTAGTGCTGTACAAGAGGTAAAAACGATATAAATACTGTTGGTTTTCTCACACAAACCGCTGGTTTGGTGTCTTAGGTCATCAGTGTGTACTTACGATGGGGGATTGTTTAATTTGGACTTCTCTGTGTATGCTCTTTGAGGTGGTGACCATAGACCTGCATTATGTGAGGCACAGACAAGAACGCTTTGACCTAAAATGATCAAAATTGAAACTACTGGGGAAACAAATACTCCTACATCTCGGATGCCCATGAGCTAAGCTAAAACATATCAAAATTTAATTTCAAAGTGAACTATCCCTTTAACTTAAAGCAACTTGCACTGGCATATCTTAAAGTATCTAAAGAACGTGTATAAAAAAGTGCACTAGTACCCTGCCTGTGAACCCAGGACTGTGTCTGAAATCGCACCCTATGCCTTTAAATGGGGCATTATTTGAGGCTATTTAGTAGTGTCCGAAAGCATAGTGGACATTATGCACTCATTCAATCCCACAATTGACCGAAATAACGAGTGTACAACCGATATACGCTCAACGGATAAGGAATACCCATAATGCACTGTGAAAGTCCCGCGCTGAATGAATTCCCGCGTCTCGCCAGAAGATGGCGCCCGCAGCTGACTCATCCATCCATCCAGTTTCCTTCATTCGTGTATAATTTTTTTTATTATTATTATTGATTGTTAAGCTGTTTAATAAAGGTTTATACATGCTAGTTGCCATGGTAGAGTTCAATAAATCTTATTTGCTATGTTTCAAAAGCGGCAGTCCTTCCGGATTGTCCGAATTCACTCCCTCGTTTTCTCTCTTCCTGTATTAGTGGATTACTGTAGGGAGCAGTGAACGAGGGGGCGATTCGAACACAGCGCATGCGCAGAAGCCCCGCCCCTCCGCGTGCGTCGGACGTACATTACGCGAGAGCCTCCGTATTTCCGCGCTGCGCCATTTCAGAGCGGATCTAATCCAGGAGTCAAACACACACGGCCAGAAACACGCGACACTGACGGTAAGTGTACTTTTATTCTCTTCCATTGTGTTGCAACGCGTCTGATTCGACCGTGTGTGGTTTCTACTCACCGGCGTTAGCAGACGGTTTTGCTTCATTTGTGATTTTTTTTGCAGGCGCCATTTTACTATTGACCCAGATTAGCGGTTAGCACTGGCAGTTTAACTCCGAGTCTTTAATCACGCGTGTTGAATTACAAACCGTCTTGATTATATTTGCAGCAGCTATCGCACGGTAAAGAGAGCGTTTGTGTTTCACGGTGTTTTAATAGTTTGTGTTTAGTCGCGTGTGAACGCCATGCGCCATTTTGAGCAGCGAACAAAAGCAAAAGACACGTTTTTTCCCCTCCGTTAATGTTGTTTAGGCCTTTTTAATTTTTTTTGTCGATGCACTCATTTAATCTTTATTACAAGATTGATTTGTTTTGGTATTTTTGTGGTAGATACAATTAAACGAGTTCGCGTAGGAACTCGAACACAACAAAGCAAAAATCGACTTAATGGTCTCTGTCGCTTTTTACTAATTCTATGGAAGGACACAACAATTTTGTATTATAATAAGATTACATTCAATAGAGAGAGAGAGGTATTGAGGGGGATGGAGGCCGAAAGCAGCCACACCTCCATTCATGTCTTTCTCTAGAGATTATCGCGGTTATTTAAATTAGTGTACAACTGACACGTTAACTAGTAAAACTGGATATTGACACATATTTCACGTTTTCACACAAACTTGTACTTTTTTACATCAAATCTTTAAACTATATCCTTTTCAGTTGGTACATTAGGTTACATTTAACGATTAAAGTTATGCTAACTTAATATAATTGTTATTACTCCAATTCGTTTTCTGAAAGTCATAACTTGTTTTCATAAGATATGTTAAATATTGAAAAACTTCAGTCTATGTATCAATGCGCATCTCTAGTTATTTTTCTAGCTAACCATCGAGTTTATAGTCTCTGAAAGGCTTTTCTGAGGTAAATGTGGCGTTATATGACATTTATTCTCTAATGTCTTTCCGCACTGAACGATTTACATGAGACATGATTCCCTTAAGTAAGTTGTCCTGTATATTTCAACATTCCCTCTGATGTTTATTCATGGTTTTTAAAGGGATAGTTCACCGAAAAATGAAAAGTATCCCATGATTTTACTCCCCCTCATGTCATCCTAGGTGTGTATGACACTCCTGTCACACCAATACAATCAGAGTTATATTAATATCCTTACAAACTTTTATAATGGCAGCCCAAAGAAGTGCATCCATCCATTATAAAAGTGCTCCACATGACTTCGGGGTTAATAAAAGCCTTCTGAAGCGATTCTGTGGTTTGTAAGAAAAATATCCATATTTAACACTTTATAAATTAAAATATCTAGCTTCCTCCAGACCGCCTTCCGTATTCAACTTACGGAAAAAGTGTTACTGGCGCAATATTGACATTGTACGTAGTGTAAGCGTTTTGAACCGCAAGAGGCGTTATGGTGCGTTCACACCAGACATGAATGAAGCGCGTGGATGCATTTTGAGTTTACAAGTGCGTGAAATTCACTTCACAACAGGCGTGACTTCGCATCATAGGAGGGGCTTCTGCTTGGGCTCATCTCAGGGATTGTTTTACAACACGGCGAATAGGCTCAATCCGGCTTTAGCTAGCTTGTAGTCTCAATAGTGTGAATTCAGAGAGATTGGGACACTTTCTCCAAGTTATCGCAATGGCAAGAAGTGTCCCATCACTCTGAAATCACCCGATGTAGAGCTCAAACTGAGTAATGAGCGTTTTTTACAACATACCCCAACTTTCTTCCAAGCAAGATCCTTTTATTCCCGTTTCTATAAACTACGAAGATGTATCGTACAGCTCCGGGTATCCACATGTCCTCGCTGTTGTCACTACTAGAGCAAGCTCCTGATTGGTTAACGCGGCACAGATATCCGCCAAAGTTCAGATTTTTCAAGTCGCGCGAATCAAGCGTTCCGCACGTCAAAACGCTCAACTCGCGCCACAGAATGTCTATTCACGTCTTTGCATTGACTTAAGATGTAAGTCACTCGCGCTTGTCTGGCGTGAACGCCCCGTCACGCTATCTGCATAAATTGAATACGGAAAGCTAGATTTTTTTACTTTATAACGTGTTAAAAATTGATATTTTTCTTACATAAACAATTGAATCGCTTCAGAAGGCCTTTATTAACCCTGGAGTGGAGCACTTTTATAATGGTTTTTTTTTTTGGCTGCTGTTATAAAGCTGGGATTATTAATATAACTGATTGTGTTTGTGTGAAATAATAACCCATAAACACCTAGGATGGCTCGAGGGAGAGTCATTTTTGGGTGAACCATCCCTTTAAAGACACAGCAATGTATTGAATTTCATAATAAAATGAACACTTTCATATTCATATCTGTATTTTGATTATAAAGGTTGCCTTTTAAACTAAAATGTCCCTTATTTTTTAAACTTTTACAATTTCCCTTAGTAATTAACTAAAATATTAACACAGCGTAGCTTAATTATTTGTTAGATTCACCCACCAATAGAATCGCACATTCAATGAACGTTTCATCGTGATCGAGCAAGTGTGCACAAGCCAGCAAGAAATGACTAGAACTACAAGACAATTGGATAATGCTTTTTTAAAGTAATTCTCTTTTGTCTGTATGGTGCATAAAATAATAAACAAAGCATTAAGAGGCATAATAAATACATTTAAAATCATAATAAAAACTCCACAATAATAGTCACTCTGGCCCATGTAATTTTCTGTAACCGACCGGGCCCCCATTAAAGAAAATAACAATAATGTGGCCCTCACAGAAAAAAGTTTGGGGACCCCTGCTTTAAAGACACAGCAATGTATTGAATTTCATAATAAAATGAACACTTTCATATCAAATCTCATTATGTTGTGCAGATTGAGCCATGCATCGCGACTGCCCTCTGGACTGCAAAGTGTACGTGGGGAATCTTGGAAATAATGGGAATAAGTCAGAACTGGAGCGGGCGTTCGGCTACTACGGCCCCCTGAGGAGCGTGTGGGTGGCCAGGAACCCTCCGGGCTTCGCGTTCGTTGAGTTTGAGGACCCTCGTGACGCCACAGACGCCGTCAGAGAGCTGGACGGACGGTGAGTGTGTAGCGTAACGCTAGTTTTCAGCACGTTTCTCTTGACCCCTGATCTAACCGATGGGTCGCGCAGGACTCTCTGCGGCTGCCGAGTGAGGGTGGAGCTGTCCAATGGCGAGAAGCGAACTCGTAACCGCGGTCCTCCTCCATCCTGGAGTCGACGTCCACGCGACGACTACCGCAGGCGTAGCCCGCCCGCCCGGCGCAGGTAAACCTGTTTTCCCTCTCACCTGTCTCTCTGTGTTTCAGAGCAAACTAATGCGATTCTGCCCCCTCCGCCAGTCCTGGAGGCCACCGCCCCGCCGGTGCCACGGCTCTGATGGGTGTCTGCCGGAGATCTCTAGCTCCTCCATCTTCATTGTCATTGATAACCATTAAGCAATGATCTGACTGGGCTTCTCAAATTCTGATAGTCGCTCATGACTAGATCAGCCTGTGATTTATTGGGCTGATCTCTTGAGTCATGACAACGCCCGGGTTGTGTTTCAGCCTGAAATTAAAAGCGGGAACAGCACAGGCGAGCTTCTTGGGTAACGCTTTACAATAAGGTTCTGTTTGTTAACGAATCGACGTGAACTAACCATGAGAAATGCATTAATGTTACTCTAATCATGAACTAACAGTGATCGGTTGTATTCTGTTACCCAGTAGTGACGCATGTATTGCATTAACCAGCGGGACCTTACTGTAAAGCGCTAGTGCTTTCCGTGCTGCGATGTTGTTCTGGTGATAATTGCGCACCTTTTTCTATCGCCCAAATTCTCATCCGGTGCAGATTCTGATTGACATTGCAGTAATTTAATGTCTAAAATGTAAAGTGATGTTTATTTGACGGCGATGGCTGTGCTCAATTGTCCTTTCGGGTTGAAATTCGACCCAGGTGCGATTGAGATTCTTGGAAAGTGTGTGAATTGGCCAAAGCCCAGTCGCTTGTGTTCAGTAATCTGCTCGGCTCTAGTAATGGTTGGAATGCAATCTTTTGTTGACTTAACTTTACATGAAAAGGTTGTTTTTATTTTCTTATCTCTCATCTATATTAATAAAAATGAACCCCGTTGCAGAGTCACCACCATGCCTCTCCTCACCACCCTCTGAGTCAGTCTACTAGTCCTCTTTCAGCATCATGTGACCAGCGTGCCCCAATCAGCTGGCTGGGTTGGTGTCACATGACCCAGGCGTGGCCAGTCATCAGGTCGCACCAGCCCATTGGTTCCTGAGCATGCCGTTGTCAGCTCCTCTTCCTCCTCCAACCTTAACACCCAATCGGCAGCGGCCCACTTCACATTCCTGACCAATCAGCGTATTACGTTCCCCAATGTCTACACTACCAACCACCAGCAACAGCCTTCGGCTAACCAATAAAAGCAGGAAAAATCCACTACATCCAGCCCCCATCCGCAAGCCAGCTAATCAGCTCGCAGCATCTGGCCTGCACTTTCCCGCCAATTCTGCTCCCCGGCCGCCAGCCGCCTCCCCTTCGCCTTTTCTAGCTTGTTGAAAACCGAAAGACTAGTAAGTTTTTCCTGCTTCATACAGTTTAATGCTGAATACAGATATAAGATGAGGAGAAATCTCCTGTTGAGTTGAAACACAAACACAGGGTTGGTATGAGATCTGTGCAGACTCCGTTAAGGTTAGGCAAAGCAGACTGATGGGGAGCCCAAACGGAGGTTCAGGTTACATAAGAAGCGTGGGCTTTGAGAGCTGCTCTTGCTTTCTGTGTCTTCATTCTGTGGGGTTGTTTGCAGTGCGTTGAGTTTCTCCTAGTGCACTACTGTGTAGCTCTCTGTACTCGAGCGTAACGCTCTTAGCGAACCCTCATGTGGCGAGATCTCCACTCCACCCCTGTATCAGGGCGGTGACGAGTGTGTGACTGTTAGCAGGCTGGAGTTTAAGGGCTTTAGAGGTGCGCTCGTGTGTCGATCGCCGCGCTCACTCGCTCTTCTTCTCCTCTTCTTCAGATCGCCCAGGAGGAGGAGCTTCAGTCGCAGTCGTAGCAGGTAAGAGCTTTCGCAGCCTTCCGCGCGGAGAACTGCGAACACGTTATTAACCGTTCATTGAGATGCTACTGTGGGGTTTTTTTTCCCGTTTTTATTTGTTATAGTAATTTTGTCATTTTAAACATCTTATGTAGTTTATTTTACTTTTTACTATTATTTTACGTGTTTTGGTTATTTTAGTACATCCAAGTTAAACTAAATGTAAATAACAATGAATTAAGGATGCAGCGATATGAACGTTTTGGCTTATAACCGATATATTGACTGATTAAAAAACCAGTCTCACCATTAATAGCGATGTAGCAAACTCCGTTATACAGTTACCAATAGCGTTAAAAATGAACATATATCTGCCGATACCGATATGGCGAACGATAACATTAAAAATGAAAATATATCTACCGATATGGCGACCGTTAACGATAACATTGAACATATATCAGCCGATAACGATAACATTAGAAATGAACATGTATCGGCCGATACTGATATGGTGTCAGATAAATAATGTTAAGAATTAACATATAACTACTGATATGGCGACCGATAACATTAAAAATGAATATATATCTGCCGATACCGATATGGCGACCGTTAACGATAACATTGAACATATATCAGCCGATAACATTAAAAATGAACATGTATCGGCCAATACCGATATGGTGTCTGATAAATAACGTTAAAAATTAACATATAACTACTGATATGGCAACCGATAACATTAAAAATGAACATATATCTGCCGATACTGATATGGCGAACGATAACATTAAAAATGAACATATAACTACCGATAGGGTGAACAATAACATTAAAAATGAACATGTATCAGCCGATACCAATATGGTGTGCTATTGAATAACGTTAAAAATTAACATATAACGATAACATTAAACAAATATCAGCTGATAACATTAAAAATAAACATGTATCAGCCGATACCAATATGGTGTGCTATTGAATAACGTTAAAAATTAACATATAACGATAACATTAAACAAATATGAGCCGATAACATTAAAAAATGAACATGTATCTACCGATATGGTGTCCGATTAAATAACGTTAAAAATGAACACACCAGCTGATACCGATATGGTGTCCGATAAGTAACGTTAAAAATGAACATATATGAGCCGATACTGATATGGTGACCGATAACATTTAAAATGAACATATATCGGCCGATACCGATATATCATGCATCCCTAAAATGAATAATTGTAAGTATTTTCTTTTCTTTCAGTTAACTTTTTTTTTTTTTTTAAGTAAGAAGTATTTGTCCAGTTTTAGTTAACATATTAACCCTGGTTCTGGACTCGGTCTAGATCTCTTTCCAGAGAGCGCAGGAGGGAGAGATCGCTGTCCCGCGACAGGAACCACAAGCCCTCACGATCTTTCTCCCGATCGAGGAGGTAAGACTTTCGTCTTTTATATCGTCCGGCCAGACATGACGTCCGACCCCGAGCTCACATCTCGATCTTCTCGTTCACAGTCGTTCCAGATCTAATGACCGGAAATGAACCACGACACAGAGAAAAACGTTGTGACGGGAAAACGTCGGTCAGAAACGTTGAAAAGACTTTATTGCTCCGAGTCCCCCATTTATTTTTGTTTTTTATGAACATTATTTTAGCGGTTCGGTTTCCTTCTGTAGCTGCGGTTTTAATGCGACGGCATTCCATCTCTCACTTTTAAGATTTTTTTTTTTTATTTGTGTTCTTGCCGGTGAATGTGATTGGTCCTGCTGCGCTGAGCTCGACCGCGAGCGTTTTGCTTTGTTTGTGCGATCAGAAGGGGAGATGTACGGACACAGTGTCGCCTGCAGGAGGGGAATGAACAACAGCTCATTCTCGTGTTTGTTTTTTTCCTTGTAGTGTTTGTACTGTTTATAATGTTGATCTGAATTAAAACTCATGACAAAACATCCTCCTGTCTCTTTGCATTTGTACCATAATGTATGAGTATTCATTCAAATATTGACCATTTTATAGTTTGTTGGTTTGTAAAGGATGTTTTATCATGGAACGCAACAGAAGACGTTAATGCGTTAGCGTTCATACAGTGTTTATCATGTGCAAATGCTCATTAATACCAATACATATGGTCTGTTTCAATGTAAGTTTGTTTCTATGGAAGCATATTCGTAGCAATATTCAATTTGTAATGTAATATTTAAAATGGCAAAGTATTCAAATGACGAGGGCAAGCATCAACTCTACACCAATATTGACTGGATCCAGCTTTACATCCTTCCTGTTCTAGCGGACCTGCTTTTGTCAACTCAAGCCTCTACCATGGATTTTTTTTTTTTTCCCGGTTGTTTACCCTCAGTTGCTCTGGAGAATTTTAATAAAATTAAAAATAAATTTGTTTAAAATTAATAAAAAAACATACGTAATCTGATATAATCACAATAATATATTGACATTTCATTTTTTTCCATTTACAATTAACTTGATTTCATCTAGTCATAATTTAAACTGTCGTAATGACAACCATTTTAAACTCGTAATGACGACCATTTTGACCTGTTATTTATTTATGTCATAATTTTGACTCGTATTTCAACTTGTCAGAAGAATTTTAACAATTAACTTTTTTGTTGTCAGAATTTACTTTAAAAGTCATAATTTTGGCATAGTCACATTTTGACTTTTCAATTCATAATTTTAAATATTTGTTTAAAATTAATAAAATAGGTTAAATAAAAAATAAGTGATTTAAATAAAACAAATACATAAAACTGATTAAATCGTAAACAAATATAAGATTAAACAGTAACTAAGCACATTGATTAAATAAAATTTGATTTATATAAAATGTAAATTAAGGGCTACAGTAAGTAGAAAACACAATATAAAGTAAATATTTTACACATTTATAGTGCTACTTTTTGCCTCTTTATCAAAGAAAATATGAAAATACGTTATCCAGCAGTCCTTCATAACCTCGAGCAGGAATGTGATGTCATCTCTGCTGACAGATGCTGGAGTATTCGCGTGCTGACAGACCACAAAACATCTGTACACCGTTTTAAATCACGTTTAGCAGCTCACTCACTGTTCTTTCGCTTTGACAAATTAATCTAATATTAAAACCATGCTCATAAGGCTGCGTGTGTTCAGCCGTAGTGATAATATATCGCTGAATATGAATGAATGAACGGGTTCCACAGAGACTCAAACGTTCCCGCTCTTTCTCCCTCGCGTGACGTCACGTCCCGATGAGTCACGCGTCGGGTGCCTCGCTGATGTTTTCCCGCGGCGCTGTAACGTCATGTTCTGTGAGTCCCGCCAAACCGCGAACACTAATGACGAGCTCATTAATTAAGCGGCTCGCTGTAAGTCGCATTAGTGATGTTATTAAGCGCTGTGGTGTTTCCTGGCTCTACATTAGGCCAGTTACGGCTATAATGACTCTCTGTGCGTGTGATCTGGGACATTTTCTCATTATTGGACTGTTTCTGGACATTATGATTACTGTGAGCTTCACTCTGAATCTTTATATGAGTATTATTAGTGTTATTATTGATGTCTGGGCTCGACTGTACATCTGTAAGACAACACTAATATTAAATTACTCAAATATCTAAGCTATTTCTGCCAGATAAGGGGAAACGTGTGGTAAATCTCACAGCGAAAACTTAGGACAAAACCTCACTTTTAATGTCGTAATTATGACCTTTTAAGTCATAATTTTACCTTCGTCATAACTTCGGCTTCTTTATCATTTCAACTGTCAAAATTGTGACAAATCAAATTCAACTTTTAATCTTTTTTACTTATGTCATTATTTCGACTTTTGTCATCATTTTGACTTTCTGTCTCTGACAATGTTGGGTCAAATATGGACTAACCCAGCAATTGGGTTGTTTTTAGCAAACATTTAACCCAACCGCAGGGTTAGTCCATATTTGACCCAACATTGGGTTAAAACAACCCAGCATTTTTTTAGAGTGAATTACTTGTCATTGTGACTTTTTAAGTCAGAATTTCAACGTCTCATAATTTAAAAATTAAAATTGCAATTGTTTTGTCATAATTTCAACTTTTTGTCAGTTAATTTTGACGTGTTATTTTTTTACATTTTACATTTTTACATTTCGATCATTTTGACTGTCATAATGAACCTTTTATAATTTTGACTTTTTGTCAATTTCAACTTTTAATTTATAATTGTGACTTTCAAATTAGAGTTCCACCATTTTGTCATAGTCATAATTTCGACATTTTGTCAAAAGTCACTTTTAAGTTTCAAATTTCAACGTCTCAATTTAAAAATGTCATATAAGTAATAATTTTTAAAAAAGTCAAACTTTGACTGTCAATTTCTACATTTTGCCATTACAACTTTTAAACTAAATTTTGACGTCATAATTTCAACTTTTTGTCAGTTATGACAAGTTAATTTAGACTAAATTTAAGTTTCAACATTTAATGTGTAATTGTGACTTCCAAGTTAATCATAATTTTGACTTTTATATCAAATTTAGAATTTCTGTCATAATTTCTACATTTTATGTCATTCCGAATTTTAAGTCATAATTTCAACTTTTTTGTCATAAATCATAATTTTGACCTTTTTAAGCCATATATTTTAGTATTATGACTTTTTATATCACAATTATGACTTGTTAAAGAATTTTGTTCTTATGTGGCAGAAATGGGCTTCCATTAATATCTAAGAAACAAATAGATAACAAAATAAGTTTTCAGCTGTTGAAGAATAGCGCTGTCTCTTATTCCTGTACTGCAGCTGCGCACGCAAGAGAGGGAAACACCGCGCATGCGCACTGCGCGGATCCGCTCAGTCCTGGAACTTCTGTTCTGTGACGCAGATCCATTGGAATGTCCCGTGAAGGCGCACTCACGTGTTGACAAGAGTTTCAGTCCACGTGCTGTGCTCACGAGGCCCCGCCCAGGGGCTGGCCCCGCCCACCGGAGTTGATAAAGGTTCAGAAAGTGTGTCGCGCAGCAGCAGAGCAGCTCTAACCCAGCGCCACTCTCCAGTTACGGCACAGTTTCTCCAGTTACGGCGCAGCTGAAGTCCAGTCAGAGCTCGATCCGCTGTCAGGAGACCCGAGACCGCGAAACTTCACTCAGATAACGGAGACAACACTCGTCAGAAGCCACAACACGTAAGTGTTCATGTTTTCGCACTTTCACAGCGTTTAAAGTTGTCACCAGTTATCACAATAACTCTTCCAGCTCTTATAAACATCTTTAACTTAAAGTCTTTCCCGCACGCGTGACTGTATCGATCCGCGCGGCTCGCGATTGGCTAGTTTTATCGCTGTTTGAATGTTATTGTGAGGTCGTGTCTCCGGCTTACACGAGCTTCGGCTTCACGTGGACCCGAGCACAGAGTGGGCGTGTCTGCGTCACTTCTGACCAATCAAAACACCGTTTGCTTTCCCGCCGCCGTCTTGAATTTATTTTTTTCGTAATGAACTGAATGTCCTCTCACATAAACCAACTGGGGCGCAGTGACACGTGACGTCATGGATGATATCATTAAAATAAAATATTAATAAAAAATATGTATTATATATATCACAATTATATATATTTTATTTATTAAATGTAATATGAAATTCTGACTCTTTGATGTGAACTTAGAACTGACAAACCAGCCCAGTCATAATTATTTATATTAATTATATCACAAGTATTATTTTATTTAAATAACAGTTAATAATAAGATATTTTAAATAAATACTAATGTTAATGGAAATAAAGATGGACTAAAACCTTTCGAAAAAATACTTTTATATAATTTAGACTTTTATCATAATTACAATTTTTGTTGTAATTATGACTAATCAATTTTGACTTTTCGACTTTTAAGTCATATTTTTTTATTATTATCATAAGTTAAATAACATTAAACAATTAAAATAATACTTGATAAAAAAAGCAGAGTAACTGAGCTATATTAACTCAAGTATTATTTTAGTGCTATTGTTTGAATATTCAGTTGGAAAGAAATGAGTGGATATAAATGAGACACTGACCCACCCATTATTATAAAGAAAGACTCCTTCATATATGATGTGTTTACTGGTGTAGATGCTCAGTGTGTGTCCCTCTGCTGGTCAGACGCGGTCACTGCAGTCAGAGGAACATGTCCTCACATGTCTCAGTGGCTCATGACTCACTCAGCCTTTAAAACTGCTCTCAGAACAGCAGAGACACTCAGCACCGGTCAGACAGGACAGCACTGGTCAGGCAGGACAGCACTGGTCAGGCAGGACAGCACTGGTCAGGCAGGACAGCACTGGTCAGACAGGCAGGACAGCACTGGTCAGGCAGGTCAGCACTGGTCAGGCAGGACAGCACTGGTCAGACAGGTCAGCACTGGTCAGGCAGGTCAGCACTGGTCAGACAGGTCAGCACTGGTCAGGCAGGTCAGCACTGGTCAGGCAGGTCAGCACTGGTCAGACAGGAGGACAGCACTGGTCAGGCAGGTCAGCACTGGTCAGACAGGTCAGCACTGGTCAGGCAGGACAGCACTGGTCAGACAGGACAGCACTGGTCAGGCAGGACAGCACTGGTCAGGCAGGAGGACAGCACTGGTCAGACAGGAGGACAGCACTGGTCAGGCAGGAGGACAGCACTGGTCAGACAGGACAGCACTGGTCAGGCAGGACAGCACTGGTCAGACAGGTCAGCACTGGTCAGACAGGTCAGCACTGGTCAGGCAGGTCAGCACTGGTCAGGCAGGTCAGCACTGGTCAGACAGGACAGCACTGGTCAGACAGGAGGACAGCACTGGTCAGGCAGGACAGCACTGGTCAGACAGGTCAGCACTGGTCAGGCAGGACAGCACTGGTCAGACAGGACAGCACTGGTCAGGCAGGACAGCACTGGTCAGACAGGCAGGACAGCACTGGTCAGGCAGGACAGCACTGGTCAGGGAGGACAGCACTGGTCAGACAGGAGGACAGCACTGGTCAGACAGGAGATATCAATGCATGGGTTGAAGTGTAATAATGAGGCGTGTTGTTTCCTCACTGGTGACCGTCCCTCGTGTCTCTGCAGATCCCGGTTATGGCGGAGCACAAGCGGATCCTGCGAGCCCTCGGAAACGGGCCGGCGAGGAGAAGCCTGTTCGGTCCGGTGGACCGCGAGCAGCTCCAGCTGGAGTACCGCAACGCCCTGAGGAAAGACCTGGAGGACGCGTCACGCCGCTGGAGCTTCGACTTCGTCTCGGAGAAGCCGCTGGAGGGCGGAGACTTCCAGTGGGAGGGCGTGTCCGGGGCCCGGGTGCCCATGCTGTACCGGTGCTGTGAGCCATCGGGGAAAGAGAACGCCCCCCGAACCCCAGAGAGGTTCAGTTTGGTGCCGCAGGACATGGAGAAAACGCCAGAGAAGAGAGCCGAGCTGAAGAGGAAACAGACCAACATTACAGGTGAGGTGGGCGAACAATATATATACACTGATCAGGCATAACATTATGACCGGTGAATAGCACTGCTGATCTCTTCCTCACGGCTCCTGTTTGTGGGTGGGATATATTAGGCAGCAAGTGAACATTTTGTCCTCAGAGTTGATGTGCTAGAAGCAGAAAAAAATGGGCAAGCGTAAGGATTTGAGCGAGTTTGACAAGGGCCAGATTGTGATGGTTAGACAACTGGGTCAGAGCATCTCCAAAACTGCAGCCCTTGTGGGGTGTTCCCGGTCTGCAGTGGTCAGGATCTATCAAAAGTGCTCCAAGGAAGGGACAGTGGAGAACCGGCCACAGGGTCATGGGCGGCCCAGGCTCATTGATGCACGTGTGGAGCCCTGTTCACCACTGTGTGCGTGGCTTACCTGGGGAACACATGGCCCCAGGATGCACTATGGGAAGAAGGCAAGCTTGTTGTGGGACATCTGTGGGATGTGCTGAACAAACAAATTCAATCCATGGAGACCCCACCATGCAACTTACAGGACTTAAAGGATCTGCTGCTAACATCTTGGTGCCAGATCCCACAGCAGACCTTCAGGGGTCTAGAGGAGTCCGTGCCTCGATGGTTCAGCAACACAAAATTATGAAGATGGTCATAATGTTAAGCCTGATGGGTGTATAGTTTCTGAATAGTTTCATATAGGAGTAAAATACGAGCAGATGTTGAGTAACGATGACTGTTGAGTAAAGGCGTGAATGGCAGTTTGACTAATAATCAAAGCATTCCTATGCTCTTATCCAAACAGATTTCTACCAGGCGAAGAAGAGGCAGGTGGCCACGCCCCGCAAATCAGGACAATAGCGCAAACACGTGCCTGGACTCTTATCCTCACATGTGTAAAGACTCATGAACTCAGATCATCTGTTTTTCTACACCATCATCTACCTTCAGCCTCTCAAGAACTCTATAAACCATCGCTCAAAGCACTCCCGGTGTGGCGGAGCCAGCGACGGACGGCTCCTGAACTCTTCCATCATGTGTGATTCAGGAATATCCTCTTTGAACACTTCCTGTTTATATGTTTGCATGTCAACGGTTAGCATCCCTTTAAATTCGATGGGTGGAGGGGACGAAAAGATCCATAAGTGTATAGAGAAGAGTTTGTGATTATTATAAAACACTGATTCTTCAGTGCGCACATATTCAAATGTATTGCTTTATTGCACAAAACATGTAGCTAACTTTAGAAACTGCTCATTTTAAATGTTTGGTGCCAATTAGGTTTTTTTTTTTAAATTGTTATTATAAACGTAAACCTCAATAAAGCTCACACATTCTCCTAACTGAGCTGCGATTGCGTGAAACACGAGCAGAATCTAGTTTTTTTCATACAGTAATTTGTACATCATATTGCGTCAAATTTAGTGTACGGAAATTACCGTACGAATGTTTTACGAAGACATTCGTTCCAAGGTTATTATAGTTAACTTAAACTAGTTCTGTTAATTTAAATAGTTAAATATAAATATTAGTTAAACTTAAACATTAAAACGAAATGTTGCCATGGCAATACTAAGAATATTACCTGGAAATAAATAACTAAAACTGAAATTAAAATCAGTTAAACCTAAATAGTAATATTTAAAGAAAAAAAATACTAAAGTGCAACGAAAATAAAATTAAAAAAGCGAATTAAAAAATATGTATCGCAGTAAATAACAGCGCTTTGTTCTGCTCGTGTTTCATGACGCGGCCGCCGCTGTAGCGACAGCATATTTACAAATACAAGTAACGTTGAGCGATAACGTGTAAAATAAACTCAATGAGAGATATGAACTTTATACTTTAAGATAAAAAGCATTATTCTACTCACGGTTTGAATTCATTAAATCTGTTGTAGCTCTTCCTGTGTTCCTGTGGCCGGTCAGTAAAAATCCCGCTGATATCCCGATTGTTCTGTTGATTCAGAATTGCACTTGTTATTTGGAGTAGCGTAGCTTGCACAGGTCCGTTATTGTCAAAGAGCTCTGAATATATGCCATATTTATTTTACTGATGAATATTGTATTTGTAGATTTGACATGTAATTGTTCTTTTAATAAAGCTGTTTATGAAGAGAAACTCTGGTGTGTACGATTGATTTGTACGAATTAATCTACTTAAAATATTCATGCTGTTGATTTACAAAACGTTTTTTGTGCTGTAAAGTGTTTTAAGGTTTACTATTTTTCTAGGTGGATGAACTTCTCGTGTTTGGTAAGTGAATCTATCATACTAACATGTTAAGTTTTACGAGCAATCGTAAAGTTTCATTGGGGAACGCAAAAGTTTTATGAGATAATGTAACGTTTCTTTGGGGAATGCAAAGGTTCAATGAGATAACGTAAAGTTTCTCTGGGGAACGCAAACGTTTTATGAGATAATATAACGTTTCTCTGGGGAACGCAAAAGTTTTACGAGCAATCATAAAGTTTCTTTGGGGAACGCACAGGTTCAATGAGATAACGTAACGTTTCTCTGGGGAATGCAAACGTTTTACGAGATAATGTAACGTTTCTCTGTGGAACACAAAAGTTTTACGAGCAATCAAAGTTTCTTCGGGCAACGCAAAGGTTCAATGAGATAACGTAACGTTTCTCTGGGGAATGCAAACGTTTTACGAGATAATGTAACGTTTCTCTGTGGAACACAAAAGTTTTACGAGCAATCAAAGTTTCTTCGGGCAACGCAAAGGTTCAACGAGATAACGTAATGTTTCTCTGGGAACGCAAAAGTTTTACGAGATAACGTAAAGTTTCTGGGGAATGCAAAAGTTTTACGAGCAATCAAAGTTTCTTCGGGCAACGCAAAGGTTCAATGAGATAACGTAACGTTTCTCTGGGGAATGCAAAAGTTTTACGAGATAACGTAAAGTTTCTCTGGGGAACGCAAAAGTTTTACGAGATAACGTAAAGTTTCTGGGGAATGCAAACGTTTTACGAGATAATGTAACGTTTCTCTGGGGAACACAAAAGTTTTACGAGCAATCATAACGTTTCTTTGGGGAACGCAAAGGTTCAATGAGATAACGTAAAGTTTCTCGCGAACGCAAAAGTTTTATGAGATCATGTAACGTTTCTCTGGGGATCACAAAAGTTTTACGAGCAATCGTAAAGTTTCTGTGGGGAACTCAAAGGTTCAATGAGATAACGTAAAGTTTCTCTGGGGAACGCAAACATTTTACGAGATAACGTAGAGTTTCTCGGGAACGCAAAAGTTTTACGAGATAACGTAAAGTTTCTGGGAACGCAAAAGTTTTACAAGATAACGTAAAGTTTCACTGGGGAACGCAAAGTTTTACGAGATAATGTAAAGTTTCTCAGGAATGCAAAAGTTTACGAGATGACAAAGTTTCTCGGGAACGCAAAAGTTTTATGAGATCATGTAACGTTTCTCTGGGGATCACAAAAGTTTTACGAGCAATCGTAAAGTTTCTGTGGGGAACGCAAAGGTTCAATGAGATAACGTAAAGTTTCTTGGGAACGCAAAAGTTTTACGAGATAACGTAAAGTTTCTCTGGGGAATGCAAAAGTTTTACGAGATAACGTAAAGTTTCACTGGGGAACGCAAAGTTTTACGAGATAATGAAAAGTTTCTCCGGAATGCAAAAGTTTTACGAGATGACATAAAGTTTCTCTGGGCAACGCAAAAGTTTTACGAGATAACGTAAAGTTTCTCTTGGGAATGAAAAAGTTTAACAAGATAACGTGAAGTTTCTTTTGGGAATGAAAAAGTTTAACGAGATAACGTGAAGTTTCTCTGGGGAACGAGAGAGCATAACGTTTTATGAGAGAAAAGCATTGACTAATAATTTTTTCTCCCATCCCATATTTCAAGTTGACTTTTATATAGAAGCTTGTTTCCACCACTGAATAAAACAGGAAATTGTGAATTTTCATCTCACAATACTGACATTTTTCCTCGGAATTGTGTGAAAATGTGTACAAATTATTTTTTGTCCCCCTGGCGGAAACGAGCTTCCATGCTTTTATAACCGCGCGATAGTTGCGTACTTTATTTGTTTTTGCAGCGCTAGTTCCGAGTGCATTTCTGTAACATGTTTACAAATCAACTGTTTTCCATCGCAATCTCCTGAATGCCACAGACGTGAATACTGCTAATTATCCTGAAATATTCATTTGAATATAAAAAAGCGATTTGGATGCGTGTCGTGTGTGTGTGTGTGTGTGTGTGTGTGTGTAGCAGGTGCTGCTCTTCAACATAGTGACCCAGTTGTTGTGAAGCGTGTTGCTATGAGAAAGACGTCAGTGTTTCCCATCAGCCTCTCCTGTCAGTTTGGGAAATGTCCCACCACACACACAAACACACACCTACACCTACACAATAAATACATCCCTTAAAAATGTGTTTCTCACTCTGAAACACATGCACACACCCCAATCATGCCCTCATGGCGCACACACATAGATTAAGCTGCAGTGTGTGTGTGTGTGTGTGTGTGTGACGCATGCTCCGCTGATCTCCCCTCCCCCTCCGCTCATCTGCTCCGCAGCCTCGTCGAAACACTCAGACAAACACACGGCCGGAGAGACCAGCAAGGAACGCGAGAAACGGGCGAGACAAAGATGAGAGAAGTGAAGCGGCTGCCGATCATGACTCTAATTTAAAGCATGGCAGACCGGTCTGAGAGATAGACAGATAGAGGAGAGGGGGAGGGGTGGACGCAGACAGACAGAGAGACAGACGGGAGGGAAATGGCCCTCTTACACGTCTCTGCAGTGAAGCTGCACATCCTGCACTGAAGATCATGGTAATCTATCGCAAATTAATCATCTGTGTTGTGCCGTCCATCCATCCATCACCTGTCCATCATCACCCGCTTGCGTGTAACTCGCCTGACACACATCCCTGATTCACACCGCAGGTGTCATGCATGCATGTGTGTGTGTGTGTGTGTGTGTGTGCTGTCCCGCACCACTCAGTTCTAACCCACATTCTAACCGCGGCCTGTACATCACACACATGCGCATGCTCTCCACAGGTGACATTACTCAGACTTACATGCATTAAAAGATGCATGACCCTTAAAGGTGTGTGTGTGTGTGACACAACATGCCTCGTCTCAGAGAAACACGCATTCTAGCATGCAGTTTTGTGTAGGAAACATGCAGGCAACACACGTAAAGCTTATGCATCTTTACAACGCGTGTTCCCGGCATGCTAGAAAGTGTTTCCCTGAGACGAGGCACCGCAGTCCACGCTTGTTTTCACGTTTATTTGTTTACAGGTTGAGATGATGCGCTTTCTGGCGAGCCAGCGTGTGGCGACGCTGCCTCCATGAATGCTTCACATGTTTAATCTCTATTGATGTGTGTGCATGGCTGACCTTATCAGGTTGTCTTCTCTTAATTTGCTGATGTGTATGGAAAGTGGGTCAGGCCGTCTTGGAGCGTTGTAAACAGACGTGAGCACTCGCTCGTGCGCTCATGCTTTGGTTGTGTGCACGCAGCTGGATAAAAGCGAGGTGTCCACTCTCAGCCTGCCGCCCTCTGTGAGCCATGGCGGGTCGGACGGGAACATCAGCGTGGAGGCGGGATCGGACGGCGAGATCCAGAGGACACGAGCGGCGCTCGAACACCTGCAGCAGAAGATCCTGAAGATCACGGAGCAGATCCGCGTGGAGCAGGAAGCCCGTGACGCAAACGTGGCCGAGTATCTAAAACTAGCCCATAATGCGGACAAGCAACAGGCATCGCGCATCAAACAGGTGTTCGAGAAGAAGAACCAGAAGTCTGCGCAGACCATCGCACACTTGCACAAGAAACTCGAGCACTACCACAAGAAGCTCAAAGAGATCGAGCAGGTAAGGGAGCACCTGTGCATGCAAACTTTTACAGTTCTCCAGAGTTATGACGCTAGCCCCTTTTCCGCAGAATGGTCCCGCACGGCAGCCCAAAGACGTCTTTCGGGACATGCAGCAGGGGCTGAAGGACGTTGGTGCAAACATGCGCGCGGGAATCAGCGGATTCGGAGGGGGCGTTGTGGAAGGAGTGAAGGGCGGAGTCTCAGCGCTCACGCACACCGCGGTCGTATCCAAACCCCGGGAGTTCGCCAGCCTCATCCGCAACAAGTTCGGCAGCGCAGACAACATCGCCCACCTGAAGGACAGCCTGGAGGACGGGCACGGGAAGAGACGCCCAGAGCCCTGAGCGGCAGCGCCACGCTGGTCTCCAGCCCCAAATACGGCAGCGACGACGAGTGCTCCAGTGCGACCTCTGGGTCAGCGGCCGGTAGCAACTCGGGCGGGGCCGGCGGGGCCATGTCAGGGATGGGAGCCGCCATGGGCAGCCCTCGGCTGGACGGGCATCACCACCACCATCACCACCACCACTCCTCGTCTTCCTCTTGGGATGCGCTGCTGGAAGGCCTACAGGAGATCAAAGTCGGGCAGGTGCATATGGAGGATGCCATCGAGGATATGAAAGCACAGCTGCAGAGCGACTACAGCTACATGACCCAGTGCCTGCAGGAGGAGCGCTACAGGTACTGCACTTCCAGGGATTTCCGGTAGCAAAGTTCGATTCTTGAACTGAATCAAACTGTAGCTCCGGGTTGATGACGCGAGACACATTCACAGCACCGAATGAGCCAATGAGCATGATAGATAATCGAGCCAAAGAACCAGTCCGGTCTTGCTCATTCGGTTCATTTCGAACCGGCTCTTTAGTTCAAGTTGGTTCGAGCTCATTGGCTCATTTGCACATCATCAATACGGAACTAAAGTTTGATTCAGTTGGAACCGGCTCGACTGGTTACCGGCTTCGTTTAAGAATCGAACATCACTATTTTCCCAGAGCTGGATGTTCAGTTTGTGTCTTTCCCCTCCAGGTACGAGCGTCTGGAAGAGCAACTGAATGACCTGACGGAACTTCACCAGAACGAAATGAGCAATCTGAAGCAGGAGCTGGCCAGCATGGAGGAGAAGGTGGCGTACCAGTCGTACGAGAGAGCGCGGGACATCCAGGTGAGCAAGAGTTTTCCTGCTTGAATGTTGATTATTCCCCATATTCTCCATTGTTGCGGCTCCTCTCTTCCCAGTCTGTCAGTAACACTCTGTTTAGTTCCTGAAGCCCCTCCTTCTGAAAAGCACACTGTGCTCTGATTGGTCGGCTGGAGTGGTGTGTTGTGATTGGTGTTTGGGAAATGCTCCGCCCCTTTGCATTACCGGCAGTCTCAACACACTACTAACTAACTCAACCAGGCCCGCCCCTTTATTCTGCGTATTAATTATTATAATGAGGAATATTGTGATGTGAAGAAAACTCAAGACTACAATGTTTCAGGAACACTGACAATGGTATAGAGATTAAAACGTTCAGGCATGAAACTCTAGCTATACCAAGTACTTTAGATTTAGTAGCGATCACATCGTTATCTGCATAGCGCAGCTGATTGGTTGCTGTTGCATCAACGGCCAATGAGCTGTGGCCCAGCATACAAAGACCGGTAGAGTTGCTGTTAGCAGTGCAGAAGCAGGAAGCTTTCAGAAACCCTCCTCCCTCCCCAGCTCCACCTGTGTAGATCTGCAATATTATTTCATTGAAGGATTAGTTCAGTTCAGAATTAACATTTCCTGATCATTTCCTCATCCCCATCTCATCCAAGATGTTCATGTCTTTCTTCAATTGAAAAGAAACTAAGTTGAGGAAAACATTCCCGGATTTTTCTCTACATAATGGACTTCAATGGGAACCAACGCCTGAAGGTCCAAATCACTGCAGTTTCAGAAGAAGGGCTTCAGAGGCTCTGCGCGATCCCAGAGGAATAGGGTCTGATCCAGACAAACCATTTACAAAAAAAATTAACATTTATACACTTTTTAACCTCGAATGCGCGACTTCTGTGTTGTTCTTGTTCACGGTGTATGATGTCATCAAGCCGAAAAAGGTCACATGACGTAGGAGGAAGTGTTAAAACAAACATGCATAGAATAAATCAAACGCCCTTTACACGAATAAAGGTGAAACAACGATGTCAGACGAATTGGCACTTCCACCTACGTCACGTGACCTTTCCGACGTGATGACATCATACGCCGTGAAGAAGAACAACACCGAAGTTGCACATTTTAGTTTAAAAGTATATACATTTGTATTTGGGTTGTAAAAGTTGGGATGGTTTGTCTGGATCAGACCTTGTTCCTCTGGGATTGTGCAGAGCCTCTGAATCTGCATTGATTTGGACCTTCAACCGTTGGTCCCCATTGAAGTTCCCATGTGGAGGAAAATCCTGGAATGTTTTCCTCAACGTAATGAACATCTTGGATGAGATGGGGGTGAGAACTAATTATTTAAAGGAACACTCCACTTTTTTTGAAAATAGGCTCATTAACTGAAAATGAAAAGTTGTGATTTTCTACACCTATATGGCTAGGAACTACTTTCTCATTCCTGCGTAATAGTCTCGGATCTTCGCGGCTGTACCATGGCTGCAGCGGCGCAATGATTCGTTGGTATTCTGTGAAACATGGTGGTAGTACACCTTCGACTTACTATCACAGCCCTTTACGACACACAGAACCATGGCTAATCACACAGGGAAATACACAACACAGTGTGTCGGGTGCAAGCCTGAAACTTTCTCTGCAACTACACGAACTTAGTGCCAGTCACATTGAAAGTTACCTATCTGGGGACTACTTTCAGCGCTGCGTAATATCACTGCGCCGCTGCAGCCATGGTACAGCCGTGAAGATCCGAGACTATTACGCAGGAATGAGAAAGTAGTTCCAAGCCATATAGGTGTAGAAAATCACAACTTTTCATTTTCAGTCGGTCTCAGCACACGATGTAACTGTAGAAGAGTCACGTTTTAAACAGGAAAAATATTGAAAGTGTCTTTGGTCATTTTTTGAATGAGATGCTAATGGATTGATTAGAATCAATGATGTATGCTAAGCTATGCTAAAAGTGCTACCGCCAGATACAAAGATCGGCTGAATGGATTCAAAAACGGTAAAACTATTTAACTCTAGGGGACTTGGAAAATGAGCCTATTTTTAAAAAAAGGGGAGTGTTCCTATAACATTGCCATATCCACGCCAATCTCTCCGAGAGTTGACGGAGGGACTTGCACACTTGATGATGTTCTGAACATGTGTTTGTGTGCAGGAGGCCGTCGAGTCCTGCCTCACCCGCATCACCAAACTGGAGCTGCAGCAGCAACAGCAGCAGGTGGTGCAGCTGGAGGGCGTGGAGAACGCAAACGCACGAGCTCTGCTGGGGAAGCTCATCAACGTCATCCTGGCCCTGATGGCGGTTCTGCTGGTGTTCGTCTCCACCATGGCCAACTTCATCACGCCCCTCATGAAGACGCGCGCCCGGGTTGGCGCCACCCTCGCCCTGGCGCTCTTCCTGGTCACACTGTGGAAACACTGGGATTGGCTCGAGCTCTGTCTGCTGCCCAGCTGAAAAACACGAACAAAACACACGTTCAGAACTAACTGTGACGCATCCCTCCCATCCTACCAGAACTGGGTGAGAGCGTGAAGGATGTAAGAGAAAGATACAGTAAGGAGACACACGGCCTCTACATTTCCGGTCTTTTCCTTCTGAATGGGTTTCTTTCCTGTTTTAGACCACTGAGCTCATTTTTGCTTTAACTAATGAATGTTAAAACTAGAGCGGACAGTCCAGAGAATGGTCTTCTGCTGATGCATGGCTTTAATACCAACACATGGGCACATCCATAGGAATTTTGACACCAAAACTGTCTGGGAAAATGTGTTGCGTTTAGTTTGTTTTGTCTCTGTGGAACTCAGTGTCTGTTATATATCTCATTACGGAGGAAAGTGAAACATTGCCATTGTTAAGTGATATTTGACTAGGGTGAAAAGGCAGAACCGTAACGCCAGTAGTGAAGAATCAATCCGTCATCAGAACATTTTTGTAAACACAGTAATAGTGTAAACTCGCTCCATCGGCTTGATCACATTTCTCATGTTTCTACCCGTTTGCTAAATCACACCACCACTGTATTCTTAATAAATACATTTGCAAATACAGGCTTTTGTTTTCATTAGGGCCTCCGTGTATTTGTATCACCTTCTTTCTTTTTGATTATTTTTGGGAGAACATATTTTTGGCGTTGGTGAGACAATCTGCAATCCAGATGCAGATTTTAATCCAGATCAAATTCATTAATCCCAGGATGGATTACACTAAATGAGACGAAGCAGCTCAAAATGATGAATAGTTGAATATAACTTGATGACACACAACACAGCGTTTATGAAACAGGCTCCTTTCCACTAGGTTAATGATTCTGAGTTCGTCACAAATCTATAAATAAATTGCTCGGTTTACCGCATGATCGACATGTTAACGGCGCCACCTGGCGCTCAGATGGAGGTTTTACACGATCCCTCATTATCTTTCTAATGGAGCAGCTCCCTTTAATTAATATTATGCAAATAAGATTGATCTGACAAACTGTGCCCGGAAAAAGCGAGGACAGAATGGCTAATATCAGATGTTGTGCGCTTAGATAAACGCTTTAATATGATTCTAAATCTATCATTTTCACATTTAGCAGGGATAATAAACTTACTTTTTAGTGTTGTCGACGGGCGAACATCTGAGGTAATTTACGCGCTAAAATTGCGCGCGCTTTTATAACGGCAAAATTCTTCGTGACTGGCCGGTTTTCAGCGAGCAACACAAGAAACAAGTCCAGTTTGGACCAATATTTCTAGACAACAATGAGCACTTCTGGAGACGAACCAGTCACTGGGTTTGACAAATGTTGTGTCAATTTGAATAAAAAAAAATTAATAGTAAATGTGATAGAGCTGTTTGCACACTTTTTAATGAATTTATACACAATTGCTTTGGTGTTTGTACAACCTTTCACAGGGTGGTCGATCATGACTTAATTTAACTAACAATATTTTATGTTAAAATTGTTATTCACAAATGTTTTTGTCATTCTGAACCCCTTTGACCTAAAGTAAGTTTAAAGTCAATATTTCCTCAGTAAATTTGCATGTTCATGGTTCTCCATTATTGCAGGTAAACAAATCAGTAATTTTATATTAGCTTTTAATCAATCCTAGTTTATGGAACCTTCGAATAAGGGAAAATGTTGTAACTGGATTTTTACATTTAAATGTTTAATTTAGAGTGACAAATTAATGTTTAAACATACATATATCCTAAGTATATCAATTGCACAAGATTAAGAAATTGATTAAGTCTCATCAATGATAGGCGCATCACGTATAATAAAGCAGACATCACCAGGTTTCATGATTTTTTTCTTTATTCACTATCATCAGAAAGATCCCACAAGATCAATAAAGTTGATAACAGGTGCTCTTACAATACAGGACAAAGGTCAAGGGTCAGAGGTCAGCAGTCACACCCTTCCACTCAACACACACACACACACACACTCTCTCACACACACACAACTAAAGACATTCAGCGTCATAAGATTGTTCAGTCATTTACCACTGATGTAAATGAAGAGGCTTTCTCTGTTTTCCTGAATTTCGTCCCAAATAGAAAGAGAGTAGAAAAACAGTCGCAGTATCAAAGGTGAAGAATTCCTGATTCAGAGTGTTTGATGATCATATTGCTGTCGCATTTCTCTCCAGGATGAGCGTCCGTCTGTCTCTCTCTCCGACAGCAGAGGGACTTCAGTACTCGGGTTTTTCTGTGTGTGTGTCCCTGCCGTTCTGGACCCTGCAGGTGAGTGTAGTTTGGTCCTGAATGCCCTGGGTAAAGTGTGACTGTGCCAGCAGAGACCAATCAATCTCTGAGTCTCACTGCTGATGTCAGGAACAGACCTCCAATGAGAGAAACAGGTAGAGAGAGAAAGAGAGAGAAGAAAGCGAGAGACAGACAGGTCTAAGAGGAGCGTTGCGTGTAGAACAGGATGTAGGCCTGAGTGCTGCACACCTCCTCCACACTGCACACGTTCATCTCAGAGTCGTTACAGTGAACCCAGAAACCTGCGAGACAGACACCATTACTATGGCATGCATGCAAAACAAACAAGTACGGTGGATTTAAACCGCAGTCCGCTTCCTCTCTTAGCAGTTGTGTTTCATGCGAGTTGCACCTTGAGTACTATTAACACAAGCTTGATAAATCTGGGGTAAATAATGGAAAGTGTTGTTCACTCGGTTGCGAGCCGCTTGCTTAAAGGATTAGTTCATTTCCTCACCCAAGGTGTTCATGTCTGTCTGTCTTCAGTCGAAAATAAATTAAGTTAAGCCACCGCGGTCTAAAGTACCGTGAAGATTAGGCAAATTAGTCTGGTGATGTAGGATTGCGCGCGACTGCTCCTCCCAGTCACGACGGACAGTAATAATGCAACAATAACAAGTATGGAGGAGATTCAAGCAGCGCTGCTTTTGCTGGTTATGTACTGGTTTACTAAAGAGGTAGCCTAGTTAACAAAACGGCGGAAAAGAGAGCACTGATACTAAAGCGTATTCTGCTTTAAGTGTGTAAAGCTAGATTTAAAATAAGACAACGTATGATATTATCAGCTATTATGGACATCGACCGTGAGATGGCAAGACAAACGCGCGCCACCGGACAGAAAGAGCAATACTTTTAAAAATGCCGGTTGAAATAAAATGCTGCGTGAACTCAACCAACAGCACGTTTATCGCCCAAGTTCCACCCCCCGAAAGTTCCTGAACTTTGAAAAAGTACTACCTCACGAGCAGGGACTATCGGAGGGGGAAATATTTACCCGGAACTTCATTTAGACCCTGCGGTCGAAACACACAGAGTACCACCTCAAAGTTCCTAGTTCCTGGGGAAAGTTCCTGCGGTGGAAACGCGGCTTTAGAAGGAAAACGGTTTCTACACATAATGGACTTCAATGGGAACCAACGGTTGAAGGTCAAAATCAATGCAGTTTTCCTCAAAAACTTTAATTCCTTTTCCACTGAAGAAAGACAGACATAAATCTTGGATGGCATGGGAGGAAATTATCAGGACTTTTATCAGGACTTTTTCCTTTTGAAGTGAACTAAAACTTTAAAGCAAGGGTTAAGAACTGAGACTCACCTCCTTCAGTGTTATAACAGTAGGCCGTGTAGTGCCCTGAGCCAAAGCCTTTCCCATGATGCATCACTACAGCAGATAGGTCATAGGTGTAGGCTTCTCTCTGCGGCATCGGAGCGGTGTCCGAGCAGCAGTATGGTTGTATATTCAGGACCTGATCAAAAGCCACGTGGACGCCGATCTTCTCCCTGTGGTTCCGACCGGACCACCTGGAAACACAAGGATGGAGCCGTTAGGACGAAGCGGGTTCAAAGGAGTCAAGGTGAAACGTGTGAAGGGTTCTGACTGACCGGAAGCGTTTGAGGTGTAGCCGCAGCACCTGAGGTAAACGGCAGATGAGTAACTGCTTACAGGCCTCCGAAAGAGACAGGGGCTTATGGGACGATTTGCGGCGCTTTCCTGAAACAGACAATTAAGATTAATTCATTAATCAACTGGGAGGGAGAGCAATTCTTGAAGCTGGTATTAAGATGCACTTTGGTCGATCGGATCACAGGGGTCTGAATCGTTTTGAGCTTGTCCAGTTTCCTCCGCTTCCAGAGGAACTCGACCAGATCACTTTCGTAGCTTAGACGCTCATGTGGTCAAACAGCCAATAATGGCGCTTTTCCACAACACAGTACCAGCTCGACTAGCCTTTGTTTGGTTTTCCACTGTGTAAAAGTGTGTCGCGTAGAAGAGTACGTCACGGCAGTTTCCTGCGGCGTCTCTATGGCGACCAGGTACTTTTGTGGAGGTACTATCTGCAATGGAAAATGGAGCGAAAAGTGAGACGAGTCGAGTTTAGCTGGTACTGGCAATGGAAAAGCCCCTACTCTCCACCTACTGTGTAAACATTATGGGAAGCACGCTAGCCAGATGGGATTTAAGCTTTGTCGGCTGGAGACCCAAGTTTGGTTTGAAGAGGAAAAACGTCCCAAGCCACAATGTTCCCTCACCGTTCCTGATTTCTAAAACACACCCTCAGATCTGATTGAGCCCTTGCATGTACCCGCCCATAGACCCGGAAGAAATCAGGACAGAAGTGGACAAGAGACTGTTTCAAACGCCAGGTGTAAGCGGGAATGTCTATTTGTGATCCGATCCACCAGTGGCCTGTTGCACAAAGCTGATTTCAGTTACTACACAGGTAAGTTCAAGATTAGTTTGAGTAAACTCTGGTTTTTCAGGCTCAAGAAGGTGGATTGATTTTTAGCGGTGTTCATTACCATGGTAACTTACACTACACCTGCTCTGGAGCCGGTTTTATTCTGAGTTTGAGATCGCAAACTCAAACTGGACCAATCAGCTGCAAGTAAAGACGCAATAAACCCCCTGTTTCTCTCCTTCCAAATTTGCAGTTTATAGTGAAAAAAACGTTAGAGACACAATTGCTCATCCTTTAAATTATTTATTATATTAATATTATATGATTTATAATTATTTTTAATGAATAACCTATATAGTTATTATATTAATTGACAAATAGCCAAATATTAATATAAATAAAACATGCATTCATAATTCTTTTAAACGTGTATTCATTTGAGCTCTTTGTGAACCAATAATTATTAAGCATATTTGATTCACATCATGCATTGATATAGTCAGATATTCGTTGAGCTGCTTCTCAAACTGTCGCTGCAGTGTTTATTCCTGCTTTGTAAACGCATTTAATCTCATGATAATTTTCAAAACGATCTCTCAATCTTCAGAAGAGAAGTGAATCAAACACACACTGTGATTGGCTGTTTGCAGAACGTGTCACACTCTCAGATGCACGCGCTTCAGATTTAATCGCAAACTCTGGATTAAACTTGAGTTGACAGAGCAAGTTTATACCAAGCTTTGAGAAACCGTAGAACTTGATCTAAACCAGGTTGGATTTATCAACTCTAAACCTACTCGGAGACTCAGAGTTTGTTCAGCTAGCTTCATGCAACAGGCCTCCGGTGTAAACAAGACCTACTGTTGCAGAAGTTGCAGGCGTAAATGCAACCCTCCAAAGCTTCCGTCTCGGTGAACTTGGCGAGCATCTCCGACAGGGAGCAGCTCCGTTGACACGTCGCAGCGCTGGGCTTCTCCATGCGGTGGTATCGTTCTGGGAACTCCAGAGACAAATCCCAGAACGGCTCCACCGTGTTCGACTTGCGCTTGCAGGACAGACACGTTACCTGGATAGAGACATAGGTTATTCCAGGCAACTCACCCTGCAAGTCCTAAACGCATATGAAAAGGTAAAGTCACACCTGGCTGAGCAGCTGTCCGTGGAAGATAGTGTTGAGCACTTTGAGGACTTGTTTGGACAGTTTCCGCTGCGTGATGGGGATCAGGAAGTGCTTCTTGGGTCCGTCCGACTCCAGTTCCTGCTGGACTTTATCGAGAAGCTCACACAAAAACTCCTGCGCATCCTGCTGGTCGTATCCGCGGAAGGCTGGGATCAGGTTCCACACGGAATGCAGCATGGCGAACGGAGACACCAGCGACCACCGCCCCGACCACATGACCCTGAAGAGCGTGTGCAACTCGTGACACAACGACATCTGCTGCCGAGATGAGGACCGCGGCTCTTTCGGTTGCACCAGTTCTGCTGAGCTCAGACTGGGCGGGACGTTCTGTTTGCTGCCCGGCGAGGCGCCCGTCCTCCCCAGCGCAGTGAGGGCCGCGGTCCCGCTCGAGTTGTTGGTCTTAGCCAGCAGCTCCTCCGTCTCGCACAGGTCCAGTGTGAGGAAACACTCCCGGAACTTCTGCAAGTGGCTCAGCACCTGGAGGATGGAGTTCATGTAGCAAGTGTTGCCGAGGTTGCGCAGTCCCGTGACTCCCGGTGCAAGTTTCCTACGGCGCGACGACTGTGAGGCGTGATACCGGTGCAACCGCCCCGTGCTTCGGAGGGGTTTGCGCGACAGAGGCTTGTTGGACAGCGACAGTAGGGACTGTTTGGGAGCCGACGGGAGTCGTTCCGGAGGGTCGCGGAACTTTCGAGGGATGAGGGCGAGCGTCGGACGTGGAGCCTGTGTGAGCAGCCGCGCGCTTTTCCTCGGAGGAACGTTTGCTAATTCTCCCATGAGCCGTTTCTTGACCTCCCTGCGTTGTCGCCGCTTCTCCTCCCGCTCTTGCTCCTGCTTCTCCTCGCGCTTCCTCTGCTCCTCTTGCTGCCGGCTCCTCCAGTGGCGCAGGGCACTTTGCAGGAGAGTTTTCCGTCTGTGCCGCAACGCCGTCTGCATAGCCGGACGTAGCCCCAAGCCAACCTCACCCACTCGAAATCCACCATCCACCGCGGACGACCGTAGGGAGCGTTGACCAGGGCTGCGGACGGTAGACAGAGCCCCTCGGAGGAGCTTCAGATCACCCTCGACGTTATCGTTCAACACGTAATCTCCACACGCGAAACAGAAGACGTCCAGCTCGCGTACGTCCATGGCTAGCGGGTGCTGCGTCTGCTGGAAGTGGCTCAGGGAGTGCTCTTCCATGTAGCGGCCGCACGCCACGTGAGAGCACTTCAGACACGCCCACACCGACTCCGTGGTGTCGCAGTCCACGCAGCGCCACATCTGCGGGTTGAGGATGGAGTGGCCGTGGCCCAAGCGGAACCGCACCACATGCTTACAGCGATCCATGTCTCCCAACACGCATGAGCACTCGGAGTCAGGAACCACACGCCATGACCGCGCTCATCCTGAGGACAACAGAGAGAGGCTGCTTACAATGAACAGGGTCACATGTGCAACATCCATTAAACAGTTTAAAAGGACTCACTGTGAGAAACGGCGAGCTTCAGCATCAGAGCGGATGTGTCCCGCTGCCGTAGAGTTTAAAGGACTTCATAACTCCGAGCTAACACTGCGGACCAGAAACGCACTTTATTTACTTAAGCGTGTATAGCTAACAGGGAACGTTCTCAAAACGTTAGCACAAAAACATTTACACAAAGTTGGACGTTTTAAATGTTACGACTTGTTTCGGAACGTTCCGGGAAACATTCAAAAGTAACGTTACTGTAATGTTTGATGAATGGATTTCCTTAACATTTGCGCAACGTTAGAGACGTAAAACAATTTTTTTTGAGAGCATTCAGAAGTGTTTTCATAACTTAACATTTTTGTTAGCTGGGGTGTTTGTCCTGCATTATATGCCCTGCGTGTGTGTGTGTACAAGAATGTATGACTGAGACTTTCTTTAGTATTTGTGTGTTTCTCTGTTTGTCACAATGCTGTGCGCGTATATGAGTGTGTGTATCTGTTGTTTGAATGTGTGTGTGTGTGTGTGTGTGTGTGTGTGTGTGTGTGCTAACCCGCTAGCGCTACTTACAGAACAAAAGACGCTTCGCCGGGAGACACGCGGAATTCGCGGTAGCGTCGGATCCGGGAGGTTCCAGTCCCGGCGCTTGATCGGTGCGTTTGTGCGCGTGTTTATACCGGCGCGAGAGATCTGTTACTTTAAATCCGTGGAACAAAAACTAGAAAGAGCCGCAGCCACAGAATAAAAACTCCCACCGAAAACCCACCGATCCGCTTTTAACCGGGCCCCTCCGCGCGAGTCCTCCACGAAACAGCCGGTAAATGTGTCTGACGAGTAAAATGACAGTTAATATTTGCGGGGTTTTTTTTACACTCGCTTTCGGCTGTTATTTACCGCCATCATCCGCACGCGCGAACTGTCACCATTTTCGGCTCAACCAAACGCGCCCAGCGCCGGCGTCACTGCGCTCTGATTGGCTGAGGAGCGATCAATCGCTTCAGCACCTTGTTCTGATTGGTCGAGATGGCGAACTGTGGCCGGCTTTTCATGCGGTTGTGGAGACGTCCGTCAGGTTTTTAAAGCTCCAGAGGCGGGGCCAGATGAACAGATTAACCTCGTATAAATCACGGTCAGATTTATTTCGCTCTAAAATCATAAAGTCGCGTATAAAACTAATACACTGATTATATGCCAAAGATAACTGCAAACAAAGACTAACGAATGGACTTTATAGAATTCACGGCAAAGTAGCGTGCATGAGGCACCGCGGGTTACCCAGCATGCTTTGCGACTGTAGTTAAATCACTTCGAGCCCAGTTTCAACTGGCTAAGATTGTAAAAATGGGTTTTGAGGTAATCAAGTCACTTATGGTAACATTTCACGGTAATGTGTGACCGGAAAACTTTCAAAAAGAAGTGTAGATCATCTGAAAGCGGATTAATAAGCATCATTGATGTGTGGTTTGTTGTCTGAGGGTGCAAAAACATCTAAATATTGAGTAAATCTCATTTAAAGTTGTGCAAATGAAGTCCTGAGCAATGCATGTTACTACTAATAATACATATGATATATTTCGGCAGGACTTTTACACAATATCTTCATATCCTAAAGATTTATGGCATAAAAGAAAAAGTGTTGTATGTCGAGTATTGTGTTATTTGAATTAGAATGTTCTCAGAATTCTCCCGCTTGTTCTCCCAAAATAAACAACAAAAATGTCAATCAAGTGTGAACATTCTTCAATCCTAAGCCATTTTTGTTAGAAATGAAATATTATATGTGTAAGAGTGAGTTAAATCAAGCTCTGGAAGGTTGGGATTCATCCACAGTGTGTTCTGCTCATGCATATTCATATTAATCGGTGTTTACAAGCCAATAATCTGCACCCTCGTCTGTTCTGCATTTGTCAAATGTGCAGCTCCAACATCAGAGCTGGCGTTCCTCAAGCAAAACCATCATTTAAAACTAAATCTGCCTTAAACTGAGGCGTGTTGGCGAGCTCGTACCGCCTTTTAGCGACTGTTCAGTTTCTCACAACACTTCATCCCGCTGTCATTAATGTGTCCTGATTTCAGGATGAGTTTGAGCTGGAGAACTCCTGAGGAAGAGCATCACGTCTGCCGCGCCGGGTCTGCTCTAGGGCGGTGGAGTCTGTGTTATTGATCTGGCCTCGGCTTTAATGGTTAAAAGAACACTCCAGTGTTTTCAGAAATAGGGCTTATTCAACTTCTTTCCTACATTTAGATAAGCGGGCAAATGCTTTTTTGTCTCAGTGCATGCATTATTTTAGTTTGGCAGGGTCGCCGCTAGCTTAGCTTAGCATAATGAATGGAATCCTATGTTGCCAGCTAGCATGTCCAGAGTAAAAGTCATCAAAAAACCCCACCTAATTACTTCTTGTGTCCTGCGTATTCACAACGAGTACAGATAGCGATGCAGATTAAGACTAGGCAATTTCCTAGGCAGATATTGGGACTATATTATGGGGAAGCACAGGCGAAGCACTGCTACTGCAGAGATATCACAACACATGAAATCCCACAACTTCCGTCAACATACCGGCAAATGCTGTGCATGTGTTGCGTGATATCGCCTAATCTTAATCTGCATCGCTATCTGTACTCGTTGTGAATATGCAGGACACAAGAAGTAATTAGGTGGGGTTTTTTGATGACTTACTCGGGACATGCTAGCTGGCAACATAGGATTCCATTCATTATGCTAAGCTAAGCTAGCGGCGACCCTGCCAAACTAAAATAATGCACTGAGACAAAAAAGCATTTGCCCGCTTATCTAAATGTAGGAAAGAAGTTGAATAAGCCCTATTTCTGAAAACAGCGGAGTGTTCCTTTAAATGTGCCGGACTCTCGCTCATCTCCTGAACACTTATGAAGAGATTTGTAATAATTAGTTAGATTTATAGCACTTTTCTAGGCACTCAAGCGCTTTACATGATGGACAGGGGTCAGTGGGATAATGTGGCCAGGATGCTGGGGTTACACCCCTACACTTTATCAAAGGGACTTTTAATGACCACAGAGAGTCACAGATGTTCTGAAGAGACTCCATGGCTTTATATGAGGACGGAAAGTCTGATGGGTTTGAGGACATGATCCCGGGATTCTCATTAATGGGTGAACTGGCCCTTTAAGAGTCTTCATATGAGGCGTTCTGCTTTAATGAATCCCAGGCCCTCAATAATGCCATATTAGACGTTCTCCTCGAATTTGAGATCCACAGAAACCTTGATTGCATCCAGGAGAAGTGCCCATATAAGGAGTTCCCACCCTTTATGATGTCATACAGGGCCAAACTCGTACAAAACTTTCCGAAACGTGTTTGAATCCTGAAGGAGTGTATTTGGCACAGAAATACTCATGTTTTGAAACTATCATGAGAATAAACAGCATAAAATAAGGCAGAATGCAGGAAATAGCATTAGACCCGCCCCTTAAGTAAACAGTTTATTTTACAAATTCCAATGTACACACAGAAAATAAGCCAAATAACACAAACACAGAAGAACGGCGAAATGTTGTCACTTGTATAAAGTTCTCTGAGGACTGACACCGGTTGGCGTATGGCGGGTCTCCGCTGAAGTGTGTGTGTGTGTGTGGGGGTCTCACTAAAGTGTCTGTGTGTGTGTGTGTGTGTGTGTGTGGGGTCTCCGCTGAAGTGTGTGTGTGTGTGTGTGTGTGTGTGGGGGTCTCCACTAAAGTGTCTGTGTGTGTGTGTGTGTGTGTGTGTGTGTGGGGTCTCACTAAAGTGTCTGTGTGTGTGTGTGTGTGTGTGTGTGTGTGGGGTCTCCGCTGAAGTGTGTGTCGCGGGTCTCCGCTGAAGTGTGTGTGGGGTCTCCACTGAAGTGTGTGTCGCGGGTCTCAGCGCACGCCGCTGCCCGGCAGAACCTGCTGCTTGCGGACCTTGCTGAAGAGCTCCAGGTACTGGCTCATGGTGTCCATGCAGTCCACAGGTGTGCTCAGGCCCTCGGGTTTGCTGGTGAAGAGCGTGGGCAGCTCGGGGGTGTTTGAGCCCAGGAAGCTCTGCATGAACTCCTTCATGAGGTTCCAGCAGTCTCCGGGGATCACACACGCGCAGTACTCCACCTTCAGACACACAGCGCCGTTAGCATTTCATACCTGTGTATAGGCCAGCCTGACTGTTTCAAATCATTTTCAAATTAATCGTTTCAAAATATATAGATTTTTCCCCTGAAATGTCTTTTTTTGGGCACGAGTTTGTTTTCAGTTGTTCCTGCGTTTTTCATAAACTTAGAATAAATGTTCGTACTAAAGTTATTTATGAATCATGATTAGTTCATAAAAGGTTAACATGCTAATTTAATGTAAAAATGTGTGCGTCACACACTTAAATACGTGAATATTGCTGTTTTTTTTCAGTTCTTGCGTTTTTCGTAAAATTTATAATACATGTTAGTACGAAAGTTATTTATGAATCCTGATTTGTTCGTAAAGAAGTTAGCATGCAGATTTCACACTCAAGTTTATGCGTCGCACAGTGAATGAAAGTTATTTTGCCGTACGTTTGTTTTCAGTTGTTTCAACGTTTCTCGCAAATTTAGAATAAATGTTCGTACGAGAGTTGCTGATGAATCATAATTTGTTAGTGAAATGTTCGCAAGTACACTTAATGCACACAATCGTGAGTAAACACACTTAGTGAATGAAAGTGATTTTGCCGTACGTTTGTTTTCAGTTGTTTCAACGTTTCTCGCAAATTTAGAATAAATGTTCGTACGAGAGTTGCTGATGAATCATAATTTGTTAGTGAAATGTTCGCAAGTACACTTAATGCACACAATCGTGAGTAAACACACTTAGTGAATGAAAGTGATTTTGGCATACGTTTGTTTTCAGTTGTTCCTGCTATTTTTGTTAATATATGTTCGTACGGGTTGCTGATGAATAATGATTTGTTTGTGAAAAGTTAGCATGCAGATTCATGCGTATGCACACTTCGATACGTGAATCTTGCAGTCTTTTGTCATTCCTACGTTTTGCATAAGTTTAGAATAAATGTTTGTACATTTAGAGAGAGTTATTGAGGAATCATGATTTTTTTCGTACAAAAGTTAGCATGCAGATTTCACGTACAAATTTGTGGTTACGTACAGTGAATGAAAGTGATTTTGGCGTACTTTTGTTTACAGTTTTTTTTCTCTCTCGTAATTTAGAATAAATATTTGTACGAAAGTTATTCATGAATTATGATTTGTTTGTGTAAAAGCTAGCATGCAGATTTCCTGCACATATCCGTGCGTCGCACACTTAGTAATTTTTGCGTTAGTTTTAAGTTCCTATTTTTTCCCGTAAATTTAGAATAAATGTTCATTCGAATTACAGATTAATCATGATTTGTTCGTAAAAAAGTTAGCAAGCAGATTTCATGTACAATTTGGTGTCGACACATTTAGTGAATGAAAGTGATTTTGCCGTACGTTTGTTTTCAGTTGTTCCTAAGTTTTTCGTAAATTTCAAATAAATGTTTGTACGAGAGTTGCTGATGAATAATGATTTGTTCGTGAAATGTTTGCTAGTAGAATTAATGCACACAATCGTGAGTACACACACTTAGTGAATGAAAGTGATTTTGCCATATGTTTGTTTTCAGTTGTTCCTAAGTTTTTCGTAAATTTCGAATAAATGTTTGTACGAGTTGCTGATGAATAATGATTTGTTCGTGAAAAGTTAGCATGCAGGTTTCACGTACAAATTCATGCGTATGCACACTTAGATACGTGAATCTTGCAGTCTTTTGTCGTTCCTACGTTTTGCGTAAGTTTAGAATAAATGTTTGTACGAGTTATTGATGAATCATGATTTTTTTCGTACAAAAGATAGCATGCAGATTTCACGTACAAATGTGTGGTTATGTACAGTGAATGAAAGTGATTTTGGCTGACTTTTGTTTACAGTTGTTCCTAATTTTTTTTTCTCGTAATTTTGAATAAATGTTCGTACAAACGTTATTCATGAATCATGATTTGTTTGTGTAAAAGCTAGCATGCAGATTTCCCGCTCATATCTGTGCGTCGCACACTAAGTAATTTTTGTGTTTGTTTTAAGTTTTCCCCGCAAGTTTAGAATAAATCTTCGTACGAATTACAGATTAATCATGATTTGTTCATAAAAAAAGTTAGCAAGCAGATTTCATGTACAATTTCGTGTCGCACATTTAGTGAATGAAAGTGATTTTGCGGTACGTTTGTTTTCAGTTGTAACTGCTTTTTTCGTTAATTTGTAATAAATGTTCGTACGGGTTGCTGATGAATAATAATTTGTTTGTGAAATGTTCGCTAGTAGAATTAATGCACACAATCATGAGTACACACACTTAGTGAATGAAAGTGATTTTTGAGTACTTTTGTTTAGTTATTCCTATGTTTTTTCATAATTTGTAATAACTGTTCGTACGACTTGCTGAGTTCTATAAAAGCTAACATACAGAGTGCATCGCACACTTAGCGAATGAGAGTAGCGCATTCCCCACCTCGACTGTAATGCCTCTCGCGCTGGAGCTCAGTGCGACGGTGCCGATCTTCACCAGGAAGTCGCAGTAGCGGTAACGGGCCCCGCGACTCTCCACTTTATGACCTTTGGCGTTCTGGAAGTGACTCTTGAGTTTCACCATCAGGACGTCGAAGTTAGCGTCCGCGCTGAGGCCCGGTCCACCCTCGAACAGAGCCATGCAGCTCAGCGGCATCTCTGAATTGTGCATGACGTACAGAAGCTTAGACGGCTGACCTGCGACGAGAGAGAGAGCGCGGTTGGCCATGCTTATACGCAGTGTGGTTTCCATGGTAACAGTGTGCCGCGGTTACCGGTGGCGTTTCCCGTGGCGTGGTACGTCTCGCAGTCCACCCAGAAGTTCCCCTGTTTAACGGCTCCCAGCTGCTCCAGCTTCTTGTGCAGCGTGTCCACCGTCTGCTGGACGCTCTTACCCTCGGACACCGGCACCTGACACACACTAACACACACATCATTCAGAAACACTGTTTGTTCAGGGTGCAGAAACATGGCGGCACAAAATGGCGGCTTCCCTGTAAGGGGACCCGCGGTTTGTAGATAGAAACGGCTCATTCTACAGTAATAAACACATAACGGCCTTTATACAACACTCAAACATAGTTATGTATATTATATTGCATTTCTGATAGATCCACCTAAAACTATAATCACAATAATACATAATTTCAAATATATAAGCTAAAAATGATTGTTTTTTTTCCGAAGCCTCTCAGTTCATTTAACACAACACAACATTGTGTTATAAGCACCAGTGTACTCAAAACGACACGTAAAAGCTACTTTTATTAAAAAATAATATGTAAACAACAGTGTTTCCTCACCACGTTACACCCATTTCTTTGCCGCAAACTTCCGCGAGCCCGTGTTTACTTCCGGATCAATCCGGCTTTCGTGGATAACACAAACTCAGTTTAAATGGGAAAACTTTAATCGGACACTACATAAATAATCCCTAATTATCTATATAAATTAATAAAATGGTCGCAAATGCGCTGAAACGTCGAATGACCGCGACACGGCTCATGTGAGCGGAAGTAAACAGAGTGTGACGCAGCGCCGGTCTGAGATCAGCTGTAATAAGCGCACGAGATGAGCGTTCGCTCCGTTCATCTGATCTCAGATCAGCCATACAGACACATACAGCGCCATTTGCTTCAGACACACGTGTGTTCTGCGCTCATGTCATGAGTTGAGAACGGGGCTAATAGTAATAATAATAATATTAATCAACAGCTTCATATAAATCCTCGTCATGCCGAAGGTGAAGAGGGGCAGAAGCGGGCCGGAGCGCAGCGGCGTCGGCGTGTCTCTGGCCGATCAGATCCTGCAGGGAGACTCGCTCCGGAGCAGCGGCCGCGTGAAGAACCGAAGCCGGACTCACGAGGAGGAGCAGGAGTATGTGGACGAGAAACTGTCCAGAAAGATCCTACAACAGGCCCGGATACAACAGGACGAGCTACAGACTGAGTTAGGACTCACCACAGGAACCAAAAGACAACCAGCTACTCAACTAGGTGAGTGAATTTACCTGAACACATCACAGGAGTCACTGTATATGCATCTCATGTTGTTAGTGGTGCTTTTGTAACTAGTCCTGCTCGACCCGCTCCGAGCGGGATTCGAACCGACGTTGGAGGCGGAAGACGCCTCTTGAAAACATATAGAGCGTTACTGTATTAATTTAACGGTATTAGTGGTGCTTTATCAGTTAAACATTCTCAACATTGTATAACACTTTATATTAAAGCATATTTAAGTAATGCTATTCGACCTGCTCCGTGCGGGATTCGAACCTGCGTCTTTAAAGCTGCAGTCTGTAAGTTTTGCTTCCGCAGTTATTTGCGGAATTCTCGCGGGTTGTGCATTGGCACGGCTCCTCTGAATCTAATGTTTTGAGGAGTGTCTGTCAGTCACCCAAAGTGTCCTCTGAACAAGTAACATGTCTTGCCACCTTTGTTCTGACCAGCATTACAGGAAATCGCGCTATTAAATCTAACAATCGCTTAGCTCCTAACACATCTAACCATGCTAATAATAATTATACGTTGTTCTCAAATTGTTAATGTTAGCTCGCCTCTTGAGGGCAGGGGATTGAGGTGTACACTCACTCCCATCCGAGTCACCAAATGTAAGCGGTCCGGCTCAAACCGCTCGGAGCGGGATTCGAACCAGGGTCTCCGGCGTGGAAGGGAGTGCGGTTTACACAGCTCTAACTGGTGATCTAACCGTAGCGCATCCGGTGTTTCAGGTCCGAGTGCACTCGATGGAGACTCCGATGATGAGTGGCCGGCTCTGGGAGAGGCTGCGGAGGAGACGGCCGGAGAGGTGGACGTGGATCCTGAGGATGAGAAGGCCATTGAGATGTTTATGAACAAGAACCCGCCGCTCAGGTGAGCTGCGGTGAGTGCAGTGTGTGTATGCAGGACTGAGCGTCATGTCATGTGATGTAATGTGTGTGTGTGTGTGACAGACGCACGCTAGCCGACATCATCATGGAGAAGATCACGGAGAAGCAGACGGAGGTGGGCACGGTGATGTCCGAGGTGTCTGGGCGAGGCGTCCCTCAGCTGGACCCCCGGGTGGTGGAGGTGTACCGGGGCGTCAGCAAGGTCAACACACTTTCCCTTGAATGCTAGTTGATGTCATCATCGGACTCCAGCAGTGTTTCACACTCTCTCTCTCCCGCAGGTTCTGGCGAAATATCGCAGCGGGAAACTTCCCAAAGCCTTCAAGATCATC
>CM040929.1:8900910-8943410 GCA_023029165.1 Gobiocypris rarus
TAGCTTTAAACTTTGCTCAATTTATTCCTTATTGGTGCAACTCACCCGATAGTGTTTTTCACATTGAGCGTTTTAAAAACGTCCCGCTGTTTTAGTGACTGAAATACTGCAGCTGGTGCTGTATATGGATCATAAGTGCCCAAAACCGGCATCTTATTCACATATTTTTGTTTTAAGATGGAAATCTGACCGGCTTGTGCTGCAGTTCAATGGAGTTCTATGGCGGGTTTGCCCTCCAAGGCTCCGCGACATTCTACGGATAACTTTGGATGAACCATCAGGAAACAGCGGCGAGAAGTCAGGTGCACACCTGCCAATGTTTACTTTATTAAACTTAAACTTCACTATGAAAGAATCGTGGCTGCTAATGCTAACCGGTTTGGTGCCGCAAATCCAATGACGCTAGTAGTGGCTATTCTCTCTGACCAATCAGTGATCTGCAGTGTTTACACGTCACATTTTAGTATCGGTGCGGCAGGCTTGGAACCCCGACCGAGGTGGTGCTGTTTAGGCGAGCCGACCAGAGGCGAACCCTGCAGTGGAAAAGCACCACTAGTGTTGTCAAGAGTACCGACCGCGATACCAAATCAGCACTGAAATGTTAAAAATTAGCCCTGTAATTGTAAAGTCAATCGCAGCCGATGAGCGTGAGAGCACAGTGGCCAATCACAGGCACATCCGATGTCGTGCTCGGCCGGATTCTCCTCCAACTCGTGCATCTTCGGTTGCGGAGCCGCAGCGGGAAGTTCTCCGCCATGCGAAATGAGGTCTCAGCACACACGACCGCCCACTCCACGCTGACGGAATTTGTGCTGCGAGTATTAACTTTTACATTTGAATGATTAGAGTGTTTCGTCTAATTATTTATACATGAGGGGATGATAATCAGAGGAAGGTTGAGTTTAAATGTAATATTTTCTTAAATAGGTCATAAAATATCAATAATTATCAATATCGAAAACTTATATCGGAATCCAGTTGTCATCCCTACCTTCCCATTTCATTACAAATCTCTTCGTTAGTGTTCAGGAGATGAGCGAGAGTCGGCACATCTGAGCATTAAAGCCGAGGCCAGATCAATAACACAGACTCCACCGCCCTAAAGCAGACGTGAGGCTCTTCCTCCGGAGTTCTGCTCTCCAGCTCAAACTCATCCTGAAATCAGGACACATTAATGACAGCGGGATGGAGTGAGTTTGAGTTCGAGAGCAGATCTCTGTCATTGGGTCTGAAGGAAAGGGGATCTGAGGAACACATCGCCAGAGATTGATCAGGTTTACTCATAGAGTCTAAGATGAGAAATCTTGTGATTTTGAGATATTTGTTCAGTTCATTAGAAAGTGATGGAGATCTGCTGAAGTGTCACTGATAACTCATTTACATTAGAGAACACACTGATGAGATGCTACAGTTTCTGTGACTGCTCTTCTCTTCATTAATCCTCCGTCTTACGTCATGTTAGAGCTCACAGTCGCCTTCATCTGTTTACTGTGTGTGTGTGTGTGTGTGTGTGTGTAGGACTTCTGCTGCCGCTGTGTGAATCGGGCACCTGTACGCTGAGAGAAGCCGTTATCATCGGCAGCATCCTCACACGCTGCTCCATCCCAGTGCTGCACTCCAGGTGCGCTGTAACTCACTCTCACTCACACACACACACACACACACACACACACACACACACACACACACACACACACACACACACACACACACACACACACACACACACACACACACACACACACACACACTCACTCAAACACTCACTCAAACACTCACTCACTCAAACACACTCACTCCACTCACTCACTCACACACACTCACTCACTCACTCACTCACTCACTTACTCACACACACACTCACTCACTCACTCACTCAAACACTCACTCACTCACTCACTCACTTACTCACACACACACACACTCACTCAAACACTCACACACTCAAACACTCACTCAAACACTCACTCACTCAAACACACTCACTCACTCACTCACTCACACACTCACTCACTCACTCACTCACTCACTCACTCACACACTCACACACTCACTCACTCACTCACTCACTCACTCACTCACTCACTCACTCACTCACTCACTCACACACTCACTCACTCACTCACTCACTCAAACACTCACTCACTCACTTACTCACACACACACACACTCACTCAAACACTCACTCAAACACTCACTCAAACACTCACTCACTCAAACACACTCACTCACTCACTCACTCACTCACTCACTCACTTACTCACACACACTCACTCACTCACTCACTCACTCACTCACTCACTCACTCCTCACTCACTCACTCACACTCACACTCACTCCACTCACTCTCTCACTCACTCACTCACTCACTCACTCACTCACACACACACACACTCACTCAAACACTCACTCAAACACTCACTCAAACACTCACTCACTCAAACACACTCCACTCACTCACTCACTCACTCACTCCTCACTCACTCACTCACTCACTCACTCACTTACTCACACACACACACACTCACTCACTCAAACACTCACTCACTCAAACACACTCACTCACTCACTCACTCACTTACTCACACACACACACACTCACTCACTCAAACACTCAAACACTCACTCACTCACTCACACACACACACACTCACTCAAACACTCACACACTCAAACACTCACTCAAACACTCACACACTCAAACACTCACTCACTCACTCACTTACTCACACACACACACACACTCACTCACTCACTCACTCAAACACTCCTCACTCACTCACTCACTCACTCACTCACTCACACTCACTCACTCACTCACTCACTCACTCACACACACACACACACACACTCACTCACTCACTCACTCACTCACTCACTCACTCACTCACTCACTCACTCACTCACTCACTCACTCACTCACCCACTCACTCACTCACTCACTCACTCACTCACTCCTCCACCACTCCACCACCACTCACTCACACTCTCTCAAACACTCACTCACACACTTACTCACTCAAACACTCACACACTCACTCAAACACTCACTCACCTCTCTCTCTCTCTCTCTCACACACTCACTCTCTCTCTCTCACACACACTCTCTCTCGCTCTCTCACACACACTCACTCACTCACACACTCACTCTCTCTCTCTCACTCTCACTCACTCCTCTCACTCTCTCTCTCTCTCTCTCTCTCTCTCTCTCTCTCTCTCAGCGCTGCGATGCTGAAGCTGGCTGAGATGGAGTATAACGGGGCTAACAGTATCTTCCTGCGGCTGCTGCTGGATAAGAAGTACGCCCTGCCCTTCCGTGTGCTGGACGCCCTGGTCGCCCACTTCCTGTCGTTCCGCACGGACAAACGGACTCTGCCGGTGCTGTGGCACCAGAGCCTGCTGACGCTCGTGCAGCGCTACAAGGCGGACCTGTCCTCAGAGCAGAAGGAGGCGCTGCTGGAGCTGCTGAAGGTCCAGACACACGCCGCCATCGCAGCCGAGATCCGGCGGGAGCTGCAGAACGCCGCGGCGCGAGACCTGGAGGACGCCACGCCCGCCATGACCATCGACTGAGATCATGAAGATGTGTTGCAATGTTCATGTTTAGAACTTAATAAAATTGTAAACCCCAGACCTGTTTGGATTCATTCACACACCGGAGCGTCCCCTGCAGTTCCTCGACTGGCCACTAGAGACCGGCTGAGCAGAATCTCATTGATGTTTACAGCAGAATTCTAGATTTGTCTTTTATAACTCATTCGTTTATATTATATTAAGCCTTAAAGTTCTGCATAATTAAGGGCATGGCCACTTGAGTGACAGGTGGATTCTGGCACCTTAGCTCCGCCTCTGCGGTCAGCTTCGGTTATATCGGGAGTGACCAAGCGGCTCCTCTCGTGGTCTCTTGAAGCCGATACGGAAGTGACTTAAACTGCAGTTCATCGACTGGCCACTAGAGACCGGCTCCAGAAGGGAGCTCATGTTAAAATGCCCAACTTTACAGCAGAATAAAACATGTTTACAGCCTGGGACAAATTCTAGTTTTGGTCTTAATGGCTAGTTTTGCCCTTCATGATGACGGTGAGGGGGGTGAATTTTTTTATAACTCATTCGTTTTCATTATAGAAAGCCTTAAAGTTCTGCATAATTAAGGGTGTGGCCACTTTGAGTGGCAGGTGGGAAGCCATTTATCTGCTGTCTGTTAGTCCTCAGCTCCGCCCACATCCCGCCTCTTTGCCCATTTTCTGTTATCTAAGATGGCGACCCTACTTTACGCTTCAGAACTGCTCTTCAGAATCCTACGGGTGATGGCACGGACACCACGTCCATATTTTTTTTTTTTACAGTTTATGCTTGTAACCTTGTTTTTCTCAATAAATTTTGCTTCCATACTAATTATGAATTTAGATGAGGAATATATGACAAATATTAAATTGGTTTAATTTGTTTGATTACGAAAAGAAAATCGTGTGGAGTTCATAAGAACAGAAACTGAATATTTATAAAATAAAACGCGTTTGTTTTGTGGCACGATGACTCGGCATCGCGGCCGATGTGACGTCACACATCACCGCGAGCGCGCCGTCACGCCGCGCGCCGCTCCTCGCGCACCAGTCTTCCTTCAACTGAAGAAGATAATGCGTTTTAATTGTTGAACTCGGCGGAATGTACATTGTATATAGTTTGTAGGTCTGTGACAGAGTTCTGCACGGGTGAATCCCGCGTCTCGCTCGTGACTGACTCCGGAGTTTTCCCGCGAGTCCGCCTGACTGACCCGGGATGGAGTTATTCTGTCACGAAAGCGTCGAACTGGACTCGAGCTCACAGGTGAAGACCGATCCCAGACCGATCCGGGCGTTCAGAGACGCGGTTCTGACCGGGGACACGCGGGTCCGTCAGAACCTGCTGAGCTCGGAGAGGCCGAACATAATCAAACCCGGTACCGAACAGACCGACGTCCAGCCGTACATGCGCCGGATACTGACGGGGTGGATGCTCCAGGTGAGTGAACATCTCTCTAATCATACTCATCTGATCATTATCAATCATATCCGGATCACTCGAACCATTCTGATCAGATGACGTCTAATAAACCGTGTTCCGATTCACTGATTCGAATCATTCGGATCAGATTCACTTATTCGAATCAGTGAATCTGATCAGAATGATTTGAATCAGTGAATCAGAATATGAGTTATTAGACATCATCTGATCAGAATGAAAATTCACTGATTCAAATCATTCTGATCAGATGATGTCTAATAACTCATATTCTGATTCACTGATTCAAATCATTCTGATCAGATTCACTTAAATTGAATCAGTGAATTGTGAATCTGTTCAGAATGATTTGAATCAGTGAATCTGATCAGAATGATTCGAATCAGTGAATCAGAATATGAGTTATTAGACATCATCTGATCAGAATGAACAGATTCACAATTCACTGATTCAAATAATTCTGATCAGATTCACTGATTCGAATCATTCTGATCAGATGATGTCTAATAACTCATATTCTGATTCACTGATTCAAATCATTCTGATTAGATTTATGATTCCCTGATTCGAATCATTCTGATCAGATGATGTCTAATAGCTCATATTCTGATTCACTGATTCAAATCATTCTGATCAGATTCACTGATTCGAATCATTCTGATCAGATGATGTCTAATAGCTCATATTTTGATTCACTGATTCAAATCATTCTGATCAGATTCACTGATTCGAATCATTCTGATCAGATGATGTCTAATAGCTCATATTTTGATTCACTGATTCAAATCATTCTGATCAGATTCACTGATTCAAATCATTCTGATCAGATGATGTCTAATAACTCATATTCTGATTCACTGATTCAAATCATTCTGATCAGATTCCCTGATTCGAATCATTCTGATCAGATGATGTCTAATAGCTCATATTCTGATTCACTGATTCAAATCATTCTGATCAGATTCACTGATTCGAATCATTCTGATCAGATGATGTCTAATAGCTCATATTTTGATTCACTGATTCAAATCATTCTGATCAGATTCACTGATTCAAATCATTCTGATTAGATTTATGATTCCCTGATTCGAATCATTCTGCTCTGAATCATGACTCATCTGAGCACTCAAGCGGGTTGTTCTTGAGCAGGTGTGTGAGGATCAGAAGTGTGAGGAGGAGGTGTTTCCTCTGGCCGTTCACTACCTGGACAGGTACATGTCCCAGAATCCCCTGCGCAAATGCCACCTGCAGCTCCTGGGAACCGTCTGCATGTTCCTGGCCTCCAAACTCAGGGAATCGGTTCCTCTGAGCGCCGCCAAGCTGTGCGTCTACACGGACCACGCCGTGACCCTCCCGGAGATCCTGGTGAGGTCACGTGACCCAGTTCATCAGGGCTAGCTGGAGGCTTTCCCCCTGTGTAATGTGTGTGTGTGTGTGTGTGTGAGTGGGAGGTGCTGGTGGTGTCGCAGCTGGGCTGGGATCTGGCCTCAGTGCTACCTTCGGACTTCCTGGAGCTGCTCCTGCAGGCGCTGCCGCTCGAAGCGCAGAACCACGCGCCCGTGCGGAGACACGCCCACTCCTACATCGCCCTGACCGCCACAGGTACGCCACACACACACACACACACACGGGCAGTGCTTCTCCGTCCGCCGGCGCTGCCGCTGCTCTTTGTTGGCCGTATCAGCCGAGCGTCACATATATAAGAGCCGCTTTTGTTCAGAATCAGCAGAAGCTCCGCCCACTCTCGCTACGGTTTCCACAGCTTTACAGGATCACATGGACGGAGGAATATGGGAGGAGCTACAACACCTCACAAATGTCATGTTGTACATGTTTATTTCGGGGATATTCCTGTGATAACCACACAGCTGAAGCATGATTGGCCGGTCTGGTTGTGTGTTTCAGAGCTGAAGTTCTCCGTCTTCGCCCCGTCAGCGGTGGCCTGTTCATGTGTGACCGCAGCTGTGGTCAGACTGAACGTCCTGAAGGACGCTCTCACCTCCGACGGCCTCCTGCAGCTCCTCAGGAACATCCTGGACGTGGACCTGGTGAGGGGTCAGGGGTCAATCACAGTTACCACAGAACACGGACAAACGAGGACAGGAACTGTCGAAATTATGACAGACATTTTTATTAGGACATAAACAGTGAAAATTATGACAGAAAGTTAAAATTTATGATATAAACAGTTGAAATTATGATATAAACAGTTGAAATTATGACATAAACAGTGAAAATTATGATATAAACAGTTGAAATTATGATATAAACAGTTGAAATTATGATATAAACAGTTGAAATTATGACATAAACAGTTGAAATTATGACATAAACAGTTGAAATTATGACATAAACAGTTTAAATTATGATATAAAGAGTTGAAATTATGACATAAACAGTGAAAATTATGATATAAACAGTTGAAATTGATATAAAGTGTTGAAATTATGATATAAACAGTTGAAATTATGATATAAACAGTTGAAATTATGATATAAACAGTTGAAATTATGATATAAACAGTTGAAATTATGACATAAACAGTTGAAATTATGATATAAACAGTTGAAATTATGACAAACAGTTGAAATTATGATATAAACAGTTTAAATTATGATATAAACAGTTGAAATTATGATATAAACAGTGAAAATTATGATATAAACAGTTGAAATTGATATAAAGTGTTGAAATTATGATATAAACAGTTTAAATTATGATATAAACAGTTTAAATTATGACATAAACAGTTTAAATTATGACATAAACAGTTGAAATTATGATATAAACAGTTGAAATTATGATATAAACAGTTGAAATTATGATATAAACAGTTGAAATTATGACATAAACAGTTGAAATTATGATATAAACAGTTGAAATTATGATATAAACATTTGAAATTATGATATAAACAGTGAAATTATGATATAAACAGTTGAAATTGATATAAACTGTTGAAATTATGATATAAACAGTTTAAATTATGATATAAACAGTTTAAATTATGATATAAACTGTTGAAATTATGACATAAATTTAAATTATGATATAAACAGTTGAAATTATGATATAAACAGTGAAATATTGATATAAACTGTTGAAATTATGATATAAACAGTTGAAATTGATATAAAGTGTTGAAATTATGATATAAACAGTTGAAATTGATATAAAGTGTTGAAATTATGATATAAACAGTTGAAATTATGATATAAACAGTTGAAATTATGATATAAACTGTTGAAATTATGATATAAACAGTTTAAATTATGATATAAACAGTTGAAATTATGACATAAATTTAAATTATGATATAAACAGTTGAAATTATGATATAAACAGTGAAAATTATGACAAACAGTTGAAATTATGATATAAACAGTTGAAATTGATATAAAGTGTTGAAATTATGACATAAACAGTTGAAATTGATATAAAGTGTTGAAATTATGATATAAACAGTTGAAATTATGATATAAACAGTTGAAATTATGACATAAACAGTTGAAATTATGATATAAACAGTTGAAATTATGATATAAACAGTTGAAATTGATATAAAGTGTTGAAATTATGATATAAACAGTTGAAATTATGATATAAACAGTTGAAATTATGACATAAACAGTTGAAATTATGACATAAACAGTGAAAATTATGATATAAACAGTTGAAATTGATATAAAGTGTTGAAATTATGATATAAACAGTTTAAATTATGATATAAACAGTTGAAATTATGATATAAACAGTTGAAATTATGACATAAACAGTTGAAATTATGATATAAACAGTTGAAATTATGATATAAACAGTTAAAATTATGATATAAACAGTTGAAATTGACATAAACAGTGAAAATTATGATATAAACAGTTGAAATTATGATATAAACAGTTTAAATTATGATATAAACAGTTTAAATTATGATATAAACAGTTTAAATTATGATATAAACAGTTGAAATTATGATATAAACAGTGAAAATATTGATATAAACTGTTGAAATTATGATATAAACAGTTTAAATTATGATATAAACAGTTTAAATTATGACATAAACAGTTGAAATTATGACATAAACAGTTGAAATTATGACATAAACAGTGAAAATTATGATATAAACAGTTGAAATTGATATAAAGTGTTGAAATTATGATATAAACAGTTGAAATTATGATATAAACAGTTGAAATTATGACATAAACAGTTGAAATTATGATATAAACAGTGAAAATTATGATATAAACAGTTGAAATTATGATATAAAGTGTTGAAATTATGATATAAACAGTTGAAATTATGATATAAACAGTTGAAATTATGACAAACAGTTGAAATTATGATATAAACAGTTTAAATTATGATATAAACAGTGAAAATTATGATATAAACAGTTGAAATTATGACATAAACAGTTGAAATTGATATAAAGTGTTGAAATTATGATATAAACAGTTGAAATTATGATATAAACAGTTGAAATTATGATATAAACAGTTTAAATTATGATATAAACAGTGAAAATTATGATATAAACAGTTGAAATTGATATAAAGTGTTGAAATTATGACATAAACAGTTGAAATTATGATATAAACAGTTGAAATTATGATATAAACAGTTGAAATTGATATAAAGTGTTGAAATTATGATATAAACAGTTTAAATTATGATATAAACAGTTTAAATTATGACATAAACAGTTTAAATTATGATATAAACAGTGAAAATTATGATATAAACAGTTGAAATTATGATATAAACAGTGAAAATTATGATATAAACAGTTGAAATTGATATAAAGTGTTGAAATTATGATATAAACAGTTGAAATTATGATATAAACAGTTGAAATTATGACATAAACAGTTGAAATTATGATATAAACAGTTGAAATTATGACATAAACAGTGAAAATTATGATATAAACAGTTGAAATTATGATATAAACAGTTGAAATTATGACATAAACAGTTGAAATTATGACATAAGTTTAAATTATGATATAAACAGTGAAAATTATGATATAAAGTGTTGAAATTATGACAAAGTGTTGAAATTATGACATAAACAGTTTAAATTGACAAACAGTTGAAATTATGACATAACAGTTGAAATTATGATATAAACAGTCGAAATCATGATAAAAATGTGCAATTATTCATTCCAAATTATTAAAAAATTTACAAGAGTTTTAAATTATGACATAAGTTGAAATTGACAAAAACAGTCGAAATTATTACAAAATGTCTAAATTAGGACATACTAAGCCATTATTACATACATATATTTTTATAATTATGAAAAAAAGTTGAAATTATGGCAAAAATGTACAAAGAGTTAGAGATTATGACATACTGAAACTGACATAAGTCTAAATGATGATGTAGTGGTGATCATTCTGAAGTGTGTTTGAGTTAGTATGTCAGAAATTGTGTGTCCTGACACTGTGTGTGTCTGTCTGTGTGTGTGTGTGTGTGTGTGTGTGTGTGTGTGTGTGTGTGTGTGTGTGTGTGTCTGTGTGTGTGTGTGTGTGTGTCTGTGTGTGTCTGTCTGTGTGTGTGTGTGTTGTGTGTGTGTGTGTGTGTGTGTGTCTGTGTGTGTCTGTCTGTGTGTGTGTGTGTGTCTGTCTGTGTGTGTGTGTGTGTGTGTGTCTGTGTGTGTCTGTCTGTGTGTGTGTGTGTGTGTGTGTGTGTGTGTGTGTGTGTGTGTGTGTGTGTGTGTGTCTGTGTGTGTGTGTGTGTGTGTGTGTGTGTGTGTCTGTGTGTGTGTGTGTGTGTGTGTGTGTGTGTGTGTGTGTGTGTGTGTCTGTGTGTGTGTCTGTGTGTCTGTCTGTGTGTGTGTGTGTGTGTGTGTGTGTCTGTGTGTGTGTCTGTCTGTCTGTCTGTGTGTGTGTGTGTGTGTGTGTGTGTCTGTCTGTGTGTGTGTGTGTGTGTGTGTGTGTGTGTGTGTGTGTCTGTGTGTGTGTGTGTGTGTGTGTGTGTGTGTGTGTGTCTGTCTGTGTGTGTGTGTGTGTGTGTGTGTGTGTCTGTCTGTCTGTCTGTGTGTGTGTGTGTGTGTGTGTGTGTGTGTGTGTGTGTGTGTGTGTGTGTGTGTGTGTGTGTGTGTGTGTGTGTGTGTGTGTGTGTGTGTGTGTGTGCAGGTGTCTCTGCGCTCGTGTTCCTCGGCTCTGGAGGAGACCATCGCCCTGACGCTGCCGTCTCCACCTGAGCCGCTCTCATCCGCCGGCTCCGCCACATGTGATGATGGCGCTGCTCACGTTAGGTTCTAATGCCCTGGACACACACACACACACACACACCGCTGGTTCATTCAACACACTCTCCTGCATGTACTTCATTGACCGTTCTCAGTTTCAAACTTGATATATGTGAAAATAAAAGCATAGATGAGGATGTGAAGGCTGGTTTACTGTGAACACTAACCAGGTCAGTCTCTCTCTCTCTCTCTCACACACACACACACACACAAACATATATTTCACCTTTAAATCCACAGAAAGTTTTTGCATTTAGAAAATAAGTCCTATTTTGTTTTTAGTCTAGATTTAAACTGACAGAGTGTGTCTGCTTCCCGAACAATGCTAGGAAGACTGTTCCAGAGTTTAGGTGCTCAATAGGAAAAGGATCGAGCGCCTGCAGTTGATTTAGATATTCTAGGTTTTATCAGCAGGTCAGAGTTTAGAGAGCGCAGTAGACGTGATGGAGTATAATGTGTTAAGAGCTCACTCAAGTACTGGGGAGATAAACCATTTAGTGCTTTGAGTAATAAGCAAGATTTTAAAATGTATGCGATGTTTAATAGGGAGCCAGTGCAGTGTTGACAGAACCGGGCTAATGTGATCGTACTTCCTGGTTCTAGTAAGAACTCGAGCTGCTGCGTTTTGGACCAGCTGGAGTTTGTTTATTAAGCGAGCAGGGCAACCACCCAGTAGAGCATTACAATAACCCATAATTTTATGGTTTCCGTAACATTTTAGTCAAAATTTTAATTATTTTGCTGTGTTTTTGACTTTTAAAAAATGTTATATTGTTCAGTGTTAGTTTTAGTTAGTTTACCACGACAAATTAAACTTTTATGTCTTAATTATAAGGTTTATAAGTCATCATTTAAAAAAAAAAGAGTTGTAATTATGTTAAAAAGTCAAAATTATAACACTTATTCATAATTATGAGATGTCAAAATAAATAAAGGTTTAATTATTTGATTAAGCTGGGAATGATTAAGAAATGAAATTGATAGTCGAAGTTTGAATTATTTTGACTTTTTTAAACGTTTTTTCAGTGTTAAAGTTATCTACCAGATTAAGCTAAACAGAAATCTGCTTTGTCAACTCGCAGAAGTGTATAAATATTAGTTTATATTTTATGTAACCTAGATATAAACACACAACACATTTCTCTCACACTAAAGTGTATGACCCAAGAGATGATGAACACGAGAGCGTTTTCAACTTCATCTGTGCTGTTTTATTGGTCCAGATTCACAGGGCACATAAATCAGGCACTTTGGCAAGTAAGCATGCAGAAACTCAGACAAATATGACACCAAACAGAAGAAAAACCCCTGCAAACATCGCACTAATGGACTCAAACACTGAGTGAAGAGTTCACTGATAAACCCCAAACACCCTGATATCCTTCTTTCCCATTCCTAATCCAGAAACCCCATTTCCACACGTCTCATTCTGCGAGGTCATAAACACCCTATTTAACCATCAAACGGACACGAAACCAAAGTCTAGACTATATACAGTCATAAACAGGCAATCGTTCACTGTACTCTGAGCCGATGCTGTAAAAGTCAGAAATTGGCGGGAACTTTTGTCAATATTTGCCACCAACACCACCAATATTCACCTTTAAAACAAACAGATCTTTGGTACTTTTTGACTAGACACCCTAAAAGGGCGGTTGACGCAATAATAGGCACTTTTCTCAAATCAACATAATAAAAAGTGCTGTCGCCTTGGCACGAAATGCACGTCCTTCTGTCCAGCCCGAGGAACGCCTTCCTAGCGTCTGCATATCCTCGCTCATCTCAACTTGCAGTGGCTCCCAAGGCTTGCTTATAAATCTGAGTTACATTTTCACAGTCCGAGATTGAAAACACGCTGTCGGACACTCCCGCGCGGTAGCAGTCCATATCCCAGCGTCCCTGGAGCCGAGCCCCCGGCCGGTCCTCTCTCAGGTCCAGGAGATTGTCGGCGGACACGCATCCTCGCATCCTCCGCCCCCCCGAGGGACGCTCCATCAGAGCGGTGGGAATCTCACGGTCAGGTAGGTCGAGTCTGTCGAAAGACTCCGAGGAGAGGATGCTGTCCTCGCTGATTGCTCCGCTCGGCCGGGATCTGTTGGCCACCGCGGGCAAGGAGGGCGAAAGATGGTCCAGCGAGCCGAATTCCTGCAGGCCTCCGGAAAACTTTCCATGCCGTTTGAGGATGCCCTTGCGGTGCTGCGCTGGTGACGGGTTCCCGAGAGTCTGTCCGGAGCTGGAGCTCTCCGGGGATGAGGAATAATAGCCCGACTCGCCTTCCGAAGGCTTCTTCAGGATGCCTTTAGGAGGTGGAGGCGGGACAGACCTCTCCTCCAAGGGCGCTTTCTGCTTCAGGCTGCCCCGCTTCTTCAGGATGCCTTTAGACGGAGCTTCCTGCATGCTCTGCGAGACGTTGTTCTCCTTGCGTGACCTGCGTATGGAGCGCTGCCGCTGGACCGGTTCGCTCCGCAACAAGCAGCGCATCTTAGAGGAGTTTTCCAGAAGAGGTCGTGAGTTGCGGCGCAGCCAGTCCGCGATGCGAGTCGGACCTCCGGTTGAACACGCGGTGCTCGCATGTCCCGGGCCCTGAAGCGCGGCTGCGGTCTCATTCTGAGCCTGTAGAGGGAGCTGATAGCCCCAGTTGAGCCACCAGTGACCCGCAATCTCATCCAGCGTGGCTCTACGCTCTGGGTTCACCATCAACATCCAGCGGATCAAACCACACGCATCTGTGGGGCGACAGAGAGGATTAGCATGGGATGGCCTACAACAGGGATGTCCAATCCTGATCCCAATCAAACACACCTGAACCATATAATAAAGGTCTAGACTAGGGATCATAGTAGGGCTGCACGATTAATCGAAATCGAACCGCAATCGCGTGATTATGAAAGCGTAAAGGCTGTGATTTAAATGAATTATTATAACATCAGTGAAGAGCAGCTTTGAAAGAGCATCTTCACTAGTGGTCGACCGATATATCGGCATTCTTTTAAATATCGGCATATGTTTTTACTGATTGGTCGATGTCTTGCGGTGCGTTCACACCAGACGCGAATAAAGTGAATAAATCAAGCTATTCACGCATTTTGAGTTTACTCGCGCATGACATTCACTTCACAACAGACGTGACTTTGCGTCATGGGAGGGGCTTCTGCCAGGCAACTCGTCTCATGGATTGTTTTAAAATATGGAGAATAAACTCAATCCGGCTTTAGCTAGCTTGTAGTCTCAATAGTGTGAATTCAGAGAGATTGGGACACTTTCTCCAAGTCATCTCAATGGCTAAAATCACCTGATGTAGAGCTCAAACTGAGTAACGAGCGCTTTTTACACATTTTTTTTTACAACTCACTTTCCTCCAAGCAAGATCCTTTTATTCCAGTTTCTATAAACTACGAAGATGTATCGTACAGCTCCGGGTATCCGCATGTCCTGTGGTCACTACTAGAGCAAGCTCCTGATTGGTTAACACGACACGAATATCTGAAGTTCAGATTTTTCAACTCGCGTCTTTGCATTGACTTAACATGTAAATCACTCGCGCTTATCGCTTCATTCGCGTCTGGTGTGAACGCACCATTAGAAGTAGGACTTTTATTTTGAAGCCTGATCACACAGTGCTCCCATTCTTCTCCGTCTTCATCCGTTTACGGCCTCTGATAAACACTCATATCTAGTATGTCATCATATAGACCTGTTTAAACAAAGTACAGCGTTTGTTTTTATGTTATTAGCAACGGGAAGGCAAACATTAGGCTATAATACTTTCTCATTTACCGTCAACATTCAGCTCATATGCATCTATATCATTAAAACACATCTCTGAATGTCCAACATTTAACTTCCCAATCCTCTTGGATGTAATCCAGCCGTGAGAGTGTGTGAATGCGGACAGGAGAGTTCAGCTCTACTAGGGCTTTCAAAACTATTGTTTCCCGTTGGAAGTGAGAGTTGGCAATGCGATGCGGGCGTATCAAGCAATGTGGCACAGTTTCAAAGTTTTATGTAACTATGCAAATGATATTGAACAATATGCTGACTACTAATGGGAGCACACGTGAAAACACTCCATTGTTTCCAACCCTGTTCCCGAAGACACACCAAATGTACACAACTCTTCCCAATCAAACATTGGGAAGCTTGTGAGTAGATACTCAACAACTGAAATAGATGTGTACGGTTGGTGTGCTTTCAGAAAGGACTAGTTACTTTGGGACGTTTTTTGGTTTTCTTTGATTTGGGACACTTTGCAAAAAAGAAAGCCATGTGAGATTGGTGACTCGATGACTTCCCGACAATCCCAGATCAACTTAAGTCTGCCAAGGTCAACACACACTTCAGACAGGAATAGATAAGCTCTACCTATAAAACTAAGTTTGGACCTTTGACAAACATAGTAAACTCAACTGAAACACTTGCGTGCATGTCATCAGAGCCTCACCTGATGGTTTGGTGGGTTTGCGGTAGTTTCCGGTGCTGATCTGCTGGACCAAGTTCTTGTGGTCTTGCCCGTCAAAAGGCATGGCTCCATGAACCAGCGTGTACAGCAGAACGCCCAGAGACCAGCTGTCCACCTCCGGCCCGCGGTACGGCCTGCCGTTAACGATCTCCGGCGAGGCGTATAGAGGACTGCCGCAGTACGTCTGCAGGAACTTATCACCCTGGTACAGGTTTGATAAGCCGAAGTCAGCGATCTGAAAAACACAAGCAGTACCAGTGTCATAGCTCGTAAACTGAAAGTAGATTCATGCCGTTATCTCGTGCTGGTTTCCATTGGGTGTTTATGGTTTAATAAAACCAGGGAAAACAGAGATAGCATTTCAAGATAGCATCTGAAGATCCGTGTGCATTAGGGGTGTGTACCGAATGCAATCTTTAACTTATTCAATCCGAGTTCCCACACAAACATGAAGTATTCTGTGTTTTGCCGCTCTTTAACGTGGCTTGACTGATCACTGTACAGACGAGTGAACCCAATCGTCATAGTCAATGAATAAACATGAGCATCTGCAGGTGTGTTGAGGACGGTGTAAAACCTCTGCGAATGAAAAACTCATTCTGTCCTGAACTTACTTTTATATTGCCGTTGTCGTCCAGCAAGATGTTCTCCAACTTCAGGTCACGGTGAACAATCCCGTTCTGTTAAGAGAAAAAACATAAGATACTTTTTAAAAACGTTTTATGTGTTTTGGCTGTTCATTCATCAACGGCATTGCGTGCCTGAAAGCACAAACTTTTGATAACGGGATTCAAAGTGCAAGGTTTTGAAAACGATGTTATTGTTTCAGATTTTTTTTGATGTGTTCAGTATATAGGCGCTACGGCTGGGTATCGTTTATTCATGGTACTTTTATTTTGACGAGCTTTGAGTTTCTGTGTGTTTATGACGGTTGTTTTTCCTCATGAAGGGACTCTTAGAGCGTCTCTGGAGATGAAGTTCACGCGTTCAGAGATGGAAACGCGCGCGTGATTCTGTGTGTGTGTGTGTGAGGTAAAATAAACCGCTCGTCTGCTTCATTCATTCGCACACAGACACACAGGATTCATATTTAAAGTGTTTTTGTGGTTTCAGATTCACAGACAAGTCGTATTGTCCGGTACCGAAATTAGGCACTGATTGATTTAATGTGAATCTTTACTCGATAGTACCGACGTAATTCGGTCAGTGCCCTTAAAAGCATTAAGTTTGTTACCCGTGTAGTGTTTCTTTAGTGTCATCGCCACCTATTGGCCTGAGAGCAGAATACAGCGCTTTGTCATTTTCACGGATTCGCGTAAACGGGATCAATTTGACAACATCGTCTGTACGCAAAAAAAAAAAAAAGCAAAGCTTTTCATTTTAGGTCATTGTTGCCTTGTAACCGTAGCCTTAGAATCTAGACTTCTGACAAGGTCACAGCTGCGTTTAAAGCTGCTCTACATCAATGCACTGTTTTTAACATCTTATCAACATCAGAAGTTATCCATTTACATCAGTATCTTGTATTATACTGTCATTTTATGAGGGATGATGGTGTTCCGTAATAAAATCAATGTGGGTTTATTGTATTATTAAATGAAGCGACACAACATCTAATGGTTTCCTGGTGTTGGGAGGGGATTTCCCGAGCAACAGAAACACTTTATTAACAGTTTCAGTCTTCAACACTTTCCTAATTCAGACTAACGATTCCAAAATTCCCCCAAAATCTTCCACTCCTGACCTATGCCGACATTTCCAAACAATGCTAAGTTAGTAAAGCGCTGAGCGTGATCACCTGCTGTGTGTTATCTGCCGGTCGGCGGGAGGAATGCCAGTCATGCATGATTGTGTTTCTCTGCGGGAGGGCGAACCGCGTGTCCCTTAACCTCATTTAACAGCGCAACAAAAGCGCTTCCACCTCGCCTGAAACGGGATGTTCTTTCTCCTCAAACACCTCGCATGCCATTTGGAGTTATTGCTTCCCCGGGCATCTTCTGAGTGTGTGTGTGTGTGTGTGTGTGTGTCATTCACAGTTGCGTGCGTCGCTGCTTTCGTAGCTTTTGTTGGGTTTGGTAGAAGGCCGTGCTGGGTGTTCCTGCATTAGCGTGTGCAAGCGTGAACGTCTGTCTGAAACCCAACGGATCTGTTCAGACGCTGCTCAGCCATGCGGAGGGTAATGCGTGTTATGCAATCCTTTCAGTGTCACAGGGTCTCTGTCCGACCCCTCCTCAGTGCACAAGAGCCTTCTGGGTAGTTTTCCAGACTATGAGAAATGTTCACATGACGTCTGACTAATATTTAGTCTTGGCGACCTTTGGTTTCACAGATAGTTGTAAAGCCGGACAGTGCAAACGGACTGAAACCCTAAAGCTGCCCGTGCAACAATCACACAAGTAAAATATACCTCAGAATATTATTTTTTATGACTGATATCTGTAATACTTTTAAATAAAAGTTTTTACTGTAGCTGAAATCAAACTAAATCAAAATATTTTATTTATTAATGCATTTTAAACTTCTACTAGAAAATGACAATATAGAAATCAGGGTTATTATAGGTAACTTAAACTAAATCAAAACATTTTCACAACTTATAAAATAAAACATTGATAAACGTATTTTATTTCAGCCAGTTGCCAGGGCATTTCTTATTTTCAGTTATACTACGAGGCTGTTGAATGCTTGAATCTGATTGACAAACATTAAAAGTTGTTGCGTTGTGAGTATTTATATATTTAGTTGCGTTGTGAGTATTTATGTATTTAGTTGCGTTGTGAGTATTTCAGTATTTAGTTGCGTTGTGAGTATTTATATATGTAGTTGTGTTGTGAGTATATATTTAGTCGCGTTGTGAGTATTTAAGTATTTAGTTGCGTTGTGAGTATTTATATATTTAGTTGCGTTGTGAGTATTTATGTATTTAGTCGCGTTGTGAGTATTTCAGTATTTAGTTGCGTTGTGAGTATTTATATATGTAGTTGTGTTGTGAGTATATATTTAGTCGCGTTGTGAGTATTTCAGTATTTAGTTGCGTTGGGAGCATTTATATATTTAGTTGCGTTGGGAGTATTTTAGTATTTAGTTGCGTTGTGAGTATTTTAGTATTTAGTTGCGTTGTGAGTATTTCAGTATTTAGTTGCATTGGAAGCATTTATATATTTAGTTGCGTTGTGAGTATTTATATATTTAGTTGCGTTGGGAGTATTTCAGTATTTAGTTGCGTTGGGAGCATTTATATATTTAGTTGCGTTGTGAGTATTTATATATTTAGTTGCGTTGGGAGTATTTCAGTATTTAGTTGCATTGGAAGCATTTATATATTTAGTTGCGTTGTGAGTATTTATATATTTAGTTGCGTTGGGAGTATTTCAGTATTTAGTTGCTTTGTGAGTATTTCAGTATTTAGTTGCGTTGTGAGTATTTCAGTATTTAGTTGCATTGGAAGCATTTATATATTTAGTTGCGTTGTGAGTATTTATATATTTAGTTGCGTTGGGAATATTTCAGTATTTAGTTGCGTTGGGAGCATTTATATATTTAGTTGCGTTGTGAGTATTTTAGTATTTAGTTGCGTTGTGAGTATTTCAGTATTTAGTTGCATTGGAAGCATTTATATATTTAGTTGCGTTGTGAGTATTTATATATTTAGTTGCGTTGTGAGTATTTCAGTATTTAGTTGCATTGGAAGCATTTATATATTTAGTTGCGTTGTGAGTATTTATATATTTAGTTGCGTTGGGAGTATTTCAGTATTTAGTTGCTTTGTGAGTATTTCAGTATTTAGTTGCGTTGTGAGTATTTCAGTATTTAGTTGCGTTGGAAGCATTTATATATTTAGTTGCGTTGTGAGTATTTATATATTTAGTTGCGTTGTGAGTATTTCAGTATTTAGTTGCTTTGTGAGTATTTTTTTATTTGCCTATATTGACATATTAATGAAAATAAAACAATTCGAATAAAATATCGAAAACTTTTAAATGAATTGAAAATATCAAAATAAAAGTCGAATTTTTAATCAAATCCATAATAGTATCTCAACAGTATAATGAGTGTAGAGTATGTGTGAGTAGAACAGAAGAGTGTGGTGTGTGTACTCACGCGGTGGCAGTACTGGACGGCGGAGACGATCTGTCTGAAGAAGTGTCTGGCCTCGCTCTCAGAGATGCGCTGTCTCTCGCTGATGTAGTCGTACAGATCTCCTTTACTGCCCAACTCCATCACGATCACGATCTTATCCTTGTTCTCAAACACTGGAACACACGCGTCAGTCACATTACTGAACATATATTTCTGCATTAATGAGACTGAGATATTGCTGACGTTATGTTAATGAGCGGGGGGGGGTGTAATTGTGGTGCGGTGAAGCACACTAAAGTGTTTTTTGGGGTTTGTCTTGATTACGTAATGAGAACAAAGAGCCTTGCGTGACAGAGGAATCCCAGCGATCTGGTTACACAACCCCAGCACGCTTTCATACTTCATATACCTTCATATATGGTGATGATGTGAGGGTGACTGAGCGACGACATGACCTCGATCTCCCGCCGGATGTGGATCAGATCCTGCTTGTCCTTGATCTTCTCCTTGCGGATGGACTTTATGGCCACCTGAAGGACGAAACCAAGCACAAAAACACGCAATCAGTCACTGTTGCCAAATAGATACAAGTTAAATTACTCATGCCGATAAATGAACAAAACTGTATTTAAAAATTGTAATTTTTCAACGAGCATCACAATATATAGCCAATGTAGGTTATATTAATAGTTTTAACATTTAATACTAATAATATGTATTAAATATAACCAGCACAAAAATATAATTTCAACCAAATCACCCTATTGACTTGAAACAAGCAGAATGATTTCTGTGTGAATCATTCATTCATCAGAAACTTATGCAACCGTGTCATATTTACCGAGAGTGATATTTACACAAATGATTTTGGCAGGAATTCCTCCTGCTTACAGTAAAAGATCAGTGTGACAATAGTCCCTGTGATGTGAAGCATTGTAAGGGAAGCGAGGTGTGAAGCTGTTTACGTCCGTCAGTGGAGCGAGCGCTTTGCATATGAAGAGATCGGTTTGCATGTTGGTCTTTGTGTCTCGGCTCTTTTGTCTCTTTTGTGAGTCTGTATGCGAGTATCTGCGTGTCGTCAGGCATGTTTGAGATTCCACAGGGGGCTTGTGTGTCAGACGCGTCTCTACAGGGTCACCAATGACCAGCAGATGGACAAACACAGATGCACAGGAATCTCACACGCCTGCCCTCCAACGTCAGACTCAGCAGCTTCAGAAAGAGGAAAGACTAAACACTGCTTTGAGACTAAAACACTGACCTGAAAAACCAGAAACAACAACAACAACTCAAAAACCAGAAATAGACACAAAAAAATTGTGAAGCTCAATACCAGACCGTTCTCAGAATGTTCTCTCAAAGTTATGAACAGACATTTTTCCAGTAATGCTAATACAACATTTGGTCAACGTTATCTGGTCAAGAATAACGCTCGGAGAACACTCGAGAGTAACGCTCGGAGAACACTCGAGAGTAACGCTCGGAGAACACTCGAGAGTAACGCTCGGAGAACACTCAAGAGTAACGCTGGAGAACACTCAAGAGTAACACTGAGAACACTCGAGTAACACTCAGAGAACACTCAAGAGTAACGCTCAGAGAACGCTCAAGAGTAACGCTCGGAGAACATTCAAGAGTAACGCTCAGAGAACACTCAAGAGTAACGCTCAGAGAACACTCAAGAGTAACGCTCAGAGAACACTCGAGAGTAACGCTCAGAGAACACTCGAGAGTAACGCTCGGAGAACACTCAAGAGTAACACTCAGAGAACACTCAAGAGTAACGCTCAGAGAACACTCAAGAGTAACGCTCAGAGAACACTCAAGAGTAACGCTCAGAGAACACTCAAGAGTAACACTCAGAGAACACTCAAGAGTAACGCTCAGAGAACACTCAAGAGTAACGCTCAGAGAACACTCGAGAGTAACGCTCAGAGAACACTCGAGAGTAACACTCAGAGAACACTCAAGAGTAACGCTCAGAGAACATTCAAGAGTAACGCTCAGAGAACACTCAAGAGTAACGCTCAGAGAACATTCAAGAGTAACGCTCAGAGAACACTCAAGAGTAACGCTCAGAGAACACTCAAGAGTAACGCTCGGAGAACACTCGAGAGTAACGCTCGGAGAACACTCGAGAGTAACGCTCAGAGAACACTCAAGAGTAACACTCAGAGAACACTCAAGAGTAACGCTCAGAGAACACTCGAGTAACGCTCAGAGAACACTCAAGAGTAACTCTCAGAGAACACTCAAGAGTAACGCTCAGAGAACAGTCGAGAGTAACGCTCAGAGAACACTCGAGAGTAACGCTCAGAGAACAGTCAAGAGTAAAGCTCAGAGAACAGTCGAGAGTAACGCTCAGAGAACATTCAAGAGTAACGCTCAGAGAACATTCGAGAGTAACGCTCAGAGAACAGTCAAGAAACGCTCAGAGAACAGTCAAGAGCAACGCTCAGAGAACACTCGAGAGTAACGCTCAGAGAACACTCGAGAGTAACGCTCAGAGAACACTCGAGAGTAATGCTCAGAGAACACTCGAGAGTAACGCTCAGAGAACACTCAAGAGTAACACTCAGAGTACACTCAAGAGTAACGCTCAGAGAACACTCAAGAGTAACGCTCAGAGAACACTCAAGAGTAACGCTCAGAGAACACTCAAGAGTAACGCTCAGAGAACACTCGAGTAACACTCAGAGAACACTCAAGAGTAACGCTCAGAGAACACTCAGAGTAACGCTCAGAGAACACTCAAGAGTAACACTCAGAGTACACTCAAGAGTAACGCTGAGAACACTCAAGAGTAACGCTCAGAGAACACACAAGAGTAACGCTCAGAGAACACTCAAGAGTAACGCTCAGAGAACACTCAAGAGTAACGCTCAGAGAACACTCGAGTAACGCTCAGAGAACACTCAAGAGTAACGCTCAGAGAACACTCGAGAGTAACGCTCAGAGAACACTCGAGAGTAACGCTCAGAGAACACTCGAGAGTAACGCTCAGAGAACACTCGAGAGTAACGCTCAGAGAACACTCGAGAGTAACGCTCAGAGAACACTCGAGAGTAACGCTCAGAGAACACTCAAGAGTAACGCTCAGAGAACACTCAAGAGTAACGCTCAGAGAACACTCAAGAGTAACGCTCAGAGAACACTCAGAGTAACGCTCAGAGAACACTCGAGAGTAACGCTCAGAGAACACTCAAGAGTAACGCTCAGAGAACACTCAGAGTAACGCTCAGAGAACACTCAGAGTAACGCTCAGAGAACACTCAAGAGTAACACTCAAGAGTAACGCTCAGAGAACACTCAAGAGTAACGCTCAGAGAACACTCAAGAGTAACACTCAAGAGTAACGCTCAGAGAACACTCAAGAGTAACGCTCTGAGAACACTCAAGAGTAACGCTCAGAGAACACTCAAGAGTAACGCTCAGAGAACACTCAAGAGTAACGCTCAGAGAACACTCAAGAGTAACGCTCAGAGAACATTCAAGAGTAACGCTCAGAGAACGCTCAAGAGTAACGCTCAGAGAACACTCAAGAGTAACGCTCAGAGAACACTCAAGAGTAAAGCTCAGAGAACACTCAAGAGTAACGCTCAGAGAACACTCAAGAGTAACGCTCAGAGAACACTCAAGAGTAACGCTCAGAGAACACTCAAGAGTAACGCTCAGAGAACACTCGAGAGTAACGCTCAGAGAACACTCAAGAGTAACGCTCAGAGAACACTCAAGAGTAACGCTCAGAGAACACTCAAGAGTAACGCTCAGAGAACACTCAAGAGTAACGCTCAGAGAACACTCAAGAGTAAAGCTCGGAGAACACTCAAGAGTAACGCTCAGAGAACACACAGAGTAACGCTCAGAGAACACTCAAGAGTAACGCTCAGAGAACACTCGAGTAACGCTCAGAGAACACTCAAGAGTAACACTCAGAGAACACTCAAGAGTAACGCTCAGAGAACACTCAAGAGTAACGCTCAGAGAACACTCAAGAGTAACGCTCGGAGAACACTCAAGAGTAACGCTCAGAGAACACAAGAGTAACGCTCAGAGAACACTCAAGAGTAACGCTCAGAGAACGTTCAAGAGTAACGCTCAGAGAACACTCAAGAGTAACGCTCAGAGAACACTCAAGAGTAACGCTCAGAGAACACTCAAGAGTAACGCTCAGAGAACACTCAAGAGTAACGCTCAGAGAAGACTCAAGAGTAACGCTCAGAGAACACTCAAGAGTAACGCTCAGAGAACACACAAGAGTAACGCTCAGAGAACACTCAAGAGTAACACTCAGAGAACACTCAAGAGTAACGCTCAGAGAACACTCAAGAGTAACACTCAGAGAACACTCAAGAGTAACGCTCAGAGAACACTCAAGAGTAACACTCAGAGAACACTCAAGAGTAACGCTCAGAGTACACTCAAGAGTAACACTCAGAGAACACTCAAGAGTAACGCTCAGAGAACACTCAAGAGTAACACTCAGAGAACACTCAAGAGTAACGCTCAGAGAACACTCAAGAGTAACGCTCAGAGAACACTCAAGAGTAACGCTCAGAGAACACTCAAGAGTAACGCTCAGAGAACACTCAAGAGTAACGCTCAGAGAACACTCAAGAGTAATGCTTAGAGAACACTCAAGAGTAACACTCAGAGAACACTCAAGAGTAACACTCAGAGTACACTCAAGAGTAACGCTCGGAGAACACTCAAGAGTAACGCTCAGAGAACACTCAAGAGTAACGCTCAGAGAACACTCGAGTAACACTCAGAGAACACTCAAGAGTAACGCTCAGAGAACACTCAAGAGTAACGCTCAGAGAACACTCAAGAGTAACACTCAGAGAACACTCAAGAGTAACGCTCAGAGAACACTCAAGAGTAACGCTCAGAGAACACAGAGTAACGCTCAGAGAACACTCAAGAGTAACACTCAGAGAACACTCGAGTAACGCTCAGAGAACACTCAAGAGTAACGCTCAGAGAACACTCAAGAGTAACGCTCAGAGAACACTCAAGAGTAACGCTCAGAGAACACTCAAGAGTAACGCTCAGAGAACACTCAAGAGTAACGCTCAGAGAACACTCAAGAGTAACGCTCAGAGAACACTCAAGAGTAACGCTCAGAGAACACTCAAGAGTAACGCTCAGAGAACACTCCAGAGTAACGCTCAGAGAACACTCAAGAGTAACGCTCAGAGAACACTCAAGAGTAACGCTCAGAGAACACTCAAGAGTAACGCTCAGAGAACACTCGAGTAACGCTCAGAGAACACTCCAGAGAACACTCGAGTAACGCTCAGAGAACACTCGAGAGTAACGCTCAGAGAACACTCAAGAGTAACACTCAAGAGTAACGCTCAGAGAACACTCAAGAGTAACGCTCAGAGAACACTCAAGAGTAACACTCAAGAGTAACGCTCAGAGAACACTCAAGAGTAACGCTCTGAGAACACTCAGAGTAACGCTCAGAGAACACTCAAGAGTAACGCTCAGAGAACACTCAAGAGTAACGCTCAGAGAACACTCAAGAGTAACGCTCAGAGAACATTCAAGAGTAACGCTCAGAGAACACTCAAGAGTAACGCTCAGAGAACACTCAAGAGTAACGCTCAGAGAACACTCAAGAGTAAAGCTCAGAGAACACTCAAGAGTAACGCTCAGAGAACACTCAAGAGTAACGCTCAGAGAACATTCAAGAGTAACGCTCAGAGAACACTCGAGAGTAACGCTCAGAGAACACTCGAGAGTAACGCTCAGAGAACACTCAAGAGTAACGCTCAGAGAGAACACTCAAGAGTAACGCTCAGAGAACACTCAAGAGTAACGCTCAGAGAACACTCAAGAGTAAAGCTCGGAGAACACTCAAGAGTAACGCTCAGAGAACACACAAGAGTAACGCTCAGAGAACACTCAAGAGTAACGCTCAGAGAACACTCGAGAGTAACGCTCAGAGAACACTCGAGTAACTCTCAGAGAACACACAAGAGTAACGCTCAGAGAACACTCAAGAGTAACGCTCAGAGAAGCGTTCAAGAGTAGCGCTGGAGAACACTCAAGAGTAACGCTCAGAGAACACACAAGAGTAACGCTCAGAGAACACTCAAGAGTAACGCTCAGAGAACGCGTTCAAGAGTAACGCTCGGAGAACACTCGAGAGTAACGCTCGGAGAACACTCAAGAGTAACGCTCGGAGAACACTCGAGAGTAACGCTCGGAGAACACTCAAGAGTAACGCTCAGAGAACACTCGAGAGTAACGCTCGGAGAACACTCGAGAGTAACGCTCAGAGAACACTCAAGAGTAACGCTCAGAGAAGACTCAAGAGTAACGCTCGAGAACACTCAAGAGTAACGCTCAGAGAACACACAAGAGTAACGCTCAGAGAACACTCAAGAGTAACACTCAGAGAACACTCAAGAGTAACGCTCAGAGAACACTCAAGAGTAACACTCAGAGAACACTCAAGAGTAACGCTCAGAGAACACTCAAGAGTAACACTCAGAGAACACTCAAGAGTAACGCTCAGAGTACACTCAAGAGTAACACTCAGAGAACACTCAAGAGTAACACTCAGAGAACACTCAAGAGTAACACTCAGAGAACACTCAAGAGTAACGCTCAGAGAACACTCAAGAGTAACGCTCAGAGAACACTCAAGAGTAACGCTCAGAGAACACTCAAGAGTAACACTCGGAGAACACTCAAGAGTAACGCTCAGAGAACACTCAAGAGTAACGCTCAGAGAACACTCAAGAGTACGCTCAGAGAACGCGTTCAAGAGTAACGCTCGGAGAACACTCAAGAGTAACGCTCAGAGAACACTCAAGAGTAACACTCAGAGAACACTCAGAGTAACACTCAGAGAACACTCAAGAGTAACACTCAGAGAACACTCAAGAGTAACGCTCAGAGAACACTCAAGAGTAACACTCAGAGAACACTCAAGAGTAACGCTCAGAGAACACTCAAGAGTAACACTCAGAGAACACTCAAGAGTAACGCTCAGAGAACACTCAAGAGTAACGCTCAGAGAACACTCAAGAGTAACGCTCAGAGAACACTCAAGAGTAACGCTCAGAGAACACTCAAGAGTAACACTCAGAGAACACTCAAGAGTAACACTCAGAGAACACTCAAGAGTAACACTCAGAGAACACTCAAGAGTAACACTCAGAGAACACTCAAGAGTAACACTCAGAGAACACTCAAGAGTAACGCTCCCATAATGTTTGAAGAATGATACAATGTAATGTCCCCCTAACGTTCAAAGAAACTTGTTAGCACATTTTATAAACTGGAGCTTCACTGGAGTGTGTGTACGCTGAGGCTTGTCATAATAAACGTGTTTCTGCAGCTCCGGTGTCACTAAAGAGGTCGGGAGTCAGGATAAACTGCTCCGCCACGCTTGTTTTCAGGGCAGCTATAAATAGCGAACCCGTCGGGCGTGTTATCAGAAGCATGGAGCGTGTCCGGGTCTGTTATCAGTGCAGAGACGGCGTTTACTGAAGACATGTCCCGACTCGCCCACACAACTCTCCCTCTCTTTCCTGAGAATCAGAATCACGTCCTTCCTGACGACCGGGAGCCCCAGGGAAAGTGACGCCACACCAAACAATGCTTCCTGGGTTATTGTGTCTCGATCACAGGGAACACACGAGGAACTCTGGGGATGTTGACGGGAAACCCCGGACCGATGTTTGAGGAGAAACTCATTTCTTCCTGCTTCCCTGTCGGACCTTTAAACGATTCAACTGGAACGATTGGTCTGGAAATGAAAAAGGTTCCCAAACACAAGCAGAGCTCATTTACATACACACCAAACAAGTTCAGCCACATCCCAGAATGCAACTCTCACATTTTTTACTCCACACTTGAAATATTCCATAGTATTAGTATTAATATAGTGCTCTAAAATACCCATCCCAGCAGGAAAAGTGAGGATATCTCTAAGATTGGATTCCTCCAGACGGGAAAGCGACTGTATTTCAGACGTGACATCACTTCCTTTGGGATCTGGCTCGGATAAACAGCGGATGGCTCTGGAAACATGATGAGCTGTGACGGAGAGCACTGAAGACTGACCGTCAGGGGTCAGGGGTCGTGTGTGTGTGTGTGTGTGTGTGTGTGTGTGTGTGTGTGTGTGTGTGTGTGTGTGTGTGAGTCCAGGTAATGGAGCCGCGGGCGAGCGAGAGCTGGGAGAACCGGTTTCTGAAGCAAACACTCCCTATCAATATCACAACATCACACACACACAGCGATTTATTGATTATGCGTTTAAATATTCACATTCAAATTATTAAAAACATCAGTCGTACAAAAAACTAAATATTAAATTTTTTCTCCAAAATCATTTAATATTAATGATATTATATTATTCATGAATAATAAATTACCAGTTGATTGTTTATTCTCTATACCGCATGTATTATTTATGAATGTGTTGGTGTTAAAATATTATAATCAGTATTAAAACTGCCATAAATATAATAAACACTCAAAAAATATTAATTTATCCAAATAATTAACATTAATTATAATATTATTCATGAATAAATTACCAGGTCATTATTTATGAGTAATTTATAATAATATAATTAGTATTAGAATAGTGCAACGAATCTAATAAAAAGCATTTATCCAAACGATTTAATATTAATGAGATTCTCATATATAAATAATAACACATCATGAATAATACATGAAGACTTATAAAGATGTATTTATTCTTTAATCATGGGTTTTATTTATTCTCTATAGTGCATGTATTATTTATGAGCAATTTATAATATTATAAGCAGCATTAAAACTGCCATAAATATAATAAACACATCAGTCATGCAAAAAAATAAATGTATCCGAGTAATAAATATATTTTTTAATAAATATAATAAATGTATTTTTGTAATTTATAATGGTATAATTAGCATTAAAACAGTGTACAAAAAAACATTTAATATTAATGATACCATTCATAATTACAACACATAAAGATTAATTTATTCTTCAATTATTGATTGATTTTATTATTTATGAGTAATTTATTAGTTTTAAAACAGTGTGATAAATCTAATAATCACATCAGTCTTACACAACTAATAAAACTTCTGATATTATTATTATTATTTATAATATAAATACTACATTGGCAGCGGTAAAGGTGCATTTATCGATCGTGTTGGTGTTATTATTGATGAGTGGTTAATAATGACATCACTGATATGAAAACAGTGACGAGTGTGTGTCTCACCGTTCGACCGGACCGGTCCATGGCTTTCTTCACCCGCCCGTAGGTGCCCTTCCCGAGGGTCTGCAGGAACTCGTACCGGTGTTTGAGGTTGTGTTTGTGGTGGTGCCTCTTCACCGCCTGACGCTTCACCGGAGCCCGTGCGGACCCGTCCCCCTCCATGACCCAACACACGCAGATATCACGGGTACCGAGCGCGCATGGCCGCGTGCAGTGCAATGAGCGGCGCGCGCTGATCGCCCGCAATACAGTCGCGTGTGGGCGGGGCTCCGCTCCGTGGGCGTGTCTGTTACGGTAAGTACCACCCTCGTGTGGGCGTGTCTAAGCCCATACTGGTAATGATCCAAACGCGCTCGAGCGCTTCATCTAATGCCCACACGAGGGCGCTAATACTGCCTGGAAACTTTCACTTCACCAATAATAAAACTCAACGTGCACTACATTGGGTATTATAGGGAAATTCACAACAAAACACGTATTATGGAAAAAATATAAATCCGGACATTTCCCCACTTAAATGTAATTTGTTTTATTAGCAGAGTTGATAAATAATGTTCTTATTCCACTCCTCTTGTTATGGTCTAAGCCAATGTATGATGTATTATATATAGGCCTGTATTTATGCAAACACATTATGTGTGAAATTAATACTCACACAAATGGACATTAGTGATTTATTGTGTGTGCTGGCTTTGACCACTAGAGGTCGCCAGGTTACTACTTCTGCCATAGGTAGGAGATTAGCTGGATGCTAATAAACACAGCAGTGTTGCCATGGTTACTACACAATTTTTTTTTTTTATTGTTGAAAATAGTCAAATTTACATACCACATTAAACATTAAACAATCAATATTAAACAACTTGCAATGGGCAGACATAGATGCAATTTACAAACAACAGGTCAAACAACCTAGAAAGGTAAAAAAATAATAATAAATAAATAAATATTAATGAGTAACATTTATACACAAGTACTTTTTTTTTTTTCAGGGGTAACATGGATCTATATCAGTGGCGGCTACTGGTCTGTCAGAGATGGGAAGCTCATTTTCGGCCTACATCATAAAATTGTCTATTTATTTAAAAGTAAACGCCTACTAACGTTATATGAATGAATGAACGATCTGAAAAAAAAAAAAACTCTGTAAAACTGAAACAAGGAATGTATGATGAAAATCAAGCAATTTCGCCAAGCAAATATCAAAGAAATCGGTTGCAGCAGTTTTTATTTCGACTGAACTTGAGAAATCCGCGATGGGACTGAGCGTGAATAGCTTCAGTGATTCCTTATAGTACAGAATCGCTGTCAGTCTAAAGGAGATGCAGTCTTTCGACAGACCCGCCAATCATCAGCAGAAGCTCGGAGTCCGGGCCAGCCCACTCCACCCATTCACCCCCAGAGAAGCGACACAATCGCAGCGTTTATCCAATGACCGTCTAGTTTCGGAGCGCTGAAAAACCGTTCAAAGCAGCCCCATTGAAGTCAATGCACGCTGGGCTTCCATAGGGAAATGCACTGTGACGCTGCGGGAATGTGTGAGAAGGAAATCGAGTCAGCCTGCTATAGGTAACTGATTCTGAACGAACTCGTCTTTGAGATGAACATTTTCTAACGCATGTTTAGTCAATAAAATGTTAATACAATAGTACATAATTTGTCCATTAATTTTGTGACATTATAAGGGAAGCCGAGCTTGCAGTCTTAAAGAAATCGCCACTGATCTATATTGCACATAGCTCAATTAAATGGTTACTTCAGCGATTAGCATTGAGCTTTGTATCAGTAGAAACCCGTTAGTATATTCAAATGATCGTACTTTCCCCCCTCATATGACCCTGAGACGAGAGAATTATGTATTTTATTTCTGGAAAAATTCCTCCGATGACGCAAATATCCTCATTTTGCGTCATTGGAGGAGTTTTTGTTCAGAGGCTGAAGACTACAGCCAGCAGGAGGCGCTATTCACACATGTTTTCAACATCACACTCACAGCACTCGGCTCGGGAGCTGCGGAGATTCATGTAAACGGAGCGGTGGAGAGCAAAGGGAGTGTTTTAACTCTTCAAATGAACTTCCTATGAAAGTTAAGCTTCCAAAGACATGAACTGAACACACGCCAGACTGATCACGTGCTGTGAATCCTGTGATTACCTCCGCTCATGTGATGCGAATCCGTGATTACCTCCGCTCATGTGATGCGAATCCGTGATTACCTCCGCTCATGTGATGCGAATCCCGTGATTACCTCCGCTCATGTGATGCGAATCCTGCGATTACCTCAGCTCATGTGATGCGAATCCCGCGATTACCTCAGCTCATGTGATGCGAATCCCGTGATTACCTCCGCTCATGTGATGCGAATCCCGCGATTACCTCCGCTCATGTGATGCGAATCCTGCGATTACCTCAGCTCATGTGATGCGAATCCCGCGATTACCTCAGCTCATGTGATGCGAATCCCGCGATTACCTCCGCTCATGTGATGCGAATCCTGCGATTACCTCAGCTCATGTGATGCGAATCCCGCGATTACCTCAGCTCATGTGATGCGAATCCCATGATTACCTCCGGCTTATGTGATGCGAATCCGTGATTACCTCCGCTCATGTGATGCGAATCCGTGATTACCTCAGCTCATGTGATGCGAATCCCATGATTACCTCCGCTCATGTGATGTGAATCCCGCGATTACCTCCGCTTATGTGATGCGAATCCGTGATTACCTCAGCTCATGTGATGCGAATCCCATGATTACCTCCGCTCATGTGATGTGAATCCCGCGATTACCTCAGCTCATGTGATGCGAATCCGCGATTACCTCCGCTCATGTGATGCGAATCCGTGATTACCTCCGCTCATGTGATGCGAATCCGTGATTACCTCAGCTTATGTGATGCGAATCCGTGATTACCTCCGCTCATGTGATGCGAATCCGTGATTACCTCAGCTCATGTGATGCGAATCCCATGATTACCTCCGCTTATGTGATGCGAATCCGTGATTACCTCTGCTCATGTGATGCGAATCCCGTGATTACCTCAGCTCATGTGATGCGAATCCCGCGATTACCTCCGCTCATGTGATGCGAATCCGTGATTACCTCTGCTCATGTGATGCGAATCCGTGATTACCTCAGCTCATGTGATGCGAATCCGTGATTACCTCCGCTCATGTGATGCGAATCCGTGATTACCTCCGCTCATGTGATGTGAATCCCGCGATTACCTCCGCTTATGTGATGCGAATCCGTGATTACCTCTGCTCATGTGATGCGAATCCGTGATTACCTCCGCTCATGTGATGCGAATCCGTGATTACCTCAGCTCATGTGATGCGAATCCGATTACCTCCGCTCATGTGATGCGAATCCGTGATTACCTCCGCTCATGTGATGTGAATCGCGATTACCTCCGCTTATGTGATGCGAATCCGTGATTACCTCCGCTCATGTGATGCGAATCCGTGATTACCTCAGCTCATGTGATGCGAATCGCGATTACCTCCGCTTATGTGATGCGAATCCGTGATTACCTCCGCTCATGTGATGCGAATCCCGTGATTACCTCCGCTCATGTGATGCGAATCCGCGCTTACCTCAGCTCATGTGATGTGAATCTCGTGATTACCTCCGCTCATGTGATGTGAATCCCGCGATTACCTCCGCTCATGTGATGTGAATCCGCGATTACCTCCGCTCATGTGATGCGAATCGCGATTACCTCCGCTCATGTGATGCGAATCCGGCGATTACCTCAGCTCATGTGATGCGAATCCCGCGATTACCTCAGCTCATGTGATGCGAATCCCGCGATTACCTCCGCTCATGTGATGTGAATCCGCGATTACCTCCGCTCATGTGATGCGAATCCCGCGATTACCTCCGCTCATGTGATGCGAATCCCGCGATTACCTCCGCTCATGTGATGCGAATGCCACGCTTACCTCCGCTCATGTGATGCGAATCCCGCGATTACCTCCGCTCATGTGATGCGAATCCCGCGATTACCTCCGCTCATGTGATGCGAATCCCGCGATTACCTCCGCTCATGTGATGCGAATCGCGATTACCTCAGCTCATGTGATGCGAATCCGCGATTACCTCCGCTCATGTGATGAGAATCCGCGATTACCTCCGCTCATGTGATGTGAATCCCGCGATTACCTCCGCTCATGTGATGCGAATCCCGCGATTACCTCCGCTCATGTGATGCGAATCCCGCGATTACCTCAGCTCATGTGATGCGAATCCCGCTTACCTCCGCTCATGTGATGCGAATCCGCGCTTACCTCAGCTCATGTGATGTGAATCCGCGATTACCTCAGCTCATGTGATGCGAATCTCGCGATTACCTCAGCTCATGTGATGTGAATCCGCGCTTACCTCAGCTCATGTGATGCGAATCCGCGCTTACCTCCGCTCATGTGATGTGAATCCGCGCTTACCTCAGCTCATGTGATGTGAATCCGCGATTACCTCAGCTCATGTGATGCGAATCCGTGATTACCTCCGCTCATGTGATGCGAATCCGCGATTACCTCCGCTCATGTGATGTGAATCCGTGATTACCTCCGCTCATGTGATGTGAATCCCGCGATTACCTCCGCTCATGTGATGCGAATCCCGCGATTACCTCCGCTTATGTGATGCGAATCCGTGATTACCTCCGCTCATGTGATGCGAATCCGTGATTACCTCCGCTCATGTGATGCGAATCCGCGCTTACCTCAGCTCATGTGATGTGAATCTCGTGATTACCTCCGCTCATGTGATGTGAATCCCGCGATTACCTCCGCTCATGTGATGTGAATCCCGCGATTACCTCCGCTCATGTGATGCGAATCGCGATTACCTCCGCTCATGTGATGCGAATCCGGCGATTACCTCAGCTCATGTGATGCGAATCCCGCGATTACCTCCGCTCATGTGATGTGAATCCGTGATTACCTCAGCTCATGTGATGTGAATCCCGCGATTACCTCCGCTCATGTGATGCGAATCGCGATTACCTCCGCTCATGTGATGTGAATCCCGCGATTACCTCCGCTCATGTGATGCGAATCGGCGATTACCTCAGCTCATGTGATGCGAATCCGTGATTACCTCAGCTCATGTGATGTGAATCCGTGATTACCTCAGCTCATGTGATGTGAATCGCGATTACCTCCGCTCATGTGATGCGAATCGCGATTACCTCCGCTCATGTGATGTGAATCCGCGATTACCTCCGCTCATGTGATGCGAATCCGGCGATTACCTCAGCTCATGTGATGTGAATCGCGATTACCTCCGCTCATGTGATGCGAATCCGGCGATTACCTCCGCTCATGTGATGTGAATCCGCGATTACCTCCGCTCATGTGATGTGAATCGCGATTACCTCCGCTCATGTGATGCGAATCCCGCGATTACCTCCGCTCATGTGATGTGAATCGCGATTACCTCCGCTCATGTGATGCGAATCCCGCGATTACCTCCGCTCATGTGATGCGAATCCGCGATTACCTCCGCTCATGTGATCACGAATCCCACGCTTACCTCCGCTCATGTGATGCGAATCCGCGATTACCTCCGCTCATGTGATGCGAATCCCGCGATTACCTCCGCTCATGTGATGCGAATCCGCGATTACCTCCGCTCATGTGATGCGAATCCCGCGATTACCTCCGCTCATGTGATGCGAATCCCGCGATTACCTCCGCTCATGTGATGCGAATCCCGCGATTACCTCAGCTCATGTGATGCGAATCGCGATTACCTCCGCTCATGTGATGAGAATCGCGATTACCTCCGCTCATGTGATGTGAATCCGCGATTACCTCCGCTCATGTGATGCGAATCCGCGATTACCTCCGCTCATGTGATGCGAATCCGCGATTACCTCAGCTCATGTGATCACGAATCCGCGCTTACCTCCGCTCATGTGATGCGAATCCGCGCTTACCTCAGCTCTGTGTGTGTTTAGTGTGTGTGTGTGTGTGTGTGCAGCTTGTGTGTGTGTGTGTGTGTGTGTGTGTGTGTGTGTGTGTGAGTGTGAGTGTGTGTGTGTGTTTGTGGTTGAGTCATGTGATGTGAATCGCGATTACCTCAGCTCATGTGATGCGTGTGTGTGTGTGTGTGTGTGAGTGTGAGTGTGTGTGTGTGTTGAGTGTGATGTGAATCCGTGATTACCTCAGCTCATGTGATGTGAATCCCGTGATTACCTCAGCTCATGTGATGCGAATCCGCTGTGTCCGCTCATGTGATGCGAATCCGCGATTACTCCGTCATGTGATGCGAATCCAGTGTGATGTTGAGCTCATGTGAGCGATCAGCATGTGATGTGATGCGACCTCGCTCATGTGTGTGATGTGATCCCGCGACACATGTGTTGATGTGTGTGATGAGAATCGCTGTAGCTCATGTGATGCGAATCGCGATTACCTCCGCTCATGTGATGCGAATCCGTGATTACCTCCGCTCATGTGATGTGAATCCGCGCTTACCTCCGCTCATGTGATGCGAATCCGTGATTACCTCCGCTCATGTGATGCGAATCGCGATTACCTCCGCTCATGTGATGCGAATCCCGCGATTACCTCCGCTCATGTGATGCGAATCCGCGATTACCTCCGCTCATGTGATGCGAATCGCGATTACCTCCGCTCATGTGATGCGAATCCGCGATTACCTCCGCTCATGTGATGCGAATCCGCGATTACCTCAGCTCATGTGATGCGAATCCCGCGATTACCTCCGCTCATGTGATGTGAATCCCGCTTACCTCAGCTCATGTGATGTGAATCCCGCGATTACCTCTGCTCATGTGATGCGAATCCGTGATTACCTCCGCTCATGTGATGCGAATCCCGCGATTACCTCCGCTCATGTGATGTGAATCCGTGATTACCTCAGCTCATGTGATGCGAATCGCGATTACCTCCGCTCATGTGATGCGAATCCGCGATTACCTCCGCTCATGTGATGCGAATCCGCGATTACCTCAGCTCATGTGATGCGAATCCCGCGATTACCTCCGCTCATGTGATGTGAATCCGCGATTACCTCCGCTCATGTGATGTGAATCCCGCGATTACCTCGCTCATGTGATGCGAATCCCGCGATTACCTCCGCTCATGTGATGTGAATCGCGATTACCTACGCTCATGTGATGCGAATCCCGCGATTACCTCCGCTCATGTGATGTGAATCCGCGATTACCTCCGCTCATGTGATGCGAATCCGCGATTACCTCCGCTCATGTGATGCGAATCCGCGATTACCTCCGCTCATGTGATGCGAATCCGCGATTACCTCCGCTCATGTGATGCGAATCCCGCGATTACCTCCGCTCATGTGATGCGAATCGCGATTACCTCAGCTCATGTGATGCGAATCGCGATTACCTCCGCTCATGTGATGTGAATCCGGCGCTTACCTCAGCTCATGTGATGTGAATCCGCGATTACCTCAGCTCATGTGATGCGAATCCGTGATTACCTCCGCTCATGTGATGCGAATCCCGCGATTACCTCCGCTCATGTGATGTGAATCCGTGATTACCTCAGCTCATGTGATGTGAATCCGTGATTACCTCAGCTCATGTGATGCGAATCCCGCGCTTACCTCCGCTCATGTGATGCGAATCCGTGATTACCTCAGCTCATGTGATGTGAATCCCGTGATTACCTCCGCTCATGTGATGCGAATCCGTGATTACCTCAGCTCATGTGATGTGAATCCGTGATTACCTCCGCTCATGTGATGTGAATCCCGTGATTACCTCAGCTCATGTGATGTGAATCCCGTGATTACCTCAGCTCATGTGATGTGAATCCCGCGATTACCTCCGCTCATGTGATGGGAATCCGTGATTACCTCCGCTCATGTGATGCGAATCCCGCGATTACCTCCGCTCATGTGATGCGAATCCGTGATTACCTCAGCTCATGTGATGTGAATCCCGTGATTACCTCCGGTCATGTGATGGGAATCCCGTGATTACCTCCGCTCATGTGATGCGAATCTCGCGATTACCTCCGCTCATGTGATGCGAATCTCGCGATTACCTCAGCCCATGTGATGTGAATCGCGATTACCTCCGCTCATGTGATGTGAATCTCGCGATTACCTCCGCCCATGTGATGTGAATCCGCGATTACCTCCGCTCATGTGATGTGAATCCGCGATTACCTCCGCTCATGTGATGCGAATCGCGATTACCTCCGCTCATGTGATGCGAATCTCGCGCTTACCTCAGCTCATGTGATGCGAATCCGCGCTTACCTCCGCTCATGTGATGCACGAATCCGCGATTACCTCAGCTCATGTGATGCGAATCTCGCGCTTACCTCAGCTCATGTGATGCGAATCCCGCGCTTACCTCCGCTCATGTGATGCGAATCCGCGATTACCTCAGCTCATGTGATGCGAATCCGTGATTACCTCCGCTCATGTGATGCGAATCGCGATTACCTCCGCTCATGTGATGTGAATCCCGCTTACCTCCGCTCATGTGATGCGAATCCGCGATTACCTCCGCTCATGTGATGCGAATCTCGCGATTACCTCCGCTCATGTGATGCGAATCCGTGATTACCTCAGCTCATGTGATGCGAATCCCGGCTTACCTCCGCTCATGTGATGCGAATCCGCTTACCTCCGCTCATGTGATCACGAATCTCGCGATTACCTCCGCTCATGTGATCACGAATCCGCGCTTACCTCCGCTCATGTGATGCGAATCGCGATTACCTCCGCTCATGTGATGCGAATCTCGCGATTACCTCCGCTCATGTGATGCGAATCCGTGATTACCTCAGCTCATGTGATGCGAATCCGCGCTTACCTCCGCTCATGTGATGCGAATCCGTGATTACCTCAGCTCATGTGATGCGAATCCGTGATTACCTCAGCTCATGTGATGTGAATCCGTGATTACCTCAGCTCATGTGATGTGAATCCGCGATTACCTCCGCTCATGTGATGGGAATCCCGTGATTACCTCCGCTCATGTGATGCGAATCGCGATTACCTCCGCTCATGTGATGCGAATCCGTGATTACCTCAGCTCATGTGATGTGAATCCCGTGATTACCTCCGCTCATGTGATGCGAATCCCGTGATTACCTCAGCTCATGTGATGTGAATCCGTGATTACCTCCGCTCATGTGATGGGAATCCGTGATTACCTCAGCTCATGTGATGTGAATCCGTGATTACCTCCGCTCATGTGATGCGAATCTCGCGATTACCTCCGCTCATGTGATGCGAATCTCGCGATTACCTCAGCCCATGTGATGTGAATCGCGATTACCTCCGCTCATGTGATGTGAATCTCGCGATTACCTCCGCCCATGTGATGTGAATCGCGATTACCTCTGCCCATGTGATGTGAATCCCGCGATTACCTCAGCTCATGTGATGTGAATCCCGCTTACCTCAGCTCATGTGATGTGAATCTCGCGATTACCTCCGCTCATGTGATGTGAATCCGTGATTACCTCCGCTCATGTGATGTGAATCCGTGATTACCTCCGTTCATGTGATGTGAATCCGTGATTACCTCCGCCCATGTGATGTGAATCCGCGCTTACCTCCGCTCATGTGATGTGAATCCACGTGATTACCTCCGCTCATGTGATGTGAATCCGTGATTACCTCAGCTCATGTGATGTGAATCCGTGATTACCTCAGCTCATGTGATGCGAATCCGCGCTTACCTCCGCTCATGTGATGCGAATCCGTGATTACCTCAGCTCATGTGATGTGAATCCGTGATTACCTCCGCTCATGTGATGCGAATCCGTGATTACCTCAGCTCATGTGATGTGAATCCGTGATTACCTCGCTCATGTGATGTGAATCCGTGATTACCTCAGCTCATGTGATGTGAATCCGTGATTACCTCAGCTCATGTGATGTGAATCGCGATTACCTCCGCTCATGTGATGGGAATCCGTGATTACCTCCGCTCATGTGATGCGAATCCCGCGATTACCTCCGCTCATGTGATGCGAATCCGTGATTACCTCAGCTCATGTGATGTGAATCCCGTGATTACCTCCGCTCATGTGATGGGAATCCGTGATTACCTCCGCTCATGTGATGCGAATCTCGCGATTACCTCCGCTCATGTGATGCGAATCTCGCGATTACCTCAGCCCATGTGATGTGAATCCGCGATTACCTCCGCTCATGTGATGTGAATCTCGCGATTACCTCCGCCCATGTGATGTGAATCGCGATTACCTCCGCTCATGTGATGTGAATCCGCGATTACCTCCGCTCATGTGATGCGAATCCGCGATTACCTCCGCTCATGTGATGCGAATCTCGCGCTTACCTCAGCTCATGTGATGCGAATCCCGCTTACCTCCGCTCATGTGATGCGAATCCGCGATTACCTCAGCTCATGTGATGCGAATCTCGCGCTTACCTCAGCTCATGTGATGCGAATCGCGCTTACCTCCGCTCATGTGATGCGAATCCCGCGATTACCTCAGCTCATGTGATGCGAATCCGTGATTACCTCCGCTCATGTGATGCGAATCCGCGATTACCTCCGCTCATGTGATGTGAATCCGCGCTTACCTCCGCTCATGTGATGCGAATCCGCGATTACCTCCGCTCATGTGATGCGAATCCGCGATTACCTCCGCTCATGTGATGCGAATCCGTGATTACCTCAGCTCATGTGATCACGAATCCGCGCTTACCTCCGCTCATGTGATGCGAATCCGCGCTTACCTCCGCTCATGTGATGCGAATCTCGCGATTACCTCCGCTCATGTGATGCGAATCGCGCTTACCTCCGCTCATGTGATGCGAATCCCGCGATTACCTCCGCTCATGTGATGCGAATCTCGCGATTACCTCCGCTCATGTGATGCGAATCCGTGATTACCTCAGCTCATGTGATTCAGCTCATGTGATGTGAATCCGTGATTACCTCAGCTCATGTGATGTGAATCCCGCGATTACCTCCGGCTCATGTGATGGGAATCCGTGATTACCTCCGCTCATGTGATCACGAATCCCGCGATTACCTCCGCTCATGTGATGCGAATCCGTGATTACCTCAGCTCATGTGATGTGAATCCCGTGATTACCTCCGCTCATGTGATGCGAATCCGTGATTACCTCAGCTCATGTGATGTGAATCCGTGATTACCTCCGCTCATGTGATGCGAATCCCGTGATTACCTCAGCTCATGTGATGTGAATCCCGTGATTACCTCCGCTCATGTGATGCGAATCTCGCGATTACCTCCGCTCATGTGATGCGAATCCCGCGATTACCTCAGCCCATGTGATGTGAATCCCGCGATTACCTCCGCTCATGTGATGTGAATCTCGCGATTACCTCCGCCCATGTGATGTGAATCGCGATTACCTCCGCCCATGTGATGTGAATCGCGACACCTCAGCTCATGTGATGTGAATCCGCGCTTACCTCAGCTCATGTGATGTGAATCCCGCGATTACCTCCGCTCATGTGATGTGAATCCCGTGATTACCTCCGCTCATGTGATGTGAATCCCGTGATTACCTCCGCTCATGTGATGTGAATCCCGTGATTACCTCAGCTCATGTGATGTGAATCCCGCGCTTACCTCCGCTCATGTGATGTGAATCCCGTGATTACCTCAGCTCATGTGATGTGAATCCCGCGCTTACCTCAGCTCATGTGATGAATGTGACCGCTCAATCGGCTCACTCACATTATATCGAACAGACACGTTCAGTTTTTGATTGTAGTGTCTCTAACTGAACTGATTTTATGGAAATGAACCCGAAAGTGATCCAGTAATCCAGTAGCCGACTAGCCGTGCCTAGAGTAGGGCAGTGAAGCAGTGCATTCTGGGAATTGTTGTTTTTCATCCCCATGAGACAAAAATACATATTCTGTGTTTTCTCAGTCTAGAAGGCACCAAATTCAAAAATAATTTCACATTTCTACTACATTAACGACCCAGTTTAAATACAGATTCATCTTCCCAGCGCTGAAGTAGCCCTTTAAGAAGTCAGCAACTGCGGTCGCTTTTTCATTTGAAAGTGTATGAAGTAAGCTTTAAGTTCGTTAGTAAAACGAGGGAAGGATGGCAAAGTTTTCAAAAATCTGCATTTATGGATAAAATATTTAGCTCAAACAGGTTATTAATAAAAAATACTGTGCACAATCTTTCATAAGTAAACCTAATTTAATGTGCTTGTATTCAAAGAATAAAACATGACAGTTTACTGTATAATTGAGACCAAAACAATTTAGGAAAAATTACAAAAGAAAAAGAATTGATGAGTTTTCTCCTAAATTAAATTTAGATTTAATAAACTCTTTAGATGGGTATTTATCATTTATCATTTATTATATAGTCATTTTACCTTAGGAGACTCGGAAAGGTAAGATAACTCAATCTCTCAATCTTTTGGGTTAAAATCGTTAAAGATATAATAACATTTAATTATATTCGGATGAAGTTTTTCAATTAAAATATTTCTAATATATTTGTTGTTACATTTATAATCTATAATAGACAGTTCACCCAGACAAACAAATCCATGTTTCAAACAAAAATCATTGTAGCTAAGAATATTACCACAACTGTCCATCATATCCAACAGGGAAAAAATATTATATTTAGCCCACTTTTCATAATATACAGACTTATGATGGTGTAGAATAAAGCGATTGTTCCAGATGCAAGTTTTGTGTGGGCTAAAATTGTGAGAAAATGCTAACTTTTTTGTTTATGGAATGCAGATAATGTAAGAGGTAACTCAAAATCACATCTAATCTACTTTCTCAGATATTGAAGACGAAATAGTAAACCATAAGCTGTTTGTATTACAAATAAATTAGTTTGTATTCATTATTTTGAGGTCAATAACATTTAATCCCCCTTCTTCATAACTGTGAACTAAATCATTTTTATTAATATAATGATGCTTATTTTTCCAAATAAAGTTAAATATTGGGTTACTTCACAATAACACCGCGGGGATGATGTCACTGATAGGCGACACACACACACACACACACACACACACACACACACAGGCCGTGTCCTGGGGAAAAGCTCAGGATTTAAACATTCTTGGAGACATATGACACAATATTGTTCTAATGGATGTTTTAATCTTACACATTGCGCCTTTAAGATTTACCAAAGCACTTTTTCTTTTCTTACATGGCAGAAATGGGCTTAGTATCTCTCGCATAAATAATAACGTACATGTTTTATGTCGTGCTTGTTGAGCGGACTACATCTCCCAGAATGCAGCAGTCGCGCCGCGCCCCGCCCACAGAACGTCCTTCTCTCCAAATGGACGGGCAGCAGCAGCGGAAAAACTCCCGTTTTTTGGGCTGAAAAGTGAAACATTCCCGAGCCGAACCAACACAAACACCGGGATTATCGATGATCGGCGGGGGAAGAGCTGCAGAACAGCCGCGAAGCAGAACCAGCGAC
>CM040929.1:8945910-8958410 GCA_023029165.1 Gobiocypris rarus
ACTCACATCCTCTCACTCACTCACGCTCACTCCTCTCCTCACACTCACTGACTCACACACTCCTCTCACTCACTCCTCACTCACTCCTCACTCACTCCTCTCACTCACACTCACTGACTCACTCACTCACTCACTCACTCCTCCACGCTCACTCCTCTCACTCACACTCACTGACTCACACACTCTCTCCTCACTCACCACTCACTCACTCCTCACCACACACTCACTCACTCCACTCACACACTCCTCCACGCTCACTCACTCTCACTCACACTCACTGACTCACACACTCACTCACTCACTCACTCACTCACTCACTCACTCACACACTCACTCACTCACTCACTCTCACTCACTCCTCTCACTCACACACTCACTCACTCCTCACTCACTCCTCACTCACACACTCACTCACTCACTCTCACTCACCTCACTCCACACTCACTCACCACTCCTCCACACACTCACTCCTCTCACTCACACTCACTCACTCCTCACTCACACTCCCACTCCTCTCCACTCCTCTCACTCACTCACTCACTCACTCCTCACTCTCACTCACTCACTCACACACTCACTCACTCACTCACTCACTCACTCACTCACTCACTCACACACTCACTCACTCACACTCACTCCTCACTCACCACTCACACACTCACTCACTCACTCACACTCACTCACTCCTCACTCACCACTCCTCACTCCTCACTCACTCCACACTCACTCACTCACGCACTCACTCACACTCACTCCTCACTCACTCACTCACTCACTCACTCACTCCTCCCACTCCCACTCCACTCACTCACTCCACTCCACTCACTCACTCACACTCACTCACTCACTCATCCTCACCACTCACACACACACTCACACACTCACTCACACTCACTCACACTCCTCACTCACTCACTCACTCACTCACTCACTCACTCACTCACACACACTCACTCCTCCTCACCACTTACTCACCACTCACTCACTCCTCACTCCCACACTCACTCCACACACTCACACCACCACCACACACTCACACACTCACTCACTCACTCACTCACTCACTCCTCACTCCTCACACACTCACTCACACTCACTCACTCACTCACTCACTCACTCACTCACTCACTCACTCACTCACTCACTCACACTCACTCACTCACTCACACTCACTCACTCACACTCCTCACTCCTCACACTCACTCACTCACACTCACTCACTCACTCACTCCACTCCTCACTCACTCACTCACACACTCACTCACTCACACACTCACTCCTCACACTCACTCCTCACTCACACACACTCACTCACTCCTCACTCACTCACACTCCTCACTCACCACACTCCTCACACTCACTCACACCACCTCCACCTCCTCACTCCTCCACACTCTCACACTCACACTCCTCACACTCACACTCACTCACTCCACACTCCTCACACTCTCACACCTCACTCACTCACTCACTCCTCACTCACACACTCACTCACACTCACTCACTCACTCACTCCTCACTCACACTCACTCACTCACACACTCACTCACACACTCCACACACTCACACCTCACACACTCACTCACTCACTCACTCACTCCTCACTCACTCCACACACTCACTCACTCACACACTCACTCACACACTCACACACTCACACACTCCTCCACACTCACACACTCACTCCTCACTCACTCACACACTCACTCACTCACACTCACTCACACACTCACACTCCTCACTCACACTCCTCACACCTCACTCACCACTCACTCCACTCACCACTCCACCTCACTCACACTCACACACTCACTCACTCACACACTCACTCACTCACTCCTCACACTCACTCACACTCACTCACACTCACTCACTCACACTCACTCACTCCACCTCACTCACTCACTCACTCACCACCACTCACTCCTCACCACTCCTCCTCACTCACTCACTCACACTCACTCCACACTCACTCACACACTCACTCACACACTCACCACTCACTCACTCCTCCTCACTCCTCACTCACTCACTCCTCACTCACTCACTCCTCACTCACTCCTCACCACTCACCACCACTCCTCCACCACTCACTCACTCCTCACTCACTCACTCACTCACTCACTCACTCCTCACTCACTCACTCACTCACTCACTCACTCACACACTCCTCACACTCACTCACACACTCACTCACTCACCACTCCTCACACTCACTCACTCACTCCCACTCACTCACACACTCACTCACACACACCTCACACACTCACACACACTCACTCCCACTCACACTCCTCACTCACACTCACTCACTCACTCACTCACTCACTCACTCACTCCTCACCACTCACACTCCACTCACTCCACTCACTCACTCACACACTCACTCACACACTCACACACTCACTCACTCACTCACTCACACTCACTCACTCCTCACTCACTCACTCCTCACTCACTCACTCACTCACTCACTCACTCCTCACCACTCACTCACTCCACACACTCACTCACTCACTCACTCCTCCACACTCACTCCTCACTCACTCACTCCTCACTCCTCACTCACACACTCACTCCTCACTCCACACACTCACACACTCACACACACTCACTCACTCACTCACTCACTCACTCACTCACACACTCACTCACACACTCACACACTCACTCACTCACTCACTCACTCACTCACCACTCACTCACTCACTCACTCCTCACTCACTCACTCACTCACCACTCACTCACACCTCACACACTCACTCACTCACTCACTCCTACTCACTCACTCACTCCTCACTCACTCACTCCTCCTCACTCCTCACTCCTCACACACTCACTCACACACTCACACACTCACACACTCACTCCTCACTCACTCACTCACTCACTCCACACTCCTCACTCACTCACTCACACACTCACTCACTCACTCCTCACTCACTCCTCACTCACTCACTCACTCACTCACTCACTCCACTCACACTCACTCACTCACTCACTCCACACACTCACACACTCACTCACACACACACACACACTCACTCACTCACTCCTCACACTCACACTCACACTCACTCCTCACACTCACTCACTCACACACACACACACACTCACTCCTCACTCACTCACACTCACACTCCACACTCACTCCTCACACACTCACACACTCACTCACTCACTCACTCACTCACTCCTCACTCACTCCTCCTCACTCCTCACACACACACACACACACACTCCTCACTCCTCCTCACTCACTCACTCACACTCACACACTCCTCCTCACTCACTTACTCACTCCTCACTCCTCACACTCACACTCACTCCACTCACTCACTCACACACACACACACTCACTCACTCACTCCTCACACTCACCTCACACTCACTCACTCACACACTCACACACTCACTCCTCACTCACTCACTCCTCACTCACTCACTCCTCACACACACACACACACACACACACACTCACTCACTCACTCCTCCACCTCCTCACTCACTCCACACTCCACTCACTCCACTCACTCACTCACTCTCCTCACTCACTCACACACACACACACACACACACTCACTCACTCACTCACTCCTCACACTCACACACTCACTCCTCCTCACTCACTCACTCCTCACTCCTCACTCCTCACACACACACACTCACTCCTCACTCCTCACTACACTCACACTCACTCCTCACACACTCACACACTCACTCACTCACTCCTCACTCACTCACTCACTCACTCCACTCACTCCTCACACACACACACACACACACACACTCACTCACTCACTCATCACACTCACACTCACTCACTCACTCACTCACTCACTCACTCACTCACTCACTCACTCACTCACTCACTCATTCTGTAGTAAGACTAGTAATAGTAAATGTGTCAGATGTGTATTGACAGTAATCTCTGTTCTGTAGAGGAGGCTCAGAATGACCGTTCTCCTGAGATCTGGAGCCACATCACAGGGCTGTAAACATGACTTTAGAAAGATGGCAGCATCATTATTGTATTCTCACACAGAGATTGGCAGATCTATTAGTGAAATCTGTTGACTTTATCAATCTGTGTCTCATTATACGCCAACGGTGAGCACTCAAACATGGGGAATAAGCACTTCTGCTGTGTTTTTAACTCATGTTTGAGTGCCTGTAACTCCAGAAGTGTTAAAGATTTCTCAATATCCCTTTAGATTCTGCTTCTTAACTAACATTTCTGTTGGTTTCTTAATGTTTAAGGCTCTTTATAGATCAGTCCCAGAGATATGGAGATCTCAATACGGCTCCAGGAGTAAAATGGTCAATTGTACACATTTTACTGGTCATAAACCAACTTTGCACACAGCTGATACTCTTTATATTTACAGAGGAATATCTGAAGAACAAATAATGTTGACGCTAGAAATGCATCTCGTGTTTTTCAATCAGCGCAACAGTGCCATACATGTTCCTTTTCCAAAGTTTGCAAGCCTGTAACTCTAAAAGTATTAAAGATATCTTAATATCCTTCTGGATTCTCATTCTTAATAAACTTTCCTTTTGAAATCTTTATTTTCAAGGCCCTGTATGGTTCAATCCCAGAGATATGGAGATCTGAAAGCAGCTCCATGTTCAATTTGTTGAATTTTACCTATTGAAATTTACACCCCTGTGATGTGGCTCCAGATCTCAGGTCAACGGTCATTCTGAGCCTCCTCTACAGAACAGAGATTACTGTCAATACACATCTGACACATTTACTATTCTGGCCTTCATCACTATTTATGTTTGTTGTGTGTGTGTGTGTGTGTGCGGTGTGTGAGACGTGTTTCCTGTATCAAAGGAGTTGAGCTGTTCTGACGCAAGTTTCCTCTGATTTCTCAATGAAATGATTGAATCAAACTCTGAACGGTTTGAGTTTCACTGATGTTTGGTCTCGTCTCACAGTGGTTCAACTGTATGTGTCTGTCTGTCTGTGTATGTGTGTGTGTGGAGAGTGTGTATGTCTGTGAGAGAGTGTGTGTGTGTGTGTGTGTGAGAGAGAGTGTGTGTCTGTCTGTAGGCCTGTCTGATCTCGTCTCGTGTGGCTTGTTTTCGGTGCTGCGGTGATGGTGAGAACCAATCAGAGCGCAGCGTCTCTGCCACGCCCGTGTGAACTCGTGTGAACGCACGTCCCACAGAACCGCAGTCGCACACCTTCAGTCTGTAACACACAATATCTACACGTCTTTGATGCTTGAAATGAGTCATGGGTCAGTGATGTTCGACTCGACACCATGGACAATGTTTTACACACATGTGCAGCTCTTGTGGGGTGTTCCCGGTCTGCAGTGGTCAGGATCAAGGAAGGAACCGTGGAGAACCGGCCACAGGGTCATGGGCGGCTCAGGCTCATTGATGCACGTGTGGAGTGAAGGCTGGCCCGTGTGGTCCGATCAAACAGACGAGCTACTGGAGCTCAAACTGCTCAAGAAGTTAATGCTGGTTCTGGTGTGTGTGTGTGTGTGTCTGTCTGTGTGTGTGTGTGTGTCTGTCTGTGTGTGTGTCTGTGAGAGAGAGTGTGTGTCTGTCTGTGTGTCTGTGTGTCTGTGAGAGAGAGTGTGTGTCTGTGAGAGTGTCTGTGTGTGTGTGTGTGTGTGTGTGTGTGTGTCTGTCTGTGTGTGTGTGTGTAATCAGCAGTGTGTGTGTGTGTGTGTGTGTGTGTGTGTGTGTGTGTTAATCAGTGGTTTGTGATGTGTGTGTGTGTGTGTGTGTGTGTGTGTGTGTGTCTGTGGAGAAAGAGAGGTCTGTCTGTGTGTGTGTGTGTGTGTGTGTGTGTCTGTCTGTCTGTGTGTGTGTCTGTCTGTCTGTGTGTGTGTCTGTGAGAGAGAGTGTGTGCTCCTCCGTGAGAGTGTCTGTGTGTGTGTCTGTCTGTCTGTGTGTGTCTGTGAGAGAGAGAGTGTGTGTGTGTGTGTGTGTGTGTGTGTACCTGTTGTCTTGTGTGTGTCTGTGTGTTCAGAGAGAGAGTGTCAGTGTGTGTGTGTGTGTGTGTGTGTGTGTGTGTGTCTGTGTCTGTGAGAGAGAGTGTCTGTCTGTGTGTGTGTGTGTGTGTGTGTGTGTGTGTCTGTGAGAGAGAGTGTCTGTCTGTCTGTCTGTGTGTGTGTGTGTGTCTGTCTGTGGTGTGTGTCTGTGTCTGTCTGTGAGAGAGAGTGTGTGTCTGTCTGTGAGAGAGAGTGTGTGTGTGTGTGTGTGTCTGTGTGTGTCTGTGAGAGAGAGTGTGTGTCTGTCTGTGAGAGAGAGTGTCTGTCTGTCTGTGTGTGTGTGTGTGTGTGTGTCTGTGTGTGTGTCTGTAGAGAGAGAGTGTGTGTGTGTCTGTGAGAGAGAGTGTGTGTGTGTGTGTGTGTGTGTGTGTGTGTGTGTGTGTGTGTGTCTGTCTGTGTGTGTGTCTGTGAGAGAGAGTGTGTGTGTGTCTGTGAGAGAGAGTGTGTGTGTGTGTGTGTGTGTGTGTGTGTGTGTGTGTGTGTGTCTGTCTGTGTGTGTCTGTCTGTGTGTGTGTGTGTGTGTGTGTGTGTGTGTGTGTGTGTCTGTCTGTGTGTGTGTCTGTGAGAGAGAGTGTCTGTGTCTGTGTGTGTGTGTCTGTGTGTGTGTGTGTGTGTGTGTGTGTGTGTCTGTCTCTGTGTGTGTGTGTGTGTGTGTGTCTGTCTGTGTGTGTGTCTGTATGTGTGTGTCTGTGTGTGTGTGTGTGTGTGTGTGTGTGTCTGTCTGTGAGAGAGAGTGTCTGTCTGTGTGTGTGTCTGTCTGTGTGTGTGTGTCTGTGTGTGTCTGTGAGAGAGAGTGTCTGTGTCTGTCTGTGTGTCTGTGTGTGTTTGTGAGAGAGAGAGTGTCTGTGTGTCTGTCCGTGTGTGTGTCTGTGAGAGAGAGTGTGTGTGTGTGTGAGAGAGAGTGTCTGTGTGTGTCTGTGTGTGTCTGTGTGTGTGTTCAGTGTGTGTGTTCAGTGTGTGTGTGAGTGTGTGTGTGTGTGTCTGTGTGTGTGTGTCTGTGTGTGTGTGTGTCTGTGTGTGTGTTCAGTGTGTGTGTGTCTGTGTGTGTCTGTGTGTGTGTTCAGTGTGTGTGTGTGTGGTCCGGCTGAGAGACGGTCATGAGACACACAAAGGCCTCAGGCCTACAGCTTGTTTTTCTCCATCATATTCCACATATTTAGTGTGTGTTTAGTGTAGTGTGTGTGTGTGTGTGCAGTGTGTGTTTAGTGTGAGTGTGTGTGTGTGTGTGTGTGTGTGTGCAGTGTGTGTTTAGTGTTAGTGTGTGTGTGTAGTGTGTGTGTGTGTGTGTGTGTGTGTGTGTGCAGTGTGTGTTTAGTGTTAGTGTGTGTGTGTGTTTAGTGTTAGTGTGTGTGTGTGTGCAGTGTGTGTGTGTGTGCAGTGTGTGTTTAGTGTTTGTGTGTGTGTGTTTTATGTGAAATGAAATGTATTTCATGTAGTGTGTGTGTTTTGGAGTGTGTGTTAACCGCACGTCTGGTCTCAGGTCAGCTCGGCTGCATCTCGTTCCCGCGTCACGATGAGGACTATCTGCAGAATGTGGTCGGCAGCGCCCCCTATATTCTCATCCTGGGTCAGGACTGTTCGGCCCGATACCAGCTCCTGAATTGCCTGCTGGGAGAGAGGCTCCTCCCCCTGGGCGCGGAGGTGGGCGGGGCCTGTGGTGCGGAGGGCGGGGCCTGCCGGAGGAGGAAGTTGTGTTTCACGCACGGCCGTCAGACGCGGTTGAGCCTGGCGCTGCCGGGTCAGTACGAGCTGGTGCATCAGCTGGCGGCTCACTGCGGCCGCTGGGATACGGTGCCCCGCGAGGACCTGGAGATCCAGGAGTGCGAAGATCCCGCGCAGCGATTGGCCGAGCTGGAGATCACGCTCCATCACGCACTGCTGCAGGTCAGACGCTCATGTAGGCCTCATGTTTCTCTGTCACATCAAATATGCTCTCATTTGTACACAGAGACATCCATCAGCTTCTCATGGTGTTTATGTAACCCTGTTCTGTGGATCTGGTGCACTTCACATGACCGCTCATGAAAAAAAGCCCGCTAGTTGCTGCTGTGGTGATGTGTGTCTCCATGGCGACGGGAAAACTGTGTCCCGGGCTGGATTCCTCTCTTTCACGAGTTTATTTTCATGTGGTTCAGATCTCTCTGAGATCAAACTCAGATCAGACTAAAAACACTCTGATCAGCGCTTTACCAGACTCAAACTGGTTTCAGACCTGTTTTTAATCCGGATCGGGAATTAGTTAACTCAGCCTTGGATCTGTCACAAATCAGACTCAGTCTTAGATCCAGTTAGTTTCTAATTAGATTCTGATTGGTCTAACGACACTGAGAACTGCTTTCAAATTAGACTCGAATCAAAATCAGACTTTAATTGAATTAGGATGGGACTCAAATCAGAGTCAAATCAGTTTCACATCAGAATCTTTAAGGTCTTACGTCGCAAATCAGACTCGGTCAGATCAAGCTCAGATCAGATTCCAGTTAGTCTAAAACACTCAGATCGTTTTCATATCAATGTCAAATCAAACTCGGATCAAATCCAGATCAGACTCTTCCTCGAATGGGACTCAAATCAGTTTAGCATCATTAATATCTTGGATCTGTTGCAAATTAGATTTGGATTGGTTGAGAATCAGACTCACATCACTTTCAGATCAGTATCAAATCCAGATCAGATTCTGATTCAACTCAGATTGGTTTCAGATCGATCTTTGACTCAAATCAGTGTCAAATTAGTTTAAAACACTCTGTTCAAACTGTGATCACTTTCAAATCAGTATCGAATCCAGATCAGACTCTGATCCAACTCAGATGGGTTTCAGAATGGGCCGTCAAATCAGAGTCAAATCAGTTTTGCATCATTAATTCTTGGATCAGTTGCAAATCAGATTTGGATTGGTTGAAAATCAGACTCAGATCACTTTGGTCAAAGTCAGTCTCAAATCCGACTTGACTTAGTTTAACACGCTCTGTTCGATCTGTTATCAAACTCTGATCAGTCTCAGATCAGTCTCAAATCAGACTGAAGTTCAAAATCTGATCCACCTCAGGTTGGTCTCGGATCGAATCAGACTCTTCCTCGAATGGGGCTCAAATCAGAGTCAAATCAGTTTAGCATCATTAATATCTTGGATCTGTTGCAAATTAGATTTGGATTGGTTGAGAATCAGACTCACATCACTTTCAGATCAGTATCAAATCCAGATCAGACTCTGATCCAACTCTGTTTGGTTTCAGATTGGTCTTAAATCAGATTTGGCCTTGGATGAGACTCAAGTCAAATTGGTTTAGCATCAGATTCATTAAGGTCTTGGATCTGTTTCAAATCAGACTCCAGTTAGTTAGACTCAAATCAGAGTCAAATCAGTTTTGCATCATTAAGGTCTTGGATCAGTTGCAAATCAGATTTGGATTGGTTAAAAATCAGATCAGTCTCAAATCAGACTGAAGTTCAAATTCTGATCCACTTCAGATGGGTTCAGATCTGTCTTGAATCAGAGTCAAATATTCAGATTTGGATTGGTTGAAGATCAGACCAGTCAGATCAGTCTCAAATCAGACTTCAATTAGTTTAAAACTTTCTGTTCAGTCTCTTATCAAACTCTTATCACTTTCAGATCAGTGTCAAATTCAGATCGGTTTGGATTCAGACTCTGCATCGAATGGGACTCAATCAGAGTCAAATCAGCTGTTTGCAAATCAGATTAGGATTGGTTGAGAATCAGACTCACATCACTTTCAGATTAGTATCAAATCCAGATCAGACTCTGATCCAACTCTGATTTGGTTTCAGATCGGTCTTAAATCATATTTGGATGAGACTTAAGTCAAATTGGTTTAGCATGAGATTCATTAAGGTCTTGGATCTGTTTCAAATCAGACTGGGACCGGTTTCAAATCAGTCCCTAGTTAGTTTGACTCAAATCAGAGTCAAATCAGTTTAGCTTCAGATCTGTCTTGAATCAAATCAGACTCGTTCCAGTCTTGGGTCAGTTGTATATCAGGCTCAGGTCACACTCTCAGTCAGAGCAGATTTTTCTGCATGACTCTCTCTCTTGCGGTTTTAACCCGTGTGTGTGTGTGTTTGTTCAGTGATGTTTGCCATCACACACATCTGCTAGAATCACGCCTGCTCTCAAATGAACTCCGTCTGTTTTTGTCCGGCACACACAGGTTAGTGCCCAGGCGTTAATTAGCGTCCGACTCGTGGTTCGGTCCCAGCGTACGCTGATGGTGGGGAGTGAGATGTGCATCACATTCCCAGAATTCCTGCTAAAACACACACACACACACACACACACACACACATGTCCTTCTGTGGCGCGGCGTCAGCTGCAGCAGTGCAGAGCGTGTTTGAAGCGCGTGAATCGGATCTTTGTTGGGTCCAGTTCTGATGGGCCCGCGGCTCAGCCGGCTGTGTTTGCAGGCCATCTTTGTTCCAGAGAGACTCCAGCGCTCGACGGCTCTGTGTCAGAGACGGCACTGACTGACTCCATTGTGCTAGTGTGCTAGCGCTCTTTATTCCCTCTGCGCTGCGGCTTCAGATTAATCACACAGGCCAACTCTCCGTATCTAAAATCCCTTTATCTGTAGAAACATCTCACCTACACACGCTCCAGGCCACGCTCTCCCACGCTCATATTACTGCTCTGGAAAACATTATTATAATTGCAGATATAGTACAAATCTTTATGCTGCGGATGGTTGAAAAGTGTACTGAAAATATCCTTAACTTCTGCCGACAGGAAGTGAAGATCATGGTTCTTCCGTGCCGTAACGTCCAGCCCGTGGAGGAGGCTCTGGAGGACTGCAGACGCGGCATCCTTCCCATAATCCTCTACGCCGTCAGCCAGGACATGCTGAGCGCGGAGCAGCTGCAGGACCTGCAGAAGGTGCGCGAGACGCTGCCGTATCCCGTGTGCTTCATCCGGATCCCGCTGGAGGGGGTTGCGCCCGAGCCATCCCGCCCCGCGGAGAAGGAGCGCAGCGCTCTGTTCACACAGCTCGCATCTCTGGAGCTCATCGGCGGCGCGGCGGGAAACTGCGCCTGCGGTGCTCCGGCACAAACGCCCGGCAAGATGCAAGGCACTCTGGGAGAGAGTCTGGAGCGCTTGCACCGCGTGCTGGTGCCGTTCACGAGGCAGGTGCTGCAGAACCAGCAGGTGGAGGCCGCGACGCTGCTGAACGGAGTCCACTGCCGCTGTCTGGACCTCTTCATCAACCAGGTGACGCCACACCACACCAACACTTCCTGTTCGTCAGGGAATCAACACTGATTTGAGTAATTCAATAAATCACACTTTGCTATACACCGATCAGGCATAACATTATGATCTCTTCCTCACGGCTCCTGTTAGTGGGTGGGATATATTAGGCAGCAAGTGAACATTTTGTCCTCAGAGTTGATGTGTTAGAAGCAGGAAAAATGGGCAAGCGTAAGGATTTGAGCGAGTTTGACAAGGGCCAGATTGTGATGGCTAGACGACTGGGTCAGAGCATCTCCAAAACTGCAGCTCTTGTGGGGTGTTCCCGGTCTGCAGTGGTCAGGATCTATCAAAAGTGCTCCAAGGAAGGAACAGTGGAGAACCGGCCACAGGGTCATGGGCGGCCCAGGCTCATTGATGCACGTGTGGAGCGAAGGCTGGCCCGTGTGGTCCGATCAAACAGACGAGCTACTGGAGCTCAAACTGCTCAAGAAGTTAATGCTGGTTCTGATAGAAAGGGGTCAGAATACACAGAGCATCGCAGTTTGTTTGTGTATGGGGCGGCATAGCCGCTGACCAGTCAGGGTGCCCATGCTGACCCTGACCCGCCGAAAGCACCAACAGTGGCACGTGAGCATCAGAACTGGACCACGGAGCAATGGAAGAAGGTGGCCTGGTCTGATGATCACGTGTTCTTTTACATCACGTGGATGGCCGGGTGTGTGTGCTTGGCTTACCTGGGGAACACATGGCCCCAGGATGCACTATGGGAAGAAGCGAGCCGGCGGAGGTGATGCTTTGGGCAATGTTCTGCTGGGAAACCTTGGGTCCTGCCATCCATGTGGATGTTCCTTTGACACGTCCCACCTACCTAAGATGTTGACTTGGCCTCCAAATTCCCCAGATCTCAATCCAATCGAGCATCTGTGGGATGTGCTAAACAAACAAGTCCGATCCATTGAGGCCCGCCTCACAACTTACAGGACTTAAAGGATCTGCTGCTAACATCTTAGTGCCAGATACCACAGCACACCTTCAGGGGTCTAGAGGAGTCCTTGCCTCGACGGGTCAGCAAAGAGGGACCGACACAATATTGGTCATAATGTTATGCCTGATTGGTGTACAAGCATCGACTGTGTACATGATTTTGTTTTGTGTTCACACAGAAAGTGTCAAACCAAGTTTCGTTACATTCAGATGTAAAAAAATAAATCAAATCAAAACAAAGCACAAACGATGATATTTCAGAGTTTTGACTGTTTCTGATGGAATAAAAG
>CM040929.1:8960910-8963410 GCA_023029165.1 Gobiocypris rarus
TGGCGTGTGGCGAGTGAGTGAGTGTGTGAGTGTGTGGTGGAGTGGCGAGTGGCGAGTGAGTGGTGGTGAGTGGTGTGTGAGTGTGTGAGTGTGTGAGTGAGTGAGTGGTGAGTGAGTGGTGGTGAGTGGTGTGTGGTGAGTGTGGTGAGTGTGGTGAGTGTGAGTGAGTGTGGTGAGTGAGTGTGAGTGGTGAGTGAGTGTGAGTGAGTGGTGGTGGTGGTGAGTGAGTGTGTGTGGTGGTGTGTGTGGTGGTGGGTGAGTGAGTGGTGAGTGGTGAGTGGTGGTGGTGGTGGTGAGTGGTGAGTGAGTGGTGGTGAGTGAGTGTGAGTTTGTGAGTGTGTGTGAGTGTGTGAGTGTGGTGGTGAGTGAGTGAGTGTGTGTGTCTGTGGTGGTGAGTGAGTGTGTGTGTCTGTGAGTGAGTGTGAGTGTGTGTGAGTGTGTGAGTGTGTGAGTGTGGTGGTGAGTGAGTGGTGAGTGGTGAGTGAGTGAGTGAGTGAGTGGTGAGTGAGTGAGTGGTGAGTGTGTGTGAGTGACTGTGGTGAGTGTGGTGAGTGTGGTGAGTGTGAGTGTGTGTGAGTGTGTGTGAGTGTGTGTGAGTGTGTGAGTGTGTGGTGGTGAGTGGTGGTGGTGGGTGGTGGTGGTGGTGGTGAGTGGTGTGGTGGGTGTGTGGTGTGGTGAGAGTGTGAGTGAGTGTGAGTGTGTGAGTGTGAGTGTGAGTGTGTGTGTGTGTGAGTGTGGTGAGAGTGGTGAGTGGTGAGTGGTGGTGGTGAGTGGTGGAGTGTGTGTCTGTGAGTGTGAGTGTGTGTGAGTGTGTGTGAGTGTGTGTGAGTGTGTGTGTGAGTGTGTGTGGTGGTGGTGGTGGTGGTGGTGAGTGAGTGGTGAGTGGTGGTGAGTGGTGAGTGAGTGAGTGAGTGAGTGGTGAGTAAGTGAGTGAGTGGTGAGTGTGGTGAGGCGGTGAGTGGCGAGTGAGTGTGTGGAGTGAGTGCGGCGGAGTGTGTGAGTGAGTGTGGTGAGTGTGAGTGAGTGTGAGTGAGTGTGGTGGTGGTGGTGGTGGTGGTGGTGGTGGTGGTGGTGAGTGAGTGAGTGAGTGTGTGGCGGTGAGTGTGTGAGTGTGAGTGAGTGGTGAGTGTGTGTGAGTGAGTGTGGTGAGTGTGAGTGAGTGAGTGAGTGTGGTGTGTGAGTGGTGTGTGAGTGAGTGTGTGTGTGAGTGTGGTGGAGTGTGTGTGTGTGTGTGTGTGTGTGTGTGTGTGTGTGTGTGTGTGTGTGAGTGTGTGTGTGTGTGTGTGTGTGTGTGTGAGTGGTGAGTGGTGGAGTGAGTGGTGGGTGAGTGAGTGTGGTGTGTGTGTGTGTGTGTGTGTGTGTGTGTGTGTGTGTGTGTGTGTGTGTGTGTGTGTGTGTGTGAGTGTGTGAGTGTGTGGTGGTGTGGTGGTGGTGGTGGTGAGTGGTGAGTGGTGATCGAGTGAGTGAGTGGTGGTGGTGAGTGGTGAGTGGTGAGTGGTGGTGGTGGGTGGTGGTGGGTGAGTGGTGGTGAGTGTGTGAGTGTGTGTGTGTGTGGTGATCGGTGAGTGGTGGTGGTGGTGAGTGGGTGGTGAGTGGGTGAGTGTGTGTGTGTGTGAGTGTGTGGTGGGTGGTGGTGGTGGGTGGTGGTGAGTGGTGAGTGTGTGAGTGGGTGGTGGTGTGGTGAGTGAGTGGTGAGTGTGTGTGGGTGGTGGTGAGTGTGTGGTGGTGAGTGAGTGTGTGTGAGTGGTGGGTGGTGGTGGGTGGGTGGTGGTGAGTGAGTGAGTGAGTGTGTGTGTGTGTGTGTGTGTGTGTGTGTGTGAGTGTGTGAGTGTGTGAGTGTGTGTGGTGAGTGGGTGAGTGGTGAGTGGTGAGTGTGTGTGTGTGTGTGTGTGTGTGTGTGTGTGTGTGTGTGTGTGTGTGTGTGTGTGTGTGTGTGAGTGTGTGGTGTGTGAGTGTGTGAGTGTGTGAGTGAGTGAGTGTGTGAGTGTGTGGGTGTGGTGGTGTGAGTGGTGGAGTGAGTGGTGAGTGATCGAGTGTGTGAGTGAGTGTGAGTGATGTGAGTGTGTGAGTGTGAGTGAGTGTGTGAGTGTGTGAGTGTGAGTGAGTGTGGTGGGTGTGGTGGTGGTGGTGGGTGAGTGAGTGTGTGTGGTGGTGAGTGGTGAGTGGTGAGTGAGTGTGTGAGTGTGTGAGTGTGAGTGTGTGAGGTGTGTGGTGGGTGGTGGTGAGTGAGTGTGGTGGTGGTGAGTGTTGAGTGAGTCTGTGAGTGAGTGGTGGTGAGTGGTGAGTGTGTGAGTGGTGGTGGGTGTGTGAGTGTGTGTGGTGGGTGGTGGTGGTGGTGGTGGTGAGTGAGTGTGTGGTGAGTGTGTGAGTGAGTGTGTGGTGGGTGTGTGGTGAGTGAGTGGTGAGTGGTGGTGAGTGGTGAGTGGTGAGTGAGTGAGTGTGTGAGTGTGTGTGAGTGTGTGAGGTGTGTGAGAGTGTGTGAGGTGTGTGAGTGTGGGTG
>CM040929.1:8968410-8998410 GCA_023029165.1 Gobiocypris rarus
GAAGGTGCGCTGTGGTATCTGGCACCAAGATGTTAGCAGCAGATCCTTTAAGTCCTGTAAGTTGCGAGATGTGGCCTCCATGGATCGGACTTGTTTGTTCAGCACATCCCACAGATGCTCGATTGGATTGAGATCTGGGGAATTCGGAGGCCAAGTCAACGCCTCAAACTCATTGTTGTGCTCCTCAAACCATTCCTGAAGCATTTGTGCTTTGTGTCAGGAGCATTATCCTGCTGGAAGAGCCACAGCCACCAGGGAATACCGTTTCCATGAAAGGCTGTACATGGTCTCAGCAATGCTTAGGTAGGTGGGACGTGTCAAAGGAACATCCACATGGATGGCAGGACCCAAGGTTTCCCAGCAGAACATTGCCCAAAGCATCACCTCCGCCGGCTCGCCTTCTTCCCATAGTGCATCCTGGGGCCATGTGTTCCCCAGGTAAGCCACACACACACACCCGGCCATCCACGTGATGTAAAAGAACACGTGATCATCAGACCAGGCCACCTTCTTCCATTGCTCCGTGGTCCAGTTCTGATGCTCACGTGCCACTGTTGGTGCTTTCGGCGGGTCAGGGGTCAGCATGGGCACTGACTGGTCAGCGGCTATGCCGCCCCATACGCAACAAACTGCGATGCTCTGTGTATTCTGAGCCCTTTCTATCAGAACCAGCATTAACTTCTTGAGCAGTTTGAGCTCCAGTAGCTCGTCTGTTTGATCGGACCACACGGGCCAGCCTTCGCTCCACACGTGCATCAATGAGCCTGGGCCGCCCATGACCCTGTGGCCGGTTCTCCACTGTTCCTTCCTTGGAGCACTTTTGATAGATCCTGACCACTGCAGACCGGGAACACCCCACAAGAGCTGCAGTTTTGGAGATGCTCTGACCCAGTCATCTAGCCATCACAATCTGGCCCTTGTCAAACTCGCTCAAATCCTTACGCTTGCCCATTTTTCCTGCTTCTAACACATCAACTCTGAGGACAAAATGTTCACTTGCTGCCTAATATATCCCACCCACTAACAGGAGCCGTGAGGAAGAGATCATCAGTGTTATTCACCGGTCATAATGTTATGCCAGATCTGTGTATGTTAACATAGTTTATTGTGTATATACGCATTATATCATGATGTGTTATGTTGTGTGTGTGTGTGTGTGTGTGTGCAGCTGGAGGAGGGTCACACGGGGCGTCTGGAGCGCACTGAAGACCTCTGGCTGCGGGTCAGGAAGGATCACGCGCCGCGACTCGCACGCCTGTCGCTGGAGAGTCGATCGCTGCGAGACATCCTGCTGCACGGTGAGACACGTGTGTGTGTGTGTGTGTGTGTGTGTGTGTGAGAGAGCTCAGTCTGACCCCACTGTCTCCCCTCAGGAAAGCCCAAGCTGGGCCGTGAGCTGGGCCGTGGTCAGTACGGTGTGGTGTATCTGTGTGACAGCTGGGGTGGACGTCACCCGTGCGCGCTCAAGTCTGTGGTTCCTCCTGACGACAAGCACTGGAACGACCTCGCGCTGGAGTTCCACTACACACGGTAACAGCACTGCGCCCCCTGCTGCACTGGAGACACACAAACCACTGCGCCCCCTGCTGCACTGGAGACACACAAACCACTGCGCCCCCTGCTGCACTGGAGACACACAAACCACTGCGCCCCCTGCTGCACTGGAGACACACAAAACCACTGCGCCCCTGCTGCACTGGAGACACACAAACCACTGCGCCCCCTGCTGCACTGAGACACACAAACCACTGCGCCCCCTGCTGCACTGGAGACACACAAACCACTGCGCCCCCTGCTGCACTGAGACACACAAACCACTGCGCCCCCTGCTGCACTAGAGACACACAAACCACTGCGCCCCCTGCTGCACTGGAGACACACAAACCACTGCGCCCCCTGCTGCACTGAGACACACAAACCACTCGCCCCTGCTGCACTGGAGACACACAAACCACTGCGCCTGCTGCACTGAGACACACAAACCACTGCGCCCCTGCTGCACTGAGACACACAAACCACTGCGCCCTGCTGCACTAGATACACACAAACCACTGCGCCCCTGCTGCACTGAGACACACAAACCACTGCGCCCCTGCTGCACTGAGACACACAACCACTGCGCCCCTGCTGCACTGAGACACACAAACCACTGCGCCCCTGCTGCACTGGAGACACACAAACCACTGCGCCCCCTGCTGCACTGAGACACACAAACCACTCGCCCCTGCTGCACTGGAGACACACAAACCACTGCGCCCCTGCTGCACTGGAGACACACAAACCACTGCGCCCCTGCTGCACTGAGACACACAAACCACTGCGCCCTGCTGCACTGAGACACACAAACCACTGCCCCTGCTGCACTGAGACACACAAACCACTGCGCCCCTGCTGCACTGAGACACACAAACCACTGCGCCCCTGCTGCACTGAGACACAAACCACTGCGCCCCTGCTGCACTGAGACACACAAACCACTGCGCCCCTGCTGCACTAGATACACACAAACCACTCGCGCCCCTGCTGCACTGAGACACACAAACCACTGCGCCCCTGCTGCACTGGAGACACACAAACCACTGCCCCTGCTGCACTGGAGACACACAAACCACTGCGCCCCTGCTGCACTGAGACACACAAACCACTGCGCCCCTGCTGCACTGAGACACACAAACCACTGCGCCCCCTGCTGCACTGGAGACACACAAACCACTGCGCCCCCTGCTGCACTGAGACACACAAACCACTGCGCCCTGCTGCACTAGATACACACAAACCACTGCGCCTGCTGCACTGAGACACACAAACCACTGCGCCCCTGCTGCACTGGAGACACACAAACCACTGCGCCCCTGCTGCACTGGAGACACACAAACCACTGCGCCCCCTGCTGCACTGAGACACACAAACCACTGCGCCCCCTGCTGCACTGAGACACACAAACCACTGCGCCCCCTGCTGCACTGGAGACACACAAACCACTGCGCCCCTGCTGCACTAGATACACAAACCACTGCGCCCCTGCTGCACTGAGACACACAAACCACTGCGCCCCTGCTGCACTGACACACAAACCACTGCGCCCCTGCTGCACTGAGACACACAAACCACTGCGCCCCTGCTGCACTGAGACACACAACCACTGCGCCCCTGCTGCACTGAGACACACAAACCACTGCGCCCCCTGCTGCACTGAGACACACAAACCACTGCGCCCCCTGCTGCACTGAGACACACAAACCACTGCGCCCCCTGCTGCACTGAGACACACAAACCACTGCGCCCCCTGCTGCACTGAGACACACAAACCACTGCGCCCCTGCTGCACTGAGACACACAAACCACTGCGCCCCCTGCTGCACTAGAGACACACAAACCACTGCGCCCCCTGCTGCACTGGAGACACACAAACCACTGCGCCCCTGCTGCACTGAGACACACAAACCACTGCGCCCCTGCTGCACTGAGACACACAAACCACTGCGCCCCCTGCTGCACTGAGACACACAAACCACTGCGCCAACCGCTGCACTGGAGACACACAAACCACTGCGCCCCCTGCTGCACTGAGACACACAAACCACTGCGCCCCCTGCTGCACTGGAGACACACAAACCACTGCGCCCCCTGCTGCACTGGAGACACACAAACCACTCGCCCCTGCTGCACTGGAGACACACAAACCACTGCTCCCTGCTGCACTGAGACACACAAACCACTGCGCCCCCTGCTGCACTGAGACACACAAACCACTGCGCCCCCTGCTGCACTGGAGACACACAAACCACTGCGCCCCTGCTGCACTGAGACACACAAACCACTGCGCCCCCTGCTGCACTGGAGACACACAAACCACTGCGCCCCTGCTGCACTGAGACACACAAACCACTGCGCCCCCTGCTGCACTGAGACACACAAACCACTGCGCCCCCTGCTGCACTGAGACACACAAACCACTGCGCCCCCTGCTGCACTGGAGACACACAAACCACTGCGCCCCTGCTGCACTGGAGACACACAAACCACTGCGCCCCTGCTGCACTGAGACACACAAACCACTGCGCCCCTGCTGCACTGAGACACACAAACCACTGCCCTGCTGCACTGGAGACACACAAACCACTGCGCCCCCTGCTGCACTGGAGACACACAAACCACTGCGCCCCCTGCTGCACTGAGACACACAAACCACTGCGCCCCTGCTGCACTGAGACACACAAACCACTGCGCCCTGCTGCACTGAGACACACAAACCACTGCCCCTGCTGCACTGGAGACACACAACCACTGCGCCCCTGCTGCACTGACACACAAACCACTGCGCCCCTGCTGCACTGAGACACACAAACCACTGCGCCCCTGCTGCACTGAGACACACAAACCACTGCGCCCTGCTGCACTGGAGACACACAAACCACTGCGCCCCTGCTGCACTGGAGACACACAAACCACTGCGCCCTGCTGCACTGAGACACACAAACCACTGCGCCCCTGCTGCACTGAGACACACAAACCACTGCGCCCCTGCTGCACTGAGACACACAAACCACTCGCCCCTGCTGCACTGAGACACACAAACCACTCGCCCCTGCTGCACTGAGACACACAAACCACTGCGCCCCTGCTGCACTGAGACACACAAACCACTGCGCCCCTGCTGCACTGAGACACACAACCACTGCGCCCCTGCTGCACTGAGACACACAAACCACTGCGCCCCTGCTGCACTGAGACACACAAACCACTGCGCCCCTGCTGCACTGAGACACACAAACCACTGCGCCCTGCTGCACTGAGACACACAAACCACTGCGCCCCTGCTGCACTGAGACACACAAACCACTGCGCCCTGCTGCACTGAGACACACAAACCACTGCGCCCTGCTGCACTGAGACACACAAACCACTGCGCCCCTGCTGCACTGAGACACACAAACCACTGCGCCCCCTGCTGCACTGAGACACACAAACCACTGCGCCCCCTGCTGCACTGAGACACACAAACCACTGCGCCCCTGCTGCACTGAGACACACAAACCACTGCGCCCCCTGCTGCACTGAGACACACAAACCACTGCGCCCCTGCTGCACTGAGACACACAACCACTGCGCCCTGCTGCACTGGAGACACACAAACCACTGCGCCCTGCTGCACTGAGACACACAAACCACCGCCCCTGCTGCACTGAGACACACAAACCACTGCGCCCCCTGCTGCACTGGAGACACACAAACCACTGCGCCCCCTGCTGCACTGAGACACACAAACCACTGCGCCCCCTGCTGCACTGAGACACACAAACCACTGCGCCCCCTGCTGCACTGAGACACACAAACCACTGCGCCCCCTGCTGCACTGAGACACACAAACCACTGCGCCCCCTGCTGCACTGAGACACACAAACCACTGCGCCCCCTGCTGCACTGAGACACACAAACCACTGCACCCCCTGCTGCACTGGAGACACACAAACCACTGCGCCCCCTGCTGCACTGGAGACACACAAACCACTGCGCCCCTGCTGCACTGGAGACACACAAACCACTGCGCCCCTGCTGCACTGGAGACACACAAACCACTGCGCCCCCTGCTGCACTGAGACACACAAACCACTGCGCCCCTGCTGCACTGAGACACACAAACCACTGCGCCCCTGCACTGAGACACACAAACCACTGCGCCCCCTGCTGCACTGAGACACACAAACCACTGCGCCCCCTGCTGCACTGGAGACACACAAACCACTGCGCCCCTGCTGCACTGAGACACACAAACCACTGCGCCCCCTGCTGCACTGGAGACACACAAACCACTGCGCCCCCTGCTGCACTGGAGACACACAAACCACTGCGCCCCTGCTGCACTGGAGACACACAAACCACTGCCCCTGCTGCACTGGAGACACACAAACCACTGCGCCCCCTGCTGCACTGAGACACACAAACCACTGCGCCCCCTGCTGCACTGAGACACACAAACCACTGCGCCCTGCTGCACTGAGACACACAAACCACTGCGCCCCCTGCTGCACTGAGACACACAAACCACTGCGCCCTGCTGCACTGGAGACACACAAACCACTGCCCCTGCTGCACGAGACACACAAACCACTGCACCCCTGCTGCACTAGAGACACACAAACCACTGCGCCCCTGCTGCACTGAGACACACAAACCACTGCGCCCCCTGCTGCACTAGAGACACACAAACCACTGCGCCCCCTGCTGCACTAGAGACACACAAACCACTGCGCCCCCTGCTGCACTGGAGACACACAAACCACTGCGCCCCCTGCTGCACTGGAGACACACAAACCACTGCACCCTGCTGCACTAGAGACACACAAACCACTGCGCCCCTGCTGCACTGAGACACACAAACCACTGCGCCCCCTGCTGCACTGGAGACACACAAACCACTGCGCCCCCTGCTGCACTGGAGACACACAAACCACTGCGCCATCAGCTCAAATACATGCACATATCTGTTAAGTGCTGTATCAGTTATAAAAAAAATTATAACTTTTTTCATTTTATTATTTATTTTAATTAGTAATTATTAATTGATAGTGCTTGTTATTATTAATTGTGATTTTATTATTAATTTATTTTTATATTTGTATTCAAGTTTTATTGAATAAAGTAATATTAGTAATTATTCTTCTAGATTAATGCTTATTATGAATAGTATGTGCTGATGCTCTCTGGAGTGTTCAGGTGGTTGATGAGTGCTGTCTGTCTGTCAGGTCTCTGCCCAAACACCAGCGCCTGGTCAATCTTCACGGGTCAGTCATCGATCACTCGTACGGCGGCGGCTCCAGTATCGCAGTTCTGCTGATCATGGAGCGATTGCACAGAGATCTCTACACAGGGCTGAAGGTACAGACACACCTCTGTCTGTCTGTCTGTCTGTCTGACCGTCTGTCTGACCGTCTGTCTGACCGTCTGTCTGACCGTCTGTATGTCTGTCTGACCGTCTGTCTGACCGTCTGTCTGTCTGTCGGACCGCCTGTCTGACCGTCTGTCTGACCGTCTGTCTGTCTGACCGTCCGTCTGTCTGACCGTCTGTCTGACCGCCTGTCTGACCGTCTGTCTGACCGTCTGTCTGACCGTCTGTCTGTCTGTCTGTCTGACCGTCTGTCTGACCGTCTGTATGTCTGTCTGACCGTCTGTCTGACCGTCTGTCTGTCTGTCGGACCGCCTGTCTGACCGTCTGTCTGTCTGACCATCTGTCTGTCTGTCTGACCGTCTGTCTGTCTGTCTGTCTGTCTGACCATCTGTCTGTCTGTCTGACCGCCTGTCTGTCTGACCATCTGTCTGTCTGTCTGACCGCCTGTCTGTCTGACCGCCTGTTTGTCTGTCTGACCGTCCTGTCTGACCGTCCTGTCTGACCATCTGTCTGTCTGTCTGACCGTCTGTATGTCTGTCTGACCGTCTGTCTGACCGTCTGTATGTCTGTCTGACCGTCTGTCTGACCGTCTGTCTGTCTGTCTGACCGTCTGTCTGACCGTCTGGCGTCTGTCTGACCGCCTGTCTGACCATCTGTCTGACCGTCTGTCTGTCTGTCTGACCGTCTGTCTGTCTGACCGTCTGTCTGACCGTCTGTCTGTCTGTCGGACCGCCTGTCTGACCGTCTGTCTGTCTGACCATCTGTCTGTCTGTCTGACCGTCTGTCTGTCTGTCTGTCTGACCGTCTGTTTGTCTGTCTGACCGTCTGTCTGACCGTCTGTCTGACCATCTGTCTGTCTGTCTGACCGTCTGTCTGACCGTCTGTATGTCTGTCTGACCGTCTGTATGTCTGTCTGACCGTCTGTCTGACCGTCTGTCTGTCTGTCTGACCGTCTGTCTGTCCGTCTGTCTGCCTGTCTGACCGTCTGTCTGTATGTCTGTCTGACTGACCGTCTGTCTGACCGTCTGTATGTCTGTCTGACCGTCTGTCTGACCGTCTGTCTGTCTGTCTGACCGTCTGTCTGTCTGTCTGACCGTCTGTCTGTCTGTCTGACCGTCTGTCTGACCGTCTGTCTGTCTGTCTGACCGTCTGTATGTCTGTCTGACTGTCTGTCTGTCTGTCTGACCGTCTGTATGTCTGTCTGACTGTCTGTATGTCTGTCTGACCATCTGTCTGTCTGTCTGACCGTCTGTATGTCTGTCTGACTGTCTGTATGTCTGTCTGACCATCTGTCTGTCTTTCTGTCTGTCTGACCGTCTGTATGTCTGTCTGTCTGACCATCTGTCTGTCTGACCGTCCTGTCTGTCTGTCTGTCTGTCAGAGCATCTGTCTGTCTGACCATCTGTATGTATGTCTGACCGTCTGCTTGTCTGTCTGACTGTATGTCCGTCTGACCATCTGTATGTCTGTCTGTCTGACCGACTGTCTGTATGACCATCTGTCTGCTTGTCTGTCTGACCGACCGTCTGTCAGAACGTCTGTATGACTGTTGTTCTGATGTGTCTGTCTGTTGTTCTGACGTGTCTGTGGTTCTGACGTGTCTGTCTGTGGTTCTGACGTGTCTGTCTGTGGTTCTGACGTGTCTGTCTGTTGTTCTGATGTGTCTGTGGTTCTGACGTGTCTGTCTGTTGTTCTGATGTGTCTGTCTGTGTTGTTCTGATGTGTCTGTGGTTCTGTCGTGTCTGTGGTTCTGACGTGTCTGTCTGTTGTTCTGATGTGTCTGTGGTTCTGTTGTGTCTGTGGTTCTGACGTGTCTGTCTGTTGTTCTGATGTGTCTGTGGTTCTGACGTGTCTGTCTGTTGTTCTGATGTGTCTGTCTGTGTTGTTCTGATGTGTCTGCGGTTCTGACGTGTCTGTCTGTTGTTTTGGCGTGTCTGTGGTTCTGACGTGTCTGTCTGTGGTTCTGATGTGTCTGTGGTTCTGACGTGTCTATCGGTGTTGTTCTGATGTGTCTGTGGTTCTGTCGTGTCTGTGGTTCTGACGTGTCTGTCTGTTGTTCTGATGTCTCTGTGGTTCTGACGTGTCTGTCTGTTGTTCTGATGTGTCTGTGGTTCTGACGTGTCTGTCTGTGGTTCTGACGTGTCTGTGGTTCTGACGTGTCTGTGGTTCTGACGTGTCTGTGGTTCTGACGTGTCTGTGGTTCTGACGTGTCTGTCTGTGGTTCTGACGTGTCTGTCTGTTGTTCTGACGTGTCTGTGGTTCTGGCGTGTCTGTCTGTGGTTCTGGCGTGTCTGTCTGTGGTTCTGGCGTGTCTGTGGTTCTGACGTGTCTGTCTGTGGTTCTGACGTGTCTGTCTGTGGTTCTGATGTGTCTGTGGTTCTGACGTGTCTGTCTGTGGTTCTGACGTGTCTGTGGTTCTGACGTGTCTGTCTGTGGTTCTGACGTGTCTGTCTGTTGTTCTGATGTGTCTGTGGTTCTGACGTGTCTGTCTGTGGTTCTGACGTGTCTGTCTGTGGTTCTGACGTGTCTGTCTGTGGTTCTGACGTGTCTGTCTGTGGTTCTGACGTGTCTGTCTGTGGTTCTGACGTGTCTGTCTGTTGTTTTGACGTGTCTGTGGTTCTGACGTGTCTGTCTGTGGTTCTGACGTGTCTGTCTGTTGTTTTGACGTGTCTGTGGTTCTGACGTGTCTGTCTGTGGTTCTGACGTGTCTGTCTGTTGTTTTGACGTGTCTGTGGTTCTGACGTGTCTGTCTGTGGTTCTGATGTGTCTGTGGTTCTGACATGTCTATCTGTGTTGTTCTGATGTGTCTGTGGTTCTGACGTGTCTGTCTGTTGTGCTGATGTGTCTGTGGTTCTGACGTGTCTGTCTGTGGTTCTGACGTGTCTGTGGTTCTGACGTGTCTGTCTGTGGTTCTGATGTGTCTGTCTGTTGTTCTGATGTGTCTGTGGTTCTGACGTGTCTGTCTGTTGTTCTGACGTGTCTGTCTGTGGTTCTGACGTGTCTGTGGTTCTGACGTGTCTGTCTGTGGTTCTGACGTGTCTGTGGTTCTGACGTGTCTGTTTGTTGTTCTGATGTGTCTGTGGTTCTGACGTGTCTGTCTGTGGTTCTGACGTGTCTGTCTGTTGTTCTGATGTGTCTGTGGTTCTGACGTGTCTGTCTGTTGTTCTGACGTGTCTGTGGTTCTGACGTGTCTGTCTGTGGTTCTGACGTGTCTGTCTGTTGTTCTGATGTGTCTGTGGTTCTGACGTGTCTGTCTGTTGTTCTGACGTGTCTGTCTGTGGTTCTAATGTGTCTGTTGTTCTGATATGTCTGTCTGTGGTTCTGACGTGTCTGTGGTTCTGATGTGTCTGTCTGTGTTGTTCTGATGTGTCTGTGGTTCTGATGTGTCTGTGGTTCTGATGTGTCTGTTGTTCTGATATGTCTGTCTGTGGTTCTGACGTGTCTGTCTGTGTTGTTCTGATGTGTCTGTGGTTCTGATGTGTCTGTTGTTCTGATGTGTCTGTCTGTGGTTCTGACGTGTCTGTCTGTGGTTCTGACGTGTCTGTCTGTGGTTCTGATGTGTCTGTTGTTCTGATGTCTGTGTCTGTGTCTGTGGTTCTGATGTGTCTGTTGTTCTGATGTGTCTGTCTGTGGTTCTGACGTGTCTGTGTGTGTTGTTCTGATGTGTCTGTCTGTGGTTCTGACGTGTCTGTCTGTGTTGTTCTGATGTGTCTGTGGTTCTGACGTGTCTGTGGTTCTGACGTGTCTGTCTGTGGTTCTGACGTGTCTGTCTGTGGTTCTGACGTGTCTGTCTCACTTAGGCCGGTCTGTCTCTGAAGGAGCGTCTCCAGATAGCTCTGGACGTGGTGGAGGGATCCTGCCTGGGCGCCTGTCTCCTGCACCGAGGACCCGTGTCTGATTCGGGTCTGGATCTCTGTGGCAAGCTTCATAACGCTGGGTTTGTTCTTCTGTGCAGCTGGACAAACAGAACCGGGCCAAGATCACCGACCTGGGCTTCTGCAAACCCGAGGCCATGATGTCCGGCAGCATCGTCGGGACGCCCATCCACATGGCACCGGAGCTCTTCACAGGTCAGAACCAGTCTCTCTTCAGAACGAACCAGTCAACGAGTCATCTGTGAGAATATCAGACTGAATCAGTCAAACTGCTCCCTCCAATGCCTACACATTATTAGTATGTGTAGTGAAACAGATCAGACTGAATCAAACGCAAGTGCCATTGGTTTGAATCTTGGACTGATTTAGTCAGACGACTCACTGAATGGACTCAGACGACTCACTGAATGGACTCAGACAACTCACTGAATGGACTCAGACAATTCACAGAGTGGACTCAGTTACTCACTGAATGGACTCAGACAATTCACTGAGTGGATTAAAATGACTCAATGAATGGACTAAAATGACTCACTGAATGGACTCAGACGACTCACTGAATGGACTAAAATGACTCACTGAATGGACTAAAATGACTCACTGAATGGACTAAAATGACTCACTGAATGGACTTAGACAACTCACTGAGTGGACTCAGACAACTCACTGAGTGGACTCAAATGACTCACTGAATGGACTCTAATGACTCACTGAATGGACTCAGATGACTCACTGAATGGACTCAGACGACTCACAGAGTGGACTAAAGTTACTCACTGAATGGACTCAGACGACTCACTGAATGGACTCTAATGACTCACTGAATGGACTAAAATGACTCACTGAATGGACTAAAATGACTCACTGAATGGACTAAAATGACTCACTGAAAGGACTCAGATTATTCACTGAATGGACTAAAATGACTCACTGAATGGACTAAAATGACTCACTGAATGGACTAAAATGACTCACTGAATGGACTCAGACAACTCACTGAGTGGACTAAAATGACTCACTGAATGGACTCAGACGACTCACTGAATGGACTCAGACGACTCACTGAATGGACTCAAATGACTCACTGAATGGACTCTAATGACTCACTGAATGGACTCAGATGACTCACTGAATGGACTCAGACGACTCACTGAGTGGACTAAAGTTACTCACTGAATGGACTCAGACGACTCACTGAATGGACTCTAATGACTCACTGAATGGACTAAAATGACTCACTGAATGGACTAAAATGACTCACTGAATGGACTAAAATGACTCACTGAATGGACTCAGATTATTCACTGAATGGACTCAAATGACTCACTGAATGGACTAAAATGACTCACTGAATGGACTAAAATGACTCACTGAATGGACTCAGACAACTCACTGAGTGGACTAAAATGACTCACTGAATGGACTCAGACGACTCACTGAATGGACTCAGACGACTCACTGAATGGACTCAAATGACTCACTGAATGGACTCTAATGACTCACTGAATGGACTCAGACGACTCACTGAATGGACACAGACGACTCACTGAATGGACTCTAATGACTCACTGAATGGACTCAGACGACTCACTGAATGGACTCTAATGACTCACTGAATGGACTCTAATGACTCACTGAGTGGACTCAGACAACTCACTGAGTGGACTAAATGACTCACTGAGTGGACTCAGACAACTCACTGAGTGGACTCAGACGACTCACTGAATGGACTCAGACGACTCACTGAATGGACTCTAATGATTTACTGAATGGACTAAAATGACTCACTGAATGGACTCAGACGACTCACTGAATGGACTCAGGCGACTCACTGAAGTGGACTCAGACGACTCACTGAATGGACTCAGATGACTCACTGAATGGACTCTAATGACTCACTGAGTGGACTCAAATGACTCACTGAATGACTCAGGCGACTCACTGAATGGACACAGACGACTCACTGAATGGACACAGACGACTCACTGAATGGACTCTAATGACTCACTGAGTGGACTCAAATGACTCACTGAATGGACTCAGACGACTCACTGAATGGACTCTAATGATTTACTGAATGGACTAAAATGACTCACTGAATGGACTCTTAATGACTCACTGAATGGACTCTTAATGACTCACTGAATGGACTCAAATGACTCACTGAATCAGCTATCATGTCCAGGAACTGTTTTCGATGAATGGAATGTTAAAAAGGATTCATACATTTAGAAAAATATTGATGTAGTTAAATCTATTTTACTATTAATTTATAATAATAATTTTTTATTAAATGATCAGAAATGATAATTAATGTATATTATTATTAATATTGGAATATCAAAATATTTTAATATCGGGCCTATGAATTATTAATTGGAAAATGTAATTTTTAAAAAAATATTGCACCATCAAAGTGATTAATAACGCATAAAACATTACAAAAAATATTTTAATTAAAGAACTTGTTCAATAAATTAGTATTCTTAAAAAATATTATTCAACTTCAATACCGGGCCGTCATTTTTAAATTATAAAAATATATTTTATGGTTCGATATCAAGAATAACCATTATTAATATAAAAACATTTTATTGTAATTTTTAATATTAGACCATCAAAGTGATTTACAACGTTAAAAATGATTCATTTAAAAAAAGTATTGATGTGTATGTGCAAAGTTTAAGGAGATGAATGTGTTGTTTTCAGTTGTATTATAGTGTGGTGATTGTTTGGTGTGTTTCCGCAGGGAAGTACGATAACTCCGTGGATGTGTACGCCTTCGGGATTCTCTTCTGGTATCTCTGCAGCGGCTCCGTCAAACTCCCAGAAGCCTTTGAGAAGTGCTCCAGTAAAGACCAGCTGTGGACCAACGTCAAGAAAGGTCAGAGCCGTGTTGTCCTGCAGCAGTGCATTCTGGGTAAACGCTAGCGTGGGCTGACGAGGCTGTGTGTTTCAGGCTCTCGTCCGGAGCGTCTGCCCTCGTTCGACGAGGAGTGCTGGCAGCTGATGGAGGCGTGCTGGAACGGGGACCCTTCCCAGAGGCCCCTGCTGGGGATCGTGCAGCCCAGCCTGCAAAGCATCATGGACCGGCTGTGCGACAATTCTGACCAGAAGAGCGCTAACCTGGAGGACTCCAACTGAGCGCACAACACAATGGACCGATGTGTCTCTGCCTATGAACAAACATGATCACGCGTGTGTCATATCCCCAGACCCGATGCTTTTACGTGTAGTCCAGATGTGTTACAGATGAACAGTGATTTTTAGATGTGTTTAAACTGGTTTACATTATCCTGAGATTACATTTTTTAATAAAATGATTTGGACCGATTCTGCTGTGGATGTACTCAGTGTACAGCAGACGTGGAATCATAGCATTTTGTCATTTTAGCAAAACATTATTAAAGTGAGACTGTGTTTGTAAATGTTTCATAGGCTCATATTTTTACTCTGTGTGAATTGTAATTCTTTATTCATTCATTCTTATATATATAATTCATTAGTCAATAACTGTCGAAGTTGCTATTATAAAGCAGTTTCAGCATTTCTGAGTATATTCCCGCTTATTTATATATATGTATATAATTTCCGATAATTTCGGCCGAATTCGCTTCATAACTTTGATGTTGCCGGGAAATGTTTGATGTTAAAATATCCGATAATTCAGTTCAGGACGAGCGTCGTGTAAATCGGTTTATTGATTAATTCTTACCTGTACAGATCATTTCTGAGGTAAATTCAGTGAAATCGAAGTAAAATATCCCAATGACAGTGTCCGATTAGTCAACTTTTCCTCAGAATAGAGATGTTTTCCCAGTTCAAGACTATCAATGACCGGTGCTATCTGGCGTGTGATAAACGGACCCGCTTTCTGAGGCGAAATCAGACTTATTTTCCAAAACTGTACTCTTGTTATTGACATAAAAGTTAAACAGCACAAGTCACAGTCAAGTATTTTGAGATGACTCGCGTCGGTGAGTTAGTGAACTTCATATATCCATCACGCATAAAGTTCATTTACGCGTGAAGTTGTTTGAGGCAATTCTCCTTAGCCCTAGTTTTATTTTTTTTAACAAACTAATATCATGTATTTAATAAATATTAACATTTTAAACACTGAACTAGACAAAATCAAGTTTTACATCGTGAGTTTTAAAAACGAACAACTCAAACACTCAAACACTCCAAGGATTTTAATTGTGATATAATGTGATGTTTACATGTAATGGCGACTCCAGGATGAATGACAGCAGTGACGCTGAACACGCGAGGTTTGTGGGAGTTTATGATTGTGATGTTGTATTTTCCATCCAATTAAATATGATTTTTTTTAGGAAGCACCTAAACCTGAAGCTGTCATCAGGTTCGGACTCGCGGTCATTTGGTCAGTTTGTCGGTAGATGGCGTCACCTGCACCATATTGGAACATAAACTCACCTAAAGGATTATTAGGAGCACACACTAATACTGTGTTTGACCCCTCTCGCCCTTAATTCTACGTGGCATTGATTCAACAAGGTGCTGAAAGCATTCTTTAGAAATGTTGGCCCATATTGATAGGATAGCATCTTGCAGTTGATGGAGATTTGTGGGATGCACATCCAGGGCACGGCTCCGTTCCACCACATCCCAAAGATGCTCTATTGGGTTGAGATCTGGTGACTGTGGGGGCCATTTTAGTTCAGTGAACTCATTGTCATGTTCAAGAAACCAATTTGAAATGATTGGAGCTTTGTGACGGTGCATTATCCTGCTGGAAGTAGCCATCAGAGGATGGGAACATGGTGGTAATAAAGGGATGGACATGGTCAGAAACAATGCTCAGGTAGTGGCATTTAACCCATGCCCAATTGGCACTAAGGGGCCTAAAGTGTGCCAAGAAAACATCCCCCACACCATTACACCACCGCCACCAGCCTGCACAGTGAAAACATCCCCACACCATTACACCACCACCACCAGCCTGCACAGTGAAAACACCCCACACCATTACACCACCACCACCAGCCTGCACAGTGAAAACATCCCCACACCATTACACCACCACCACCAGCCTGCACAGTGAAAACATCCCCACACCATTACACCACCACCACCAGCCTGCACAGTGAAAACATCCCCACACCATTACACCACCACCACCAGCCTGCACAGTGAAAACATCCCCACACCATTACACCACCACCACCAGCCTGCACAGTGAAAACACCCCACACCATTACACCACCACCACCAGCCTTCACAGTGAAAACACCCCACACCATTACACCACCACCACCAGCCTGCACAGTGAAAACATCCCCACACCATTACACCACCACCACCAGCCTGCACAGTGAAAACACCCCACACCATTACACCACCACCACCAGCCTGCACAGTGAAAACATCCCCACACCATTACACCACCACCACCAGCCTGCACAGTGAAAACATCCCCACACCATTACACCACCACCACCAGCCTGCACAGTGAAAACATCCCCACACCATTACACCACCACCACCAGCCTGCACAGTGAAAACACCCCACACCATTACACCACCACCACCAGCCTGCACAGTGAAAACACCCCCACACCATTACACCACCACCACCAGCCTGCACAGTGAAACACCCCACACCATTACACCACCACCACCAGCCTGCACAGTGAAAACATCCCCACACCATTACACCACCACCACCAGCCTGCACAGTGAAAACACCCCCACACCATTACACCACCACCACCAGCCTGCACAGTGAAAACATCCCACACCATTACACCACCACCACCAGCCTGCACAGTGAAAACATCCCCCACACCATTACACCACCACCACCAGCCTGCACAGTGAAAACATCCCCCACACCATTACACCACCACCCCCAGCCTGCACAGTGAAAACATCCCCACACCATTACACCACCACCACCAGCCTGCACAGTGGTAACAAGGCATGATGGATCATGTTCTCATTCTGTTTACACCAAATTCTGACTCTACCATCTGAATGTCTCAACAGAAATCGAGACTCATCAGACCAGGCAACATTTTTCCAGTCTTCAACTGTCCAATTTTGGTGAGCTAGTGCAAATTGTAGCCTCTTTTTCCTATTTGTAGTGGAGATGAGTGGTACCGGTGGGGTCTTCTGCTGTTGTAGCCCATCCGCCTCAAGGTTGTGTGTGTTGTGGCTTCACAAATGCTTTGACTGAAATAACCACTCGTTACAACCGAGGTATGCAGCAAAGTTGCTCTTCTATCAGCTTGAATCAGTCGGCCCATTCTCCTCTGACCTCTAGCATCAACAAGGCATTTTCTCCCACAGGACTGCCGCATACTGGATGTGTTTCCCTTTTCACACCATTCTTTGTAAACCCTAGAAATGGTTGTGTGTGAAAATCCCAGTAACTGAGCAGATTGTGAAATACTCAGACCGGCCCGTCTGGCACCAACAACCATGCCACGCTCAAAATTGCTTAAATCCCCTTTCTTTCCCATTCTGACATTCAGTTTGGAGTTCAGGAGATTGTCTTGACGAGGACCACACCCCTAAATGCACTGAAGCAACTGCCATGTGATTGGTTGATTAGATAATTGAATTAATGAGAAATTGAACAGGTGTTCCTAATAATCCTTTAGGTGAGTGTGTATGTTGTATATGTTGCCCTTTTCAGCAAAAAAAATTATGATTTTGTAAATCAATTATGACTAAAATTATTACATACAAAGTCTGTTATAAATTATGAGAAAATAATAAAAATGTATTTAAATTCTGATAGTCAAAATTCTGACTAAGTTAATAACTTTAGATTTTAATTATTACTTAGCATGTCATGCGATTTACCAAAGCATGATTTATTATTTTTCTTATGTGGTGGAAACGGCTTCCATAACTGTAAATGTCGCGTTTTATTCAATATTTCTTGCTTAGAAATTTCCAGTAAATATCGTAAGTAATTACCATTTTTTTCTAGTGGTTTTTAATATTCCCATGCGAGTAGTTTTTAACCATATATATATATATATACTGTAATACTACTGTACAAAAAACTAGAGTAATAAAATGTATGTTGTTTACTGTAAAATTACAACACTAATATTTATATAAATTTCTTCATTTTGAAACAGGAACCCATCAAGCTTTTATTTTGATGTTTTTTTGTCTGGCGCGAACACAATTTTTTTTTTTACAAAATTCTTAATCACATTTTTTTATTTTGTAAGTCAGAATTGTGGGATATAAATCACAATTACGTCAATTTTATTCTGTTTTTTATTTGCCATATTTATTAGCAATGACTGAAACTTGTTTAATCCTACACAAATTTTTTTTTCTAGTTGTGATTTAAAAAAATATATATATTTCCATGAGTTTTAATTCATCACATAACCACTGTTTTTAACCAATTCAACTGCTATTAAATAATTAAATACAAATTTTAAATAACGCTTTGTGGTAAAAGTGAATAAAAATGAGTAATAACATTTATTTTATTTACTGTAAAATTACAATACTAATATTTACATCTGAATTTCTTAGTTTTGAAACCGTGCACCGCTGTCGTTTCCAGAGCGAAGCGTGGCGCGGTGTTTATGTACACGCGTGCAGCTCATGATCCTCAGGCGTGTTTACAACATATGTGACCCTGGACCACAAAACCAGCCATAAGGGTCATTTTTTAAAAAAGGAGATTTATATATCATCTGATTAATAATCATCATTGATGTGTGGTTGTTAGGACAATATTTGAAAAGCTGGAATCTGAGGGTGCAAAAACATCTAAATATTGAGATAATCTCCTTTAAAGTTGTGCAAATGAAGTCCTTAGCGATGCATATTACTACTAATAATACATTTATGAAATATTTACGCTAGGAAATCTTCATGGAGCATGATCTTAATATCCGAATGATTTCTGGCATAAAAGAGAAATGGATAATTTTGACCCTGATAATGTACTGTTGGCGATTGTCACAGATATACCCGATATACTCATCTTTAAGAGTGTGAGGAAACAAACGAGACGTTAAATATTAAAAACAGATTTACTTCAGAGTCAGTGTGTTTTACAAAGCGTTTCCAGCTCAAGCTGGGTCCAGTGATGAGACTGACAGAGAGTGTGTATAAAACATGTGTGTGTTATCAGAGCTCAGAGCGTGACCCGTCCGCACGTGTGTGAGGAGCGCTCAGTACTCATGAGCGAGATATTAACTCACAACTCCAAGTAAAGAGTCAGAACTGCGAGATATAAACTCATAATTGTGAGGAAAAAAGAAAAACGGTAAAAATTTTTAGCAACTACATTTTTAAACGTTTTAGTCAAAATTACAAGATATAAACTCAAAATGATGAGATGAAAATTCACAATTAAATATTTACATTTTTGAGATACAATCTCACAGTTATGAGTTTATAACTTGCAATTATAAGATATTAAGTCGCATTTGTCCGAAAAAAGAAAAGTTGAAAAAATGCGCAATTACTTTTTTTAAAGTCAAGATATAAACTTGTGTGATACATTTTTACAATGACGTATTTTATATTTTTTAAATATAAACTTGCAAATTTGAAATATAAACCCGTAATTGTGAGAAAAATTAAAAGTCAAAGTTTTAATAAAAATGCGCAATTACTTTTAATTTTTTTTGGTCAAAATTACGAGATATAAACTCGCAGTTGTGAGAAAAAAAGTCAAAATGATGAGATGAAAGTTGACAATGTGGTTTGTTTTTATTCCGTGGCGTACAGGCGCTTCCTCATGGACGGGTCTGTGTGTGTGTGTGTGTGTGTGTGTGTGTGTGTGTGTATATGTGTGTGTGTGTGTGTGTGTGTGTGTGTGTGTGTGTGTTAGAGAGCTGTACAACACTGAGACAAACGTTCACAGTTCACACTGCTAATCTATAAAATACAAAGGTTTCATTCAAAAGGGTTTAAACGTGAGTCTTTTTAAAAGTTTGTATAAAAACGTCCACAAAATGTACAAAACGCGAGTATCAAAAGTGTGTTCCCCTCCAGTGGTGCGTCATGAAGGCTCTGCTGGTGGAGAAGGCATCGGTCAGCAGCCGGTCAGCAGGTCAAGGCTCGAGTCGGGATCAGTCCAGCACTCGCTCGGCTCCGGTAGGAAAATCCCTGATATTTTCACTCGTTTACAGAAAGTCAGTGTAGTTTCGATGCGGCGAGAGGACGGAAGAAATAAAAAAAAGTGCTTTACTTCAAGTATGTAAACAAAAATGTAAAAAACTAGCGATTCTCTTCAGCGTTTGGCACGGAGAATCCGATCGGCTGTGCTGGGAAATACAGGAAACATCAAACCGAGGGACAGAAACAGGAGGATTGTTCTTCGCCTCTTCTTTCCCTCGTCACTCATCAGCATCTGCAAAGAAACACACACAGCGAAATGAAACATTCTGTCTTCATATAATAATTGAATAATTTCACTATGTCATAGTATACACTGTCGTTATTTAGAATTTTTGTCCATTCTGACTTCATATAATAATTGAATAATTTCACTATGTCATAGTATACACTGTCGTTATTTAGAATTTTTGTCCATTCTGACTTTATGTGATAATTGAATAAATTTCACTTTTATGTCATAGTATACACTGTCGTTATTTAGAATTTTTGTCCGTTTTGACTTTATGTGATAATTGAATAAATTTCACTTTTATGTCATAGTATACACTGTAATTTAGAATTTTTGTCCGTTTTGACTTTATGTGATAATTGAATAAATTTCACTTTTATGTCATAGTATACACTGTCGTAATTTAGAATTTTTGTCCATTTTGACTTTATGTGATAAATGAATAAATTTCACTTTATGTCATAGTATACACTGTAATTTAGAATTTTTGTCCATTTGACTTTATGTGATAAATTGAATAAATTTCACTTTTATGTCATAGTATACACTGTCGTTATTTAGAATTTTTGTCCATTTTGACTTCATATAATAATTGAATAAATTTCACTTTTATGTCATAGTATACACTGTCGTTATTTAGAATTTTTGTCCATTTGACTTCATATAATAATTTAATAAATTTCACTTTTATGTCATAGTATACACTGTCGTAATTTAGAATTTTTGTCCGTTTGACTTTTATGTGATAATTGAATAAATTTCACTTTTATGTCATAGTATACACTGTCGTAATTTAGAATTTTTGTCCATTTGACTTTATGTGATAATTGAATAATTTCACTTTTATGTCATAGTATACACTGTCGTAATTTAGAATTTTTGTCCATTTTGACTTCATATAATAATTGAATAAATTTCACTTTTATGTCATAGTATACACTGTCGTAATTTAGAATTTTTGTCCATTCTGACTTTATGTGATAATTGAATAAATTTCACTTTTATGTCATAGTATACACTGTCGTAATTTAGAATTTTTGTCCATTTTGACTTTATGTGATAAATGAATAAATTTCACTTTTATGTCATAGTATACACTGTCGTAATTTAGAATTTTTGTCCATTTTGACTTCATATAATAATTGAATAAATTTCACTTTTATGTCATAGTATACACTGTCGTTATTTAGAATTTTTGTCCATTTTGACTTCATATAATAATTGAATAAATTTCACTTTTATGTCATTGTATACACTGTCGTAATTTAGAATTTTTGTCCATTTTGACTTCATGTAATAATTGAATAAATTTCACTTTTATGTCATAGTATACACTGTCGTTATTTAGAATTTTTGTCCGTTTTGACTTTATGTGATGATTGAATAAATTCACTTTTATGTCATAGTATACACTGTCGTAATTTAGAATTTTTGTCCATTCTGACTTTATGTGATAATTGAATAAATTTCACTTTTATGTCATAGTATACACTGTCGTAATTTAGAATTTTTGTCCGTTTTGACTTTATGTGATAAATGAATAAATTTCACTTTTATGTCATAGTATACACTGTCGTAATTTAGAATTTTTGTCCATTTTGACTTCATATAATAATTGAATAAATTTCACTTTTATGTCATAGTATACACTGTCGTAATTTAGAATTTTTGTCCATTTTGACTTCATATAATAATTGAATAAATTTCACTTTTATGTCATAGTATACACTGTCGTTAATTTAGAATTTTTGTCCATTTGACTTCATATAATAATTGAATAAATTTCACTTTTATGTCATAGTATACACTGTCGTTATTTAGAATTTTTGTCCATTTTGACTTTATGTGATAATTGAATAAATTTCACTTTTATGTCATAGTATACACTGTCGTAATTTAGAATTTTTGTCCATTCTGACTTTATGTGATAATTGAATAAATTTCACTTTTATGTCATAGTATACACTGTCGTTATTTAGAATTTTTGTCCATTTTGACTTCATATAATAATTGAATAAATTTCACTTTTATGTCATAGTATACACTGTCGTAATTTAGAATTTTTGTCCGTTTTGACTTTATGTGATGATTGAATAAATTTCACTTTTATGTCATAGTATACACTGTCGTTATTTAGAATTTTTGTCCATTTTGACTTCATATAATAATTGAATAAATTTCACTTTTATGTCATAGTATACACTGTCGAAATTTAGAATTTTTGTCAATCAATCAATCAATCAATCAATCAATCAATCAACTTTATTTATATAGCGCTTTTACAATGACGATTGTTTCAAAGCAGCTTCACAGTGTTAAACAGGACAACATTGCAACAAAATTTGATTTGGCTAGTTTAATTTGGATAGTTTATAGAATTATATATGACCAAATTAATAAATTCTATTTGTATATTTAGTTGAGTAACTTGGATCATAATTTGAGTGTCCCCAACTGAGCAAGCCAAGCCAAAGGCGACAGTGGCAAGGAACCAAAACTCCATCAGGGCATGATGGAGAAAAATAAACCTTGGGAGAAACCAGACTCAGTCGGGGTGCCAGTTCTCCTCTGGCCTATTATTAACAGTGTATAATTATTACTCTGGCAACCTTGCAGGTCATAAATCATATTAGATAGGAATATTCGAAATTTTGGGTATCACGCACGAGACGGGTTCATTTAGGACTTTTTTTTGTCCATTTTGACTTTATGTGATAATTGAATAAATTCACTTTTATGTCATTGTATACACTGTCGTTATTTAGAATTTTTGTCCATTTTGACTTCATATAATAATTGAATAAATTTCACTTTTATGTCATAGTATACACTGTCGTAATTTAGAATTTTTGTCCATTTTGACTTCATATAATAATTGAATAAATTTCACTTTTATGTCATAGTATACACTGTAATTTAGAATTTTTGTCCATTTTGACTTCATATAATAATTGAATAAATTTCACTTTTATGTCATAGTATACACTGTCGTTATTTAGAATTTTTGTCCATTTTGACTTCATATAATAATTGAATAAATTTCACTTTTATGTCATAGTATACACTGTAGTTATTTAGAATTTTTGTCCGTTTTGACTTTATGTGATGATTGAATAAATTGAATTTTTATGTCATAGTATACACTGTCGTAATTTAGAATTTTTGTCCGTTTGACTTCATATAATAATTGAATAAATTTCACTTTTATGTCATAGTATACACTGTAATTTAGAATTTTTGTCCATTCTGACTTTATGTGATAATTGAATAAATTTCACTTTTATGTCATTGTATACACTGTCGTAATTTAGAATTTTTGTCCATTCTGACTTTATGTGATAATTGAATAAATTTCACTTTTATGTCATAGTATACACTGTCGTAATTTAGAATTTTTGTCCGTTTTGACTTTATGTGATAAATGAATAAATTTCACTTTTATGTCATAGTATACACTGTCGTAATTTAGAATTTTTGTCCATTCTGACTTTATGTGATAATTGAATAAATTTCAATTTTATGTCATAGTATACACTGTCGTAATTTAGAATTTTTGTCCGTTTTTTTATGTGATAAATGAATAAATTTCACTTTTATGTCATAGTATACACTGTAATTTAGAATTTTTGTCCATTCTGACTTTATGTGATAATTGAATAAATTTCACTTTTATGTCATTGTATACACTGTCGTTATTTAGAATTTTTGTCCATTTTGACTTCATATAATAATTGAATAAATTTCACTTTTATGTCATAGTATACACTGTCGTAATTTAGAATTTTTGTCCATTTTGACTTCATATAATAATTGAATAAATTTCACTTTTATGTCATAGTATACACTGTCGAAATTTAGAATTTTTGTCAATCAATCAATCAATCAATCAATCAATCAATCAATCAATCAATCAATCAATCAATCAATCAATCAATCAATCAATCAACTTTATTTATATAGCGCTTTTACAATGACGATTGTTTCAAAGCAGCTTCACAGTGTTAAACAGGACAACATTGCAACAAAATTTGATTTGGCTAGTTTAATTTGGATAGTTTATAGAATTATATATGACCAAATTAATAAATTCTATTTGTATATTTAGTTGAGTAACTTGGATCATAATTTGAGTGTCCCCAACTGAGCAAGCCAAGCCAAAGGCGACAGTGGCAAGGAAACATCAGGGCATGATGGAGAAAAATAAACCTTGGGAGAAACCAGACTCAGTTCTCCTCGCTATTAACAGTGTATAATTATTACTCTGGCAACCTTGCAGGTCATAAATCATATTAGATAGGAATAATTTGACTTTATGTGATAATTGAATAAATTCACTTTTATGTCATTGTATACACTGTCGTTATTTAGAATTTTTGTCCATTTTGACTTCATATAATAATTGAATAAATTTCACTTTTATGTCATAGTATACACTGTCGTAATTTAGAATTTTTGTCCATTTTGACTTCATATAATAATTGAATAAATTTCACTTTTATGTCATAGTATACACTGTCGTTATTTAGAATTTTTGTCCATTTTGACTTCATATAATAATTGAATAAATTTCACTTTTATGTCATTGTATACACTGTCGTAATTTAGAATTTTTGTCCGTTTGACTTATATAATAATTGAATAAATTTCACTTTTATGTCATAGTATACACTGTAATTTAGAATTTTTGTCCATTTGACTTCATATAATAATTGAATAATTTCACTTTTATGTCATAGTATACACTGTCGTAATTTAGAATTTTTGTCCATTTTGACTTCATATAATAATTGAATAAATTCACTTTTATGTCATAGTATACACTGTCATAATTTAGAATTTTTGTCCATTTGACTTCATATAATAATTGAATAAATTTCACTTTTATGTCATAGTATACACTGTCGTTATTTAGAATTTTTGTCCATTTTGACTTCATATAATAATTGAATAAATTTCACTTTTATGTCATAGTATACACTGTCGTAATTTAGAATTTTTGTCCATTTGACTTCATATAATAATTGAATAAATTTCACTTTTATGTCATAGTATACACTGTCGTAATTTAGAATTTTTGTCCATTCTGACTTTATGTGATAAATGAATAAATTTCACTTTTATGTCATAGTATACACTGTCGTAATTTAGAATTTTTGTCCATTCTGACTTTATGTGATAATTGAATAAATTTCAATTTTATGTCATAGTATACACTGTCGTAATTTAGAATTTTTGTCCGTTTTGACTTTATGTGATAATTGAATAAATTTCACTTTTATGTCATAGTATACACTGTCGTAATTTAGAATTTTTGTCCATTCTGACTTTATGTGATAATTGAATAAATTTCAATTTTATGTCATAGTATACACTGTCGTAATTTAGAATTTTTGTCCATTTTGACTTCATATAATAATTGAATAAATTTCACTTTTATGTCATAGTATACACTGTCGTAATTTAGAATTTTTGTCCATTCTGACTTTATGTGATAATTGAATAAATTTCACTTTTATGTCATAGTATACACTGTCGTAATTTAGAATTTTTGTCCATTCTGACTTTATGTGATAATTGAATAAATTTCACTTTTATGTCATAGTATACACTGTCGTAATTTAGAATTTTTGTCCATTTTGACTTTGTGATAATTGAATAAATTTCACTTTTATGTCATAGTATACACTGTCGTAATTTAGAATTTTTGTCCATTCTGACTTTATGTGATAATTGAATAAATTTCACTTTTATGTCATAGTATACACTGTCGTAATTTAGAATTTTTGTCCATTTTGACTTTATGTGATAATTGAATAAATTTCACTTTTATGTCATAGTATACACTGTCGTAATTTAGAATTTTTGTCCATTCTGACTTTATGTGATAATTGAATAAATTTCACTTTTATGTCATAGTATACACTGTCGTTATTTAGAATTTTTGTCCATTTTGACTTCATATAATAATTGAATAAATTTCACTTTTATGTCAATCAATCAATCAATCAATCAATCAATCAATCAACTTTATTTATATAGCGCTTTTTACAATGTGTGATTGTTTCAAAGCAGCTTCACAGTATTAAACAAGGACAACATTACACGTAAATTTGATTTATTAGTTTAATTTGGATGGTTATAGAATTATATGTAATGGAAATTAATAAATTCTATTTGTATATTTAGTTGAGTAACTTGGATCATAATTTGAGTGTCCCTGAGCAAGCCAAGCCAAAGGCGACAGTGGCAGGAACCAAAAAACTCCATCAGGGCATGATGGGAGAAAAACAACAGGAGAAACCAGACTCAGTCGGGTGCCAGTTCTCCTCTGACCTGTATTAACAGTGTATAATTATTACTCTGGCAACCTTTGATCATAAATCATATTAGATAGGTATATTAAAATTTTGGGTATCATAGAGACGGGTTCATTTAGGACTTTTTTTTTGTCATTTTGACTTTATGTGATAATTGAATAAATTTCACTTTTATGTCATTGTATACACTGTCGTTATTTAGAATTTTTGTCCATTTTGACTTCATATAATAATTGAATAAATTTCACTTTTATGTCATAGTATACACTGTCGTAATTTAGAATTTTTGTCCGTTTTGACTTTATGTGATAATTGAATAAATTTCACTTTTATGTCATAGTATACACTGTCGTAATTTAGAATTTTTGTCCGTTTGACTTTATGTGATAAATGAATAAATTTCACTTTTATGTCATAGTATACACTGTCGTAATTTAGAATTTTTGTCCATTCTGACTTCATGTGAATAATTGAATAAATTTCACTTTTATGTCATAGTATACACTGTCGTAATTTAGAATTTTTGTCCGTTTGACTTTATGTGATAAATGAATAAATTTCACTTTTATGTCATAGTATACACTGTCGTAATTTAGAATTTTTGTCCATTTTGACTTCATATAATAATTGAATAAATTTCACTTTTATGTCATAGTATACACTGTCGTAATTTAGAATTTTGTCCGTTTGACTTTATGTGATAATTTAATAAATTTCACTTTTATGTCATAGTATACACTGTCGTAATTTAGAATTTTTGTCCGTTTGACTTCATGTAATAATTGAATAAATTTCAATTTTATGTCATAGTATACACTGTCGTAATTTAGAATTTTTGTCCGTTTCTGACTTTATGTGATAATTTAATAAATTTCACTTTTATGTCATAGTATACACTGTCGTAATTTAGAATTTTTGTCCGTTTGATTTTATGTGATAAATTGAATAAATTTCACTTTTATGTCATAGTATACACTGTCGTAATTCAGAATTTTTGTCCGTTTTGACTGTAATAATTGAATAATTTCCACTTTTATGTCATAGTATACACTGTCGTTATTTAGAATTTTTGTCCATTTTGACTTTATGTGATAATTGAATAATTTCACTTTTATGTCATAGTATACACTGTCGTAATTTAGAATTTTTGTCCATTTTGACTTTATGTGATAATTTAATAAATTTCACTTTTATGTCATAGTATACACTGTTTTAATTCAGAATTTTTGTCCGTTTCTGACTTTATGTGATAATTTAATAAATTTCACTTTTATGTCATAGTATACACTGTCGTAATTTAGAATTTTTGTCCGTTTGATTTTATGTGATAAATGAATAAATTTCAATTTTATGTCATAGTATACACTGTCGTAATTTAGAATTTTTGTCCATTCTGACTTCATATAATAATTGAATAAATTTCACTTTTATGTCATAGTATACACTGTCGTAATTTAGAATTTTTGTCCGATTCTGATTTTATGTGATAATTGAATAATTTCACTTTTATGTCATAGTATACACTGTTGTTATTTAGAATTTTTGTCCATTTTGACTTTATGTGATAATTGAATAAATTTCACTTTTATGTCATAGTATACACTGTCGTTATTTAGAATTTTTGTCCATTCTGACTTTATGTGATAATTGAATAAATTTCACTTTTATGTCATAGTATACACTGTTGTTATTTAGAATTTTTGTCCATTTTGACTTTATGTGATAATTGAATAAATTTCACTTTTATGTCATAGTATACACTGTCGTAATTTAGAATTTTTGTCCATTTTGACTTTATGTGATAATTGAATAAATTTCACTTTTATGTCATAGTATACACTGTCGTTATTTAGAATTTTTGTCCATTTTGACTTTATGTGATAATTGAATTAATTTCACTTTTATGTCATAGTATACACTGTCGTCATTTAGAATTTTTGTCCATTTTGACTTCATGTGATAATTGAATAAATTTCACTTTTATGTCATAGTATACACTGTCGTAATTTAGAATTTTTGTCCATTCTGACTTTGTGATAATTGAATAATTTCACTTTTATGTCATAGTATACACTGTCGTTATTTAGAATTTTTGTCCATTTTGACTTTATGTGATAATTGAATAAATTACACTTTTATGTCATAGTATACACTGTCGTTATTTAGAATTTTTGTCCGCTTTGATTTTATGTGATAATTGAATAATTGCACTTTTATGTCATAGTATACACTGTCGTTATTTAGAATTTTTGTCCGTTTTGACTTTATGTGATAATTTAATAAATTTCACTTTTATGTCATAGTATACACTGTCGTAATTTAGAATTTTTGTCGTTTTGACTTTATGTGATAATTTAATAAATTTCACTTTTATGTCATAGTATACACTGTCGTAATTTAGAATTTTTGTCCGTTTTGACTTTATGTGATAATTGAATAATTTCACTTTTATGTCATAGTATACACTGTCGTAATTTAGAATTTTTGTCCATTTTGACTTCATATAATAATTGAATAAATTCACTTTTATGTCATAGTATACACTGTCATAATTTAGAATTTTTGTCCGTTTTGACTTTATGTGATAATTGAATAAATTTCACTTTTATGTCATAGTATACACTGTTGTTATTTAGAATTTTTGTCCATTTTGACTTATGTGATAATTGAATTAATTTCACTTTTATGTCATAGTATACACTGTCATAATTTAGAATTTTTGTCCGTTTTGACTTTATGTGATAATTGAATAATTTCACTTTTATGTCATAGTATACACTGTCGTAATTTAGAATTTTTGTCCATTTTGACTTCATGTAATAATTGTATAATTTCACTTTTATGTCATAGTATACACTGTCGTAATTTATTTTGACTAAGAGGGTGGATGATGTCAGGTTACCAATAAGAGTTTGATGATGTCAACAGAAAATGGAGCCTCAAAATTCGAAATGTAACTATTTAATATATATAAATAACTTTTTAAATAAAGTTTTATATACTGTATATTAAATTGTATTTGCATACAAATGATACTATATAGGAAATCTGTGATTTTTTAAATTTATTTAGTCATAAAATGTAATTATATTATCATCTAGCTTTTCATATAAAGTTGTGTATATAAGTCCAGGTTTCCCTCCATGTGTACAGTACACTCATGTGACTCACTCAGATTCAGACGAGTCGTTGTCGAGTGTTTTCACCGGTCCGCTCGCCGACGACCCGTTCAGATGCTCCCGCCTGGCCCCGCCCCCTCGACCCTCGCCGGAGGAGGGGCCCCGTGAGGAGGCGGAGTCTCCGGACAGCTGGTTGTGTATGCGGTTGATGGCGTTCCTCTCAGCGATGGGCGACAGCTGCTTCTTCTTCAGGATTCCTGCGTGTCACGGTCACATGTCACAATGTGCACTCGTCATGTGATTTGAACTAGAGAATGTTTTGTGCGTTCGCTCGCTCTGACCTTTGTGCGGCTGCGCGCTGGTGTTCGGTAGACTGGGCAGCATCAGCAGCAGGTTCTCCGTCCCAGCATCCTCTGGTTTGGACAGAGTCTCCACCTTC
>CM040929.1:9003410-9010910 GCA_023029165.1 Gobiocypris rarus
AACAACTGCATTTTATAAAAACGAATAAATAAAAATAATATGTATTTGTTTATTTGTATAGCCTACCCGTTATAAAAATACCCGTTTTTTTTATATAGCCTATAGATAGCAAACAGAAACACTTCAAAAAGGAAATTAAGCATTCTTACCTATAAGCTTTTAATTCGATTTTTTTTCCTATTATGTGAGAGGAACACCAGCTTGTCCACATTGTTGGGAAGAAGGGAGCTTCTCGACCTTTGAAAAGATGCGCTCTGATGGAGTGGATGTGGAAGGGATACGGTGGAGCGTTTAGCTGCTTTAGCGAGCTTTGGATATCGATGTTCATTTTTTGCCACCAAGCCAATGGTCCCGAATTAACCTTTGTTTTATCTGCTGTGCATGTATGTAAAGTGACAGGCAAAGATGTATGCATATGTGTATATGTGTGTGTGTGTGTGTGTGTGTGTGTGTGATGTCATGTCATACACTGTGATTTTCACGTGATTTTTTTGCGACTAACCACCTAATGACATATACACACAGCCCTACTGAACACACACTGAACATACACACACACACACACACACACTCACACACACACACACACACACACACACACGAGCAGAAGCCATCACTCACGGACACCACGAACGCGATGGGTCCTGCGAAGCTCCATATGAGGGTGTCGTAGAGCGAGAGCCAGCAGAAGTCCGGGTTCCCGTAGCCCTCGGGGTCGAGCCCCACCGCCAGCCCCGTGATGAAGGCCGGGACGCCCCAGCCGATCAGGTAGTAGAAGCGCATGGGGCCGTAGTTGATGTCGCGCAGCTCGCTCCGCATGCGGTACACATGCAGCCCCTCCAGGAACAGCCAGGAGAACACACACAGCCAGAAGAAGTGCAGCAGGATGGCCATCACCGTACACAGGAACTGCAGAGAAACAAGCAGCGTCACACACGGGGGGTCCACACACACACACACACACACACACACACACACACACACACACACACACACACACACTCACACACACACACACACACACACACACACACACACACACACACACACACACACACACACACACACACACACACACACACACACACACACACACACACACACACACACACACACACATCACTCACACACACTCCACACTCACACACACACACACACTCACACACTCACACACACACACACACACTCACACACACACACACACACTCACCTCACACACACACACACACACACACACACTCACACACACACACACACACACACACACTCACACACACACACACACACACACACACACACACACACACACACACACACACAGACACACACACACACACACTCACACACACAGAGACACACACTCACACACACACACACACACACACACACACACACACACACACACACACACACACACACACACACACACACACACACCCATCACAGGAGACATGCTGCATTTTACATTTTCAAAAACATCACTTAGTGTGATTTATAAGATGTTTTCCTCATGGGGACCAAAGAAATGTCCCCACAAGGACAAAAATTTGGATATTGCCATCTTTGTGGGGACATTTTGTCCCCATACGGTAGGGATTACCAGTCCACACACACACACAGGCACACACACACTCACACACACAGAGACACACACACACACACACACACACACACTCACTCACTTAATCACACACTCACACACACAGAGACACACACACACACAGAGACACACATACACACACACACTCACTCACACACACACACAGGCACACACACACTCACACACACACACACACAGAGACACACACACACACACACTCACACACACACACACACACACACACACAGAGACACACACACACACACACACACGGGACGTTTGCGTTACCGGGTTATCGGCCTGATTGATGCCCAGGATGAAGATGAGGTGTGCGATGAAGAGCGCGGCCGCCCCGTTGTTGACGATGCTGGTCTTGTTGCTGCTGGCGGCCCGCAGGCAGGTGAGGAAGACGATGGTGAGGAAGAGGAAGCCCAGCGTCACGCCCACCGAACTCCACGTAATCAGCTTCACCGGCAGGATCTCTCCGTTCTAAAGCACACACACACACACACACACACGTTTCTCTGACTGAACATGCTGAGGATACAGCAAGACTAGATCTGGAAGTAAACAGGAAGTGCTTGATTCTGAAAGCCATCTTCAGAGGAAGTACTAGTCACTGGATTTGACAGTTATGTGATTTCTAGGGCATTGCTGAGTGGTTGCTAGTGTGTGTGTGTGTGTGTGTGTGTGCGTAAGGTATGTGTGTGTGTGCGTATCGCAGCGTGTGTGTGTGAAGGGCGTGGCGTATGCATGTGTGTGTGTGTGTGTGTGTGTGTGTTATGTGATTGTTAGGGCCTTGCTATGTCGTTCCTAAGCAGTTGCTAGGGTGTTGCTAGGCAGTTAGTTGGGTTTTATGTGATTGTTAGGGCCTTGCTATATGGTTCCTTAGCAGTTGTTAGGGTGTTGCTAGGCAGTTGGTTGGGTTTTATTTGTGATTGTTAGGGCCTTGCTATGTCGTTCCTAAGCAGTTGCTAGGGTGTTGCTAGGCAGTTAGATGGGTTTTCTGCATGATTGTTAGGGCCTTGCTATGTCGTTCCTAAGCAGTTGCTAGGCTGTTGCTAGGCAGTTGGTTGGGTTTTATGTGTGATTGTTAGGGCCTTGCTATGTCGTTCCTAAGCAGTTGCTAGGGTGTTGCTAGGCAGTTAGTTGGGTTTTATGTGATTGTTAGGGCCTTGCTATATGATTCCTTAGCAGTTGTTAGGGTGTTGCTAGGCAGTTGGTTGGGTTTTATTTGTGATTGTTAGGGCCTTGCTATGTCGTTCCTAAGCAGTTGCTAGGGTGTTGCTAGGCAGTTAGTTGGGTTTTCTGTGTGGTTGTTAGGGCCATGCTATGTGGTTCCTAGGCAGTTGCTAGGGTGTTGCTAGGAAGTTGGTTTGGTTTTCTGCGTGATTGTTAGGGCCTTGCTATGCGGCTGCTAAGGTTATCTTAGTAGTTGCTAGGGTGTTTCTAGGCAGTTGGTAGTGGTTGCGAGGGCATTTCTATGTGGTTGGTATTGTTTTTTTATATTGTTTATTCATTTAACAGGGACATTACTGTAAATGCATCATAATTGGCCAAAGGCTGTTTTACATCTGTAGTGCCTGGACAGAATTTTACAACTTACCATAAAAATACAACATAAATTAAGTCATAAAATACCAGTTTTTCAGTAATTTCTAGGGTGCTTGGCTTTAAATACGGTTGCTATGAAGTTGCTATGGTATCAGTACACTGCCGAAAAGTTAACAGAGGCCAACCCACAATTACTATGAAGTTCTGGGTCATGTTTTAACACGGTGGCTAGGCTAGTCTAAACAGGTGTCAGGGAGAGCATCAAAAAATACACAAGGCTTGTAAGCAGGTTATGGTTAGGTGGGTGTGTCACCTCTCGGCGTGAGACGTCCATTAACACAGCGAAGCTGGTCATGTGGTAACACTGGCAGCTGATGTGTGTGCTGTTCCTGAAGACCACCTCACAACCCTTCGAGGACCAGCCGCCCGGACCACCCGCACTGCACACACATACACAAACATCATATACTTACAAATTATATAGAAAGTGGTTGATAAGTAAAAACAAAGTATTATCTGATAAAAAGAAGTATTATAAGTAAGGAATATTAATTGTTTAAGTACTCACAAATTATCTAAGTATATGAGTGTATTAATCATCTAAGGACTCATAATCATGTAAGTATACAAGTATTAATTGTGCAATTACTCACACTCATGCAAGTATGAGTATTAATCATGTATGTACTCACTATCTTGTAAGTATGAGTATTAATCGTGTGAGTACTCACAATCTTGTAAGTATACGAGTATTAATTGTGCAATTACTCACACTCATGCAAGTTTGAGTATTAATCATGTATTTACTCATTATCTTGTATTAATTGTGCAATTACTCACACTCATGCAAGTTTGAGTATTAATCATGTATGTACTCACTATCTTGTAAGTATGAGTATTAATCGTGTGAGTACTCACAATCTTGACACACACACACACACACTCACAATTACACACTCATGCAAGTTTGAGTATTAATCATGTATTTACTCACAATCTTGTAAGTATGAGTAATAATCGTGTAAGTACTTACAATCATGCAAGTATATGAGTATTAATCATATAAGTACTCACAATCTTGTATGTATTAGTATTAATCATATAAGTACTCACAATCTTGTATGTATTAGTATTAATCATATAAGTACTCACAATCTTGTATGTATTAGTATTAATCATATAAGTACTCACAATCTTGTATGTATTAGTATTAATCATATAAGTACTCACAATCATATAAGTATGAGTATTAATCATATAAGTTCTCACAATCTTGTAAGTATGAGTATTAATTGTGTAAGTACTCACAATCATGCAAGTATATGAGTATTAATTGTGCAAGTACTCACAATCTTGTAAGTACATGAGTATTAATCATCTAAGTACTCACAATCTTGTAAGTATGAGTATTAATCATGTGAGTTCTTACAATCATGTAAGTATATGAGGATTAATCATCTGAGTACTCAAAATCTTGTAAGTATGAATATTAATCATATAAATCCTCACAATCTAGTAAGTATGAGTATTAATCATATAAGTACTCACAATCATGCAAGTATATGAGTACTCTAAATCCTGTAAGTATATGAAGTACTCCCAATCAATCATGCAAGTTTATGAGTATTAATTGCGCAAGTACTCACAATCATGCAAGTTTATGAGTATTAATTGCGCAAGACCTCACAATCCTGTAAGTATATGAGTATTAATTGCGCAAGTACTCACAATCCTGTAAGTATATGAGTATTAATTGAGCAAGTACTCACAATCATGCAAGTATATGAGTATTAATTGCGCTAGTACTCACAATCCTGTAAGTATATGAGTATTAATTGCGCAAGAACTCACAATCCTGTAAGTATATGAGTATTAATCGTGTAAGTACTCACACTATGGAGTGGTTCCAGAACACACAGATGGGTTTAGAGCGCTCCTCAGTGGTCACCAGGCGGAACTGCACTGTGATTGGTTTATCCAGCGTGTGCTGCAGTAACTCCTCGTTGTCATGAACCGTTATACTGACCACAGGACTGTTGATGACAGGGCGCTTGGGAACCCTGAACACACACACACACACACACACACACAGCGTTAGATCAGTGAAGCAGCGAGTCTCTCAGTCGCTCATCTGGTCTGCTCTCACCTCAGACTCCTCTTGTCCGTGTCGTATCGCTCCGGGAGCAGCGCCGCCAGGCTGTGGAAGATGATCACGCTGGCGATGGCGTCCTGCTCGCGCTCGTCCGGGTGCCGTCTCTTCCGGCTGGCCGTGTGGTTTCTGCCGGACTCTGGGATTGGCTCGCTGTGGTGTCGATGACCTTTTCCCTCAGGGGCGGGGATAAAGACAGAGTCGGGAAGCGTGACGGCCGTCTCCAGGTCGAGTGGGCGTGGCCCGCGCAGTGACTGATACCGCGGCAGTTTGGCTCCGGCGAAATTCATCTTCTCCAAACGATCGATGGAGATGACTGGAATTACACACGCACGAGTCCATATACAATACCAAAACACTACAACTACATCACATGAGACATGTTGTGCTGGGATGAATCACGTGACGATCACTGACTTCAACACGCTAAAAGAGTCAGTGGGCGTGGCCTGTGGTTCTTTAGCCAATCAGAAACGCTCATTTTGTACGTCTAGGTTTGTAAGGAGGGTGTGTGCATGTGTGTTCTGACCGATGTTGGGCGTGACGATGGTGAAGGGGCTCAGGTAGGTCTTCCTCATGTTCTGGGCGAGTGTGTTGGTGTACTCCTCGAACTGTTGCAGCAGAGTAGCCGTGCCACCCTCCGTCTGCTGGATGAGCTCCCAGTGGCCGCGTGTGTGCGCGGACAGGATGGCACTGCCCACCTGCATCAGGTGCTGCGGCCAATCAGAGAAGAGAACAGTCATGGTGAAGATACTGCTGTCAAGCTGCTATGTTTAAAAATAGCAACTAAATAAAGAAGCAAAATACAGTGAGAGGGCTAAATGCTTTCAATCCATGAAAAAATGCAAAGAATCAAATGAATCGCTTTGAACTGGTTCGTTTATCTGAACTGTTCGAATGAGTCGATTCACTAAAACTGAATCGTTCAACTGAATTCTCGAATGATGTGTGACGGTAATGACATTTAAAATGACATAAAAATTGGACAACTGTTGGACTTCCTAACAACACTAAAATATAAAAATACAATAATATATAATAAAAATGATAAATTATCAAATGTATTTCTAACATATTAGAAATAATAGAAGAAAAAAATGTTTTTTTATTAAACAATATTATAATTTTTTAAAGGTTTATTAAATAATATAAAAATAGAACAATTTACTAAATAAAATGTACAATATATTAAACAATATAAATAATAATAAATAAATCAAGTACACAATTATTACTCAATAGAAATAATAATAATTTTTTTAATAAACTATATTTTTAATACACTATTTAATAAAACAATTCAATTTATGAAACAATTTAATAATAAATCAAAATGTGAACTAGCATTTCTAATAAAAATAACAAATTATTATGCATTATTTTAATGGTTTTATATGAAGATTTTAATTAATTATATTTAAGAGTAGCTGAGGTGCAAAGTAAGAAATAATGCGTTTCTTTACTCAAGAAAAATTTGCAACATGCATTAATTGTAGCATATTTTCAGCACTAACCCACACATCCATACCTCCATAAAAATAACTGGGTTATGTCGTGCATTATCTAAATGAATAAGCATCCCGGAGCACATGTGGAAGAGGCGCGTGTCTGTCCGCGTGTACCTCGTTGAACAGCACGTCCTGCGTGGCGCTGAGGTTGAAGCCCTGCTGCTCGCTCTCGTGGGTCAGGATGGAGCGCGTCAGCTGATACGCCACCTTCACGTCACTGCCGTAGAACTCTCCGGCGCTCCTCGTGGCGTTACGCAGAAGAGCCGCTGTCTGCTGTACGCTAGCCGAGTCCATCAGAGACGCGTTACGCGCCAAACGCTCCGCCTGCGGACAGGAACACACACTCGTGAGGACGCACGGGTAACAGTGTGTGTGTGTGTGTGTGGCGTGAGATTCTCACCAGCGTCTTGAGTTTTCCGAAGCTCACGGATGTGCAGTAAAAACAACCTTTGATACCAACCTCTCGTTTGAAAGCCATGTTTCTAGCATCTGTAAAACTGCATTCTACCATCTTAAAATATATCTAAATTACGGCACATGCTCTCAATGCAAAATGCTGAACAGTTAATACATGCGTTCATGAGCTCAAGGCTAGATTATTGTAATGCTCTACTGGGTGGTACTCTATGTTGTGTTTCCATGTTTTATGGGGACATTCCATAGGCGTAATGCATTTTATACTGTACAAA
>CM040929.1:9018410-9023410 GCA_023029165.1 Gobiocypris rarus
AACTATAACGATAACTATATTAGCATCCACACCAGCGGATGATAACTATATTAGCATCCACACCAGCGCACGATAACTATAACGATAACTATATTAGCATCCGCACCAGCTGACGATAACTATATTAGCATCCACACCAGCAGACGATAACTATATTAGCATCCACACCAGCGGACGATAACTATAACGATAACTATATTAGCATCCACACCAGCGGACGATAACTATATTAGCATCCACACCAGCGGACGATAACTATATTAGCATCCACACCAGCGGACGATAACTATAACGATAACTATATTAGCATCCACACCAGCGGACGATAACTATATCGATAACTATATTAGCATCCACACCAGCGGACGATAACTATATAAGCATCCACACCAGCGGACGATAACTATATTAGCATCCACACCAGCGGACGATAACCATAACGATAACTCTTCGGTTACTAACGTAACCTTGGTTCCCTGAGAAGAGGGAACGAGTTTGCTAACGCTACGGGGAATTCCTTTCCTCAAGATATTGAAGCAAATTTTTTATCCTAAAAATTACCATATAACACGCAGTGGAGCTGCACAGATCTCAGCAGGAAGCTGCTGCGTGCTGATTGGCTGTGCCGCTGCAACTGCAGCAACCTATGGCGAGACCGCTGGGAGGGACGGACCAATCGGGTCCTTCTAAATTCCCGCCACAAGGGGGAACAGAATTAGCATAGCCAAGGGTACATAAGTCCCTGTCTCGCTAGGTTAGTCAGGTTAATCGACTGAAGCGACTCCTGAGAAAGCGAAGACGGTAGCAAACGCAATACTGCGTTCCCTCTTCTCAGGGAACCGAGGTTACGTTAGTAACCGAGCGTTCCCTTTGAGAGTAGTCTCAGACATGCGTTTGCTAACGCTACGGGGAACCAATGCAAAACGCCGTGCTTGCTTAACGGCTCTGAAGCCCGGAGACACCATACCCCAGCCGACCTAAGTGGGCCGTAACATGGTATCATGAAGTCCAATATGAGCCAGACCTGAGTCGGGCCATCTAATGAAATAACACTTAAGATACGTGTAGCATATATATCTATACATATATATATATATATATTAGGGATGCACTGAATATTCGGCCACCGAAAATTTTCGGCCGAAAATAGCCCAAAAGGGCATTTTCGGTTTTCGGCCGAAAGACTTTAATCACCGAAACAATACGGCCGAAATGTTGTGATGACGCAAACAGAAACCGCGACGTGCTTGTCTAAACGGTCTAAACACGCAACATGTCTGCGGTGTGGACGCATGTGGTTTATCTCACATCTGAAATGGGTTGTAACTTGAAAATAATGCTTTGTTTATTTTTCTGTTGCTGGATACACGTGCTGGCTCAGTGCTCCTGAGTTATACACTACAACAATAGCGATAATAAAAGAAAACGTGGCCTCTCTTTGTAAACTTTGTTCAGTGCATGCGAGTGCTGCCATATGTTCGAATATGACCAGTCGTTTCCGCATCATCACCGGGTGTAGAGCCAGAACACACGAATGAGAACTCGCGCGCTGTGAGAAGATCTGTCTCTGTGCACTCATCCGAAAGAACACACTCGTCTCACACCGCGCAAATATCGAGTTCTCTTTTAAGTCTTGCGCTTAAACGGACAAACTCACACAGAAAGTATGTCACCATGTCCATCTTGATGAGTATCCCTGCAGACATCGTCTCTATTATCCCTAAGGGAACTGTATACAGTCGAGAAAGACGACGCATATCCGTGCATTAGCTCTTAAAGGGGCAGTAGCCTTCACTGCGGACTAATTTCAGCAAAAGACAAGGATATCACTCGCTGCTCTTGATTGAGTTCGCTTTTGTAAGTTTAATAAGGATTAATCTTTAATTTAAACAGTTAAATATGCAGTTATTTTATGTTTGATTACTTTATTAAATTGCTGTACCTTTCTGCAGGCCTGTACAATATTATTTAAAGTACACATGAGTGAGGTCAAGATAAACATTTTTAGTTAGAATTTTATTGTATACTGTGCATTGTTGCAATGTGCTAAATAAATATTTGCATAATTTGTAATGGATTTATTATTTGAAACTTTAATATTAATTTATGCAATTGCAATGCCTTGATTTTTAGTAAAGTTACACAGTCATAGCCATAAATGCAATGGTACTAATAATTGTCATAATTTATTTTGGTGTTTCGGTTTTCGGCTTTCGGCCTTGGTTTCCTCTTTTTCGGTTTTCGGTTTCGGCCAAGAATTTTGATTTCGGTGCATCCCTAATATATATATATCTATATAAGAGTAGACTAGACGTAGTCAGGCCATGAATAGTGAATGACCAGATAACTGAGTCATATAAGGAGTGCTTATGACTTATACAAATACTTTACCCAGGCCAGAATATCGAGCCTTAATGGGTCAGATGTATTTACACAGCAAGAAGCCCAGCCTGTAGGGCAGGAACCTCTAAATTATAAAACCTGATAAAAGTGGACGGTGAGGCCCAGCCTGCTGCTGCACAGATATCATTAGAGAAATGCCAGAAGACCAAGCCCACGAAGAGGCCATGCCTCTAGTCGAATGGGCTTTGACGCCTAAAGGGCAGCTGAGATCTTTAGACTCATAAGCCAGTGAGATAGCATCCACTATCCAACGTGACAAGGTCTGCTTTGAAACCGCGCACAAAGAGCTGTTCAGAGTGCCTGAAAACAGCAGAACGCTCTATGTAATCTCTCAGCGCTCCGACAGGACAGAGCAAATGAGCATCCTCTTCATCTAACGATGATGAAAGTGCTGAAAGTGAGATGACCTGTGCTCTGAACGGAGTTGAAAGCACTTTAGGTACGTATCCATGCCTTGGTTTGAGGACTTTAGAATCGTTTGGCCCAAATTCCAGACAAGAGGCGCTCACAGAGAGCGCGTGCAGATCACCCACCCGCTTAACTGATGCGATCGCTAGCAGAAGAGCGGTCTTTAGTGACAGGAGCTTAAGCTCACCGAATGTAGAGGCTCGAATGCTGAGCCCTTCATGGCATTCAGGACCGTAGACAGGTCCCATATAGGAACTGAAGGGGGGCGAGGTGGGTGAAGCCTTCTAGCCCCTTTAAGGAAGCGCACGATAAGATCGTTCTTTCCCAGTGACAGTCCGTTCACATGAATGTGGTGCGCTGCTATAGAGGCCACATAAACTTTGAGCGTGGAGGGGGAACGACCCGCGTCCAACAGCTCTTGTAAAAAAATGAGCACCTCTCACAATTATGTGGGGTCAGGCTTCGTGCTTACCCCAGTCCGAAAGACTGCCCATTTGCCTGAATAGAGCCGCCTGGTCGCGGGGGCTCTAGCTTCAGAAATAGTGTTTAATACCTTTTCAGAGAGGTTCTTATGTACCCGTTGATGGGCCAGACATGAAGCGCCCATAGATCGGGACGGGGGTGCCAGATCTGCCGTTTCGCCTGCATGAGGAGGTCTCTCCTCAGCAGAATCGGCCACGGGGCTGTATCTGACATCTGACTCAGCAGTGAGAACCATGGTTGATTTCTCCAACCTATTAAAAGCACAGCACACTTGCTCTCCCAGATCCTCTCTATAACCTGAGGTAACATTGAGACTGGGGGAAAAGCATAAAGAGGAAGGTTGGGCCATTCGTGGGCCAACGCATCCTTGTGCTTGGAGAAATATGTTAGGCATTGAGCATTGTCTTGTGAGGCGAAAATATCTATTGCCTCTCCAAACCTGCCCCAAATTGTCTGAATCGTGTGTGGGTGAAGAGACCACTCTGCTGGGGACACTTTGTCCCTGGACAGCATGTCTGGACCCAGATTCAGAATGCCTGGCACATGCGTCGCCCTCAGCGAACTCCCTTATTAGGAGTTTTTCCGCCATTGTGTGCAGATTGAAAGATCTTAGACCGCCCTGGTGATTTATATAAGCTACCACCGACCTGCTGTCCGTTCGGACTAGGATATGGTGGTGCTTTATGTATGGAAGGAAAGCTCTTAGCGATAACGTGACCGCTTTCATCTCTAGACAGTTTATGTGGAGGCTCTTTTCCGAGTCTGACCAGAGACCGGAGACTGGCCTGCCCTCGTGAAGGGCTCCCCAACCTAGGTTGGATGCATCTGTCGAGATAACCTTCCACTTCGTTACAGTGCCCAAGCTCACTCCCGTCTGATACCAGACGGGATTTTTCCAAGGAGCAAGAGCCAAAACACAGCTGTGATCTACCTTGATTTGTAATCGGCCCGAGAGCCATGCGTGAGCTGGAACGGGGCCATTCAGCCAGCGCATGTGTACCAGACCTAGTCTGAGAACTGGGGCCGCCGAGGCCATGAGACCCAACATCCTCTGAAAGTGTTTGAGAGGGGTGAGTGCACCGGACCTGAGGGAAACCACTCGGTTCTGAACAGAGAGCGTGCGCTGTGACGTCAGTCGCGCGTTCATCTGCAGTGAGTCCAATACTGTTCCCAGAAACGAAATGTTCTGTGTGGGAGACAATGAGCTCTTTGCCACGTTGATTCTGAGGCCCAAGCATTTCAAATGGTTGAGAAGCCAAGATCTGTGGTTTAATAACTGTATCTCTGACTGAGCTTTTATGAGCCAGTCGTCGAGATAGTTGAGAATTCTCATTCCCCGAAGCCTCAGCGGGGTTAGCGCCGCTTCCATGCACTTCGTAAACGTGCGGGGAGCCAGAGATAGACCAAAGGGTAGCACCCTGTATTGGTATACTTTCCTCGGCGAATCTCAAGAATGGCCTGTGATGAGGGGCTATCTGTATGTGGAAATAGGCATCCTCTAGATCCACAGTGAAAAACCAATCTCCCGGGCGAACGTGCGCGAGGATTTGTTTTGTTCTCAACATTCTGAACGGGCGCTTCATAAGGGCTTTGTTCAGATATCTGAGGTCTAGGATGGGTCTGAGACCACCGTCCTTTTTTGGTACAAGGAAGTAGCGACTGTAAAAACCCGACTCGCTCTGTGAGGGGTGCACGGCTTCCACCGC
>CM040929.1:9028410-9045910 GCA_023029165.1 Gobiocypris rarus
TCATGATGTCACAGCTGTGGTCACATGACCCTCTCTCACCGCGCGGGTCTCTCATGATGTCACAGCCTGTGGTCACATGACCCTCTCACGCGCGGGTCTCTCATGATGTCACAGCTGTGGTCACATGACCTCTCTCACCGCGGGTCTCTCATGATGTCACAGCTGTGGTCACATGACCCTCTCTCACCGCGCGGGTCTCTCATGATGTCACAGCTGTGGTCACATGACCCTCTCTCACCGCGCGGGTCTCTCATGATGTCACAGCTGTGGTCACATGACTCTCTCTCACCACGCTGGTCTCTCATGATGTCACAGCTGTGGTCACATGACTCTCTCTCACCACGCGCGGTCTCTCATGATGTCACAGCCTGTGGTCACATGACTCTCTCTCACCGCGCGGGTCTCTCATGATGTCACAGCTGTGGTCACATGACTCTCTCTCACCGCGCGGGTCTCTCATGATGTCACAGCTGTGGTCACATGACTCTCTCACCACGCGGGTCTCTCATGATGTCACAGCTGTGGTCACATGACTCTCTCTCACCACGCGGGTCTCTCATGATGTCACAGCTGTGGTCACATGACCCTCTCTCACCACGGGTCTCTCATGATGTCACAGCTGTGGTCACATGACTCTCTCTCACCGCGCGGGTCTCTCATGATGTCACAGCTGTGGTCACATGACTCTCTCTCACGCGCGGGTCTCTCATGATGTCACAGCTGTGGTCACATGACTCTCTCTCACCACGCGGGTCTCTCATGATGTCACAGCTGTGGTCACATGACTCTCTCTCTGCAGCGGGTCTCTCATGATGTCACAGCTGTGGTCACATGACTCTCTCTCTGCACGGGTCTCTCATGATGTCACAGCTGTGGTCACATGACTCTCTCTCTCACTGCGGGTCTCTCATGATGTCACAGCTGTGGTCACATGACCCTCTCTCACCGCGCGGGTCTCTCATGATGTCACAGCTGTGGTCACATGACCTCTCTCACGCGGGTCTCTCATGATGTCACAGCTGTGGTCACATGACCCTCTCTCACCACGCGGGTCTCTCATGATGTCACAGCTGTGGTCACATGACCCTCTCTCACCGCGGGTCTCTCATGATGTCACAGCTGTGGTCACATGACTCTCTCTCACCGCGGGTCTCTCATGATGTCACAGCTGTGGTCACATGACTCTCTCTCACCCGCCGGGTCTCTCATGATGTCACAGCTGTGGTCACATGACTCTCTCTCACCACGCGGGTCTCTCATGATGTCACAGCTGTGGTCACATGACCCTCTCTCACCACGCTGGTCTCTCATGATGTCACAGCTGTGGTCACATGACCCTCTCTCACCGCGGGTCTCTCATGATGTCACAGCTGTGGTCACATGACTCTCTCACCGCGGGTCTCTCATGATGTCACAGCTGTGGTCACATGACCCTCTCTCACCACGCTGGTCTCTCATGATGTCACAGCTGTGGTCACATGACTCTCTCTCACCACGCGGGTCTCTCATGATGTCACAGCTGTGGTCACATGACTCTCTCTCTGCGGGTCTCTCATGATGTCACAGCTGTGGTCACATGACTCTCTCTCTCACCACGCGGGTCTCTCATGATGTCACAGCTGTGGTCACATGACCCTCTCACCACGTGGGTCTCTCATGATGTCACAGCTGTGGTCACATGACTCTCTCTCACCACGCGGGTCTCTCATGATGTCACAGCTGTGGTCACATGACTCTCTCTCTGCACGCGGGTCTCTCATGATGTCACAGCTGTGGTCACATGACTCTCTCTCACCGCGCGGGTCTCTCATGATGTCACAGCTGTGGTCACATGACTCTCTCTCACGCGCGGGTCTCTCATGATGTCACAGCCTGTGGTCACATGACTCTCTCTCACCGCGCGGGTCTCTCATGATGTCACAGCTGTGGTCACATGACTCTCTCACCACGGGTCTCTCATGATGTCACAGCTGTGGTCACATGACCTCTCTCTCACCAGCGGGTCTCTCATGATGTCACAGCTGTGGTCACATGACTCTCTCTCACCACGCGGGTCTCTCATGATGTCACAGCTGTGGTCACATGACTCTCTCACCACGCGGGTCTCTCATGATGTCACAGCTGTGGTCACATGACCCTCTCTCACCCGCGGGTCTCTCATGATGTCACAGCTGTGGTCACATGACCCTCTCTCACCACGTGGGTCTCTCATGATGTCACAGCTGTGGTCACATGACTCTCTCTCACCACGGGTCTCTCATGATGTCACAGCTGTGGTCACATGACTCTCTCTCACCACGCCGGGTCTCTCATGATGTCACAGCTGTGGTCACATGACTCTCTCTCACCACGCGGGTCTCTCATGATGTCACAGCTGTGTCACATGACTCTCTCACGCGCGGGTCTCTCATGATGTCACAGCCTGTGGTCACATGACTCTCTCTCACCGCGCGGGTCTCTCATGATGTCACAGCTGTGGTCACATGACCCTCTCTCACCGCGCGGGTCTCTCATGATGTCACAGCTGTGGTCACATGACCCTCTCTCACCGCGCGGGTCTCTCATGATGTCACAGCTGTGGTCACATGACTCTCTCTCACCGCGCGGGTCTCTCATGATGTCACAGCTGTGGTCACATGACTCTCTCTCACCGCGCGGGTCTCTCATGATGTCACAGCTGTGGTCACATGACCCTCTCTCACCGCGCGGGTCTCTCATGATGTCACAGCTGTGGTCACATGACCCTCTCTCACCTTGTTGTAGTAGTGCACGTGTGCCGTGTGCCAGCGGCCGTCGCTGACCCCACCGGTGATGAAGGGCGACACCATCGTCTTCGTCTCTCCTGCAGGGGAAGATTCTTAATGAGCTTCACACTGACACACAATCAGAGCTGAAGATGAGCGGAGGAAAAACCAACAACCAATCAGATAAGAGCATCCGCGGCATGTGACTGAAACCAGTTTAATTACAGCACTGCAATTATATTCCCAACGCTTTGTGCACTGGAGCGCAGTCATGTTGGGACAGGAAGGGGCCGATCCCAAACTGATCCCACAAAAATGGGAGCATGAAATTGTCCAAAATGTCTTGGTGAAGCATTAAGAGTTCCTATCACTGGAACTAAGGGCCAACCCCTGAAAAACAACCCCAGCCCATAATCCCCCTCCACCAAACTTTACACTTGGCACAATGCAGTCAGGCGAGTCCCGTTCCCCTGGCAACCGCCAAACCCAGACTCGTCCATGGGATGGTCAGACAGAGAAGCGTGATTGGTCACTCAGAGAACACGTCTCACTGCTCTAGAGTCCAGTGGTGGCGTGCTTTACCCCACTGCATCCCACGCTTTGCATTGCTCTTGGTGTAAGGTATGTGTGTATTTTAGTGTATTGTGTTTATTGAGTGTATGGTATGTATTTTTGTATATTGTGTGTATTGTGTTTATTGTGTGTATTGTGTGTATTGTGTTTATTGTGTGTATTGTGTGTATTGTGTGTATTTTTGTGTATTGTGTGTATTGTTATATTGTGTTTATTGTGTGTATTTTTGTGTATTGTGTGTATTTTTGTGTATTGTGTGTATTTTGTGTATTGTGTGTATTGTTATATTGTGTTTATTGTGTGTATTTTTGTGTATTGTGTGTATTTTTGTGTGTATTGTGTATATTTTTCTGAATTGTGTGTATTTTTGTGTATTGTGTATATTTTTGTGAATTGTGTTTACCTGCGGAGAACGTGAGCTGGATCTGTTCGTTAACGATCTCCAGAGCGATGAAGTCGTGTTTCTCGTTAAAGCGTCCGTTATACAGCAGCAGACCGCTGGGCTCTCGAGTCGCAAACCTGAGGACAGAAACACAACGTGTGTGTGAGTGTGTGTGTGTGCCTGTGTGTGTGTGTGTGTGTGTGTGTGTGTGTGTGTGTGTGTGTGTGTGTGTGTGTGTGTGTGTGTGTGTGTGTGTGTGTGTGTGTGTGTGTGTGTGTGTGTGTGTGTGTGTGTGTGTGTGTGTGTGTGTCTGTGTGTGTGTGTGTGTGTGTGTGTGTGAGTGTATGTGTGTGTGTGTGTATATGTGTGTGTGTGTGTGTGTGTGTGTGTGTGTGTGTGTGTGTGTGTGTGTGTGTGTGTGTGTGTGTGTGTGTGTGTGTGTGTGTGTGTGTGTGTGTGCCTGTGTGTGTGTTGATACATCTTTAAGTCCATCATTCACATTATCAGTCAAATCATGTCTGTGCAGATTAAACTCTTCTGTGTTTCTGCTGTAAGAACATCAGTAGATTAAACACACACACACACACACACACTCACACACACACACACACACACACACACACACACACACACACACACACACACACACACACACACACACACACACACACACACATTGAAGGGAACATGAGTGCAGAACTCACTGCTGCAATGAGTGGTTGCTATGCGGTTGCTTGAGTGTTCTAAGTGGTTGCTAGGGCTCTCTGTGGTCTTCACTAGCACTAGTGATGATGAGTTAAACACCATTAATGAACAGTGAAGGGCAGGCAGCGGTTGCCACGGCGATTATCGCAGGTATCCGCCTCACATTTATAAAGTTAAAGTAGGTCAGCGAGCAGCAGCGCAGAACACGAGAATCAAACAAACACTCACACTGTTATTATTAAACCTGGAAACACGGAGCAGGATCTGCGGCTCAGTGCGGATACGCCGGAGCGAGTGTATCTGATGTTTCCGCGGTTTAGCCGTGGGGTTTGGAGCTGTTGACCTGGATACTGAGGAGAATAATCACATCTCCGGAGACACACACACCCTTCTCCTTCAGCGTCCCTGCCTCATGGCCTCGTTTCACACACAGCACGACTATAACAATAACCACATCACTGCAATCTCCAGCAGAACAGCTGAAGAAACACTGACAGCCAATCAGAATCCATCCTGCTTTAAAGAGCGCGAGCAGACGACTAAACTGAGAATAAGCTGAACAATTGGTCACTACTGTTATACACCGATCAGGCTTAACATCATTCCTAATATTGTGTTCCTGACCCGTCGAGGCATGGACTCCTCTAGACCCCTGAAGATGTGCTGTGGTATCTGGCACCAAGATGTTAGCAGCAGATCCTTTAAGTCCTGTAAGTTGTGAGGTGGGGCCTCCATGGATCGGACTTGTTTGTTCAGCACATCCCACAGATGCTCGATTGGATTGAGATCTGGGGAATTTGGAGGCCAAGTCAACGCCTCAAACTCGTTGCTCCTCAAACCATTCCTGAAGCATTTGTGCTTTGTGTCAGGAGCATTATTCTGCTGGAAGAGCCACAGCCACCAGGGAATACCGTTTCCATGAGAGGCTGTACATGGTCTCAGCAATGCTTAGGTAGGTGGGACGTGTCAAAGGAACATCCACATGGATGGAGGACCCAAGGTTTCCCAGCAGAACATTGCCCAAAGCATCACCTCCGCCGGCTCGCCTTCTTCCCATAGTGCATCCTGGGGCCATGTGTTCCCCAGGTAAGCCATGCACACACACCCGGCCATCCACGTGATGTAAAAGAACACGTGATCATCAGACCAGGCCACCTTCTTCCATTGCTCCGTGGTCCAGTTCTGATGCTCACGTGCCACTATTGGTGCTTTTAGGCGGGGTCAGGGGTCAGCATGGGCACCCTGACTGGTCAGCGGCTATGCCGCCCCATACGCATAACAAACTGCGATGCTCTGTGTATTCTGAGCCCTTTCTATCAGAACCAGCATTAACTTCTTGAGCAGTTTGAGCTCCAGTAGCTCGTCTGTTTGATCGGACCACACGGGCCAGCCTTCGCTCCACACGTGCATCAATGAGCCTGGGCCGCCCATGACCCTGTGGCCGGTTCTCCACTGTTCCTTCCTTGGAGCACTTTTGATAGATCCTGACCACTGCAGACCGGGAACACCCCACAAGAGCTGCAGTTTTGGAGATGCTCTGACCCAGTCGTCTAGCCATCACAATCTGGCCCTTGTCAAACTCGCTCAAATCCTTACGCTTGCCCATTTTTCCTGCTTCTAACACATCAACTCTGAGGACAAAATGTTCACTTGCTGCCTAATATATCCCACCCACTAACAGAAGCCGTGATGGAGAGATCAGCAGTGCTATTCACCGGTCATAATGTTATGCGTGATCGTTCCAGGCCGTTAATGTTTGCACTGATGCCAACATTGTCATTTTGGATAGTTTTTGGAGAGTTTTGAGTCCTGGAAACTCACAGTATGACCCTTTAAACCTTCAGAAAACACCCGAGAATCGCCCCTGAGCGCCGAGCAACCCTCCTCATCAGTCCCGGACGTCTCCGAGCAAAACACACAGCGGCTGACAGAGCATTCATCCGCAAACAAGAGCGAGAGAAAGAGAGAAAGAAAGCCTCCGGACAGCGCATCTGTTTTCCCATTGGAGACTGACAGATCAACACGACCCGCGCTGACGATCTGGGATCAAAATATTTGCGATAAATAGTGCTGAATAAAGTTTATATAACGCTGAGCAAACATGCAGAAGAAGGAGCTTCATTAGCGGCTATTGACTCGCTGACTAATGAACAAACACGTCTGACGGCTTCATCGGGTAAAGAGCGGACTGATACTCACGACAGCGAGAGGGTGAAGTGGAAGCGCTGCCGAAGGCCCTTGAAGGTGATGAAGGTCTGCGGCGGGAAGTTCCTGGAGCTCATGAGGCAGAAGGGCTTCTCGAAGCCTCCGGGCGGACACTCACACCTGAAGCCGCCCACCAGCAGATTGAGACACGTCCCGCCGTTCTTACACACTCCGTCTGCGCAGCGGCCCGAGCGAGACGAGATCTCACACCGCTCACCTGCAAGAGTTCAAACACATTGCTCAGGTGTTGCTCATGTAGAGGAGGTTCTCCTCAATCAGACCCACATCGCTGAGATCTCTTCTCAAACTAGGAGACGCATGTGAGGTTTTCTTCTCCAGGAGAAACAATCGAGACCTTAAAGAGATCGGGAGTTTGCTTTCCTGTGGTGCTCAAAGTTATTGTTTTAATGATATCAATTTAGTCATTTTCTCATGAGAAACATCAAAATATTTCAGCAAAAGTCTCAGTTTAATCTCATTAGAAGGATGAAGCAGATAAAGCGAAGACAGAGGAAGACGAATGTGAGGAAGAGCGTGTGACCGCGTGTGTGTGTGTGTGTGTGTGTGTGTGTGTGTGTGTGTGACCGTGTGTGTGTGTGTGTGTGTGTGTGTGTGTGAGTGTGTGTGTTGAAAGACAAAGCCAAGACTGTTCAACAGGGACGTCGTTAGGCCTATTTTAGGGGGGCTGAAGCTACCCCAAAATGTTCCTAAGCCCCCCTAAATGATAATAAGAACAACATAATTTGATTTATCAATAACCGTATCCTCATTCATATTTAGATGCAACAATATCCAGGTACAAAAAATAGCCGAGAAGTCGGAAGTTTAAATGAAGATTAAATGTCCTTAGTTTTCGTCTTTGTCAATGTATTTCATAGAGCAAATAACGTTCAGCTGCATTTCCTTTCCCTGCGTCTTCCCACACACACACACACACACACACACACACACACACACACACACACACACACACACACACACACACACACACACACACACACACACACACACACACACACACACACACACACACACACACACTGCCCATCACAGGAGACTGCTCAGTTTACTTTCTGTGATAAAACCTCATCCTGTGTGATTTATAAGCATTTTGAAAAGTGAGGACACGGGAACGTCCTCATATTTCACCTCTTTTGTAATACCTGTGTCATACCCATGTCATTATACACATTTGTGTCCTGATATTTCACAAAAACATGCCCACACACACACACACACACACACACACACACACACACACACACACACACACACACACACACACACACACACACACACACACACACACACACACACACACCGCCGTCTCCATGAGAACGAGTGTTCGACGTTCGACGTAAAAAGCAAGTTCGCGAAAGGTTGGTATCTCGTGAACACCTTTACACAATCACACATTAAAAAGTGGTATAAAAATATTTTTAATTCTGAATATAGTTTTGTCAGTGTGTTAATGTCGACCCGAGAAGCGATGGCTACTTTAGAAAGTTAATTAGTCGCAAATTTGAGGTAAAATGCACTTGGGTTGTCGATGTAACTTTTCTTTAACAGAGTAGAAATGGAAGGAGAGGACATGTCTGTCACGTTGTTAACATCTTGGTTTCTTGACTGGTTGTTGACATAATTGTAGCTCTAGATGTGAGTGCAAAGATTTTGCAAACACAAGTTACAAATACCCTGGGGCTAAGCCCCCCCCCCTGTCTTCCAATCCTAGTGACGTCCCTGCTGTTCGACACACAAAAGACGATTCGCCACGCTCATCATAACGGAAACATTTGTGTGTGTGCCAGTCGTTGCCATCTTCCTGTTCACACACACATTTCCTCAGTTGTGATGAAATATTGATGCGGTGTGTGTCGGATTCTCTGGTTGGCCCTGAGAAGGTCTTTGATGGGAAACGAGGTCAGAGCTTTAAATACGGGCTCCACATCAAAGAGCTCATCCATATTCATACACACACACACACACACACACACACTCGACGTGATCCTCGGAGAAGTTCTGCGTGAACCTGATGCACACCAACCAGCCCACAATCACGCTCAGTCCGGGGTCAGCGTCGTTAAACTCTCGTTTACATCCATTATCAGCTGACTAATGACCTGACGCTCTTTGTCCAATTACAGGCTCGGCGTTCTGTGAAGCTCCTTTAGAGTAGTCAAACTACTACACAAACTGCTCAACTACACCGCAAGGTACTGAGGGTGAAGTCTCCTTTTACATATATAACTACCAGCTTACATGATTGATTACTTTATGAGACCGACTAAAACTCATTCTATGCAGCTAACACACTGAAAAGTCTAAATCAATAACTTCACTAATGATTCGTTCGTGTTCTTTTGTTTCTGATTCATCTTTAGTAAATGTTCATTACAAAAATACATAACCCGCTAGAAACGTTACATTCCCAGAACGTTCCAGACGGTCATGATGTGGAGTTCTTTAAAGGGTTGGGAAACGCTATTTGGCGGATCTTCAGGGAACATTCAGGACATTCTGGGAATGTTTAGGGAACCATATTTTATTTGGAAATTTGATGTTCCCAGAACGTTCCAGACGGTCATGATGTGGAGTTCTTTAAAGGGTTGGAAGACGCTATTTGGCGGATCTTCAGGGAACATTCAGGACGTTCTGGGAATGTTTTGGGAACCATATTTTATTTGGAAAATTGATGTTCCCAGAACGTTCCAGACGGTCATGATGTGGAGTTCTTTAAAGGGTTGGAGGACGCTATTTGGCGGATCTTCAGGGAACATTCAGGACATTCTAGGAATGTTTTGGGAACCATATTTTATTTGGAAATTTGATGTTCCCAGAACGTTCCAGACGTGGAGTTCTTTAAAGGGTTGGGGAACTTTATTTGGCGGATCTTCAGGGAACATTCAGGACATTCTGGGAATGTTTAGGGAACCATATTTTATTTGGGAATTTGATGTTGAAACGTTCCAAACGGTCATGATGTGGAGTTCTTTAAAGGTCATGATGTGGAGTTCACCAAATCCTCCTGTCAACACTCATGAAGATGGGGATCTCAGGAACTGCTCTCCAGTGGTTCAAGTCTTACCTCTCAGGTAGGTCCTTCAGGGTGTCATGGAGAGGTGAAGTGTCTAAGTCACATCATATAGCTACTGGAGTTCCTCAGGGCTCAGTGCTTGGACCACTTCTCTTCTCCATCTACATGTCATCTCTAGGATCTGTCATCAAGAAACATGGCTTTTCCTATCACTGCTATGCTGATGACACTCAACTCTACTTCTCATTTCAACCAGATGATCCCACAGTTGGGGTTCGGATCGCTACCTGCCTGACAGACATTTCTGCCTGGATGAAGGAACAACACCTTCAACTCAATCTGGCAAAGACAGAACTGCTTGTGGTCTCAGCCAACCCAGCACTTGACATACTCTCTCCATTCAGCTCGGTTCATCAACCATAACTCCGTCTGGGACTGCCAGGAACCTTGGAGTTGTGATTGATGATCAGCTTAAATTCACTGACCACATTACTGCAACAACCCGGTCCTGCAGATTTGTGCTATACAACATTAGGAAGATTAGACCCTTCCTATCAGAGCAGGCCACTCAACTCCTGGTCCAAGCTCTTGTACTCTCCAGACTGGACTACTGTAATTCTCTTCTAGCGGGCCTTCCAGCATCCACTGTTAAACCCTTGCAGCTGATCCAGAATGCAGCGGCGAGAGTGGTCTTCAACGAGCGAAGAGAGCACACGCCACGCCTCTCTTCATCAGTCTTCACTGGCTGCCTATAGCCGCGCGAATCAAATTCAAGGCTCTGGTGCTCGCCTACAAAGCAACCGCAGGCTCTGCACCAGTATACCTAAACTCGCTTGCTCAGACTTACACACCCTCCAGAAGCTGCGTTCTGCAAGTGAACGACGCCTAGTGGTGCCATCTCAAAGAGGCATGAAATCCCTCACTAGGACCTTTTCCTGGACCGTTCCCACCTGGTGGAATGACCTGCCTGTCTCAGTTCGAGCAGCCGAGTCTGTAGCCATTTTCAAAAACATCTCAAAACACTTCTTTTCCAGCAGCACTTGACCAATAAAGAATAGCACTTATCACTCTATTCGCTACTGTTTGTTATTTAAAAAAAAAAAAAAAAAAAAAAAAACTGTCCTGTGTTTTGTGTTTCGTGAGACTTGTTACAGCGCTTGCATATTGTTGCCCTTGACTAGTGTTGGTTGCTTCTATTACTCTCATTTGTAAGTCGCTTTGGATAAAAGCGTCTGCTAAATGACTAAATGTAAATGTAAATGTAAAGGGTTGGAAGACGCTATTTGGCGGATCTTCATGGAACATTCAGGACATTCTAGGAATGTTTTGGGAACCATATTTTATTTGGAAATTTGATGTTCCCAGAACGTTCCAGACGTGGAGTTCTTTAAAGGGTTGGAAGACGCTATTTGGCGGATCTTCAGGGAACATTCAGGACGTTCTGGGAATGTTTAGGGAACCATATTTTATTTGGAAATTTGATGTTTCCAGAAGGTTCCATAATGGATCATTTTGGAATATTTTATTTGGAAATTTGATGTTCCCAGAACGTTCCAGACGGTCATGATGTGGAGTCCTTTAAAGGGTTGGTAGACGTTTTTTGGGGGACCTTCAGGGAACATTCAGGACGTTCTGGGAACATTTAGGGGGCCATATTGTGTTTAGGGGTCCATTACTATAGGACATTCCCTCTACACTACATTCCTATAATGTTTGCAGGACCAACCTATGTGATTCTTTGGTCCTGTTCAGGTCCTTCATCAGGTTTACTGAGTGTGTTCAGAACATGTGTGTGTGTGAATCAGTGTGTGCTGGGCTGTTTTGCTAACGAGGGTCAGTAAAACACAGGATTTGCACAGAAGTTGCTTCTCAAAGATGGATCAATACCAACTGTTTGTCCACCTTCGTATCTAGAACACACAAGTACAACAAGTGCAATTCACTAAAAGTCTTGAGTTCTATGAATATGAACACGTCCATGTTTGACTAAACGCTCATATGAGCTGTGGAACGTACTGTTCAAATGAATCGTTTGTAACTGTTCATTTAAAGCGACTCACTGAAATGTATGATTTTGAATGATGGAGATGTCAATCGCAAATGCGTGCGATTATTATCTCGCTCATCGTAATGCAGAAGTACTTACAGGAGAAGATGCATTATCACTGCAGAAACGACAGTACTGAGATTCATCACATCCGTTCAGTGTGTTCAGTCTCACATCAATTATTAACACGCTCTCTGCAGTATAAATGATTCATCTTATCAAAATGAACAGATCTCATGAGAGATGAGACGAGTCTGTCCAACACACTGCTCCCAAACATGTTAAATAACACTAACACACACTCAGAGGAGCAGCTGGCAGGACAGCAGGAGCGAGAGAGAGAGAGAGAGAGAGAGAAAGAGAGAGAGAGAGAGAGAGAGAGAGAGAGAGAGAGAGAGAGAGACAGAGAGAGAGAGAGAGAGAGAGAGAGAGAGAGAGAGAGAGAGAGAGAGAGAGAGAGAGAGAGAGAGAGAGAGAGAGAGAGAGAGAGAGAGAGAGAGAGAGAGAGAGAGAGAGAGAGACAGAGAGAGAGAGAGAGAGAGAGAGAGAGAGTGAGAGAGAGAGAGAGAGAGAGAGAGAGAGAGAGAGAGAGAGGGTTCATAGGGCTTATAATACATCTACAAACACACACTGGGTTTGATGCTGAAGCTCCCACACACCTGAACACCTACACACACTCTTCTGTCAGGCAGCCCACACACACACACACACACAGATCTTATGTAATGATAACATGTGGGCATGTCATGTTAGAAGAGCTGTACAACACACTTCATCTGCAAAATTACACAGTGAGAGTGAGGACTTCCTGTGAAGAGATTCTGGCCTGCATCCTAAAGAGCGTGTGTCCGCTCACACACACTTCTCATCATCTCATTATTCATTTAACTCACACTGTTATCCACGAGGAACATCGCAGATCGCTTATCACATGAGCTAACAATATGTGGGGCGTTCATCATCATCACATCTCTGATGATCTCTTGTGTCTGTGATTATGAGTGTTCTGATTCTGAGAATAAAGCCGTTTCCCGTCGTACGGTTCAACACACACACCTGAGACGGACATTATGACATGAGTGCTTGATAGTGTGAGTGTGTGGAGTAGGGCTGGGTGATATATCGAATATTAGCGATACTATCGCAATAATTTTGACGACGGTGTAAAATTTGAAAATATCGTGAATATCGAATATTTCAAATTCAACATGCAAACTTTCCCAAATCACATTACCAGATAACGCAGAGCTCTGCTTCCACCATTCACTAAACACTGGAAGCTGAAGAGTTAAATATATACGCACAGCGTATGACAAAGAAAGCAACAGAAACATGCGCACATGAGAGAAATAATAGCGCAGCCGGACTCTGACCTGAAGCGCACACACCTTTCAGACAACATGCGATCGGGATTCAGTTCCTTCATGGATTATTGGGTTTCAGTCGTCAAACAGATGTAAAGATGCACGTGCTGTCGAGTATTAAACACAGTAGTGTGAGTCTTTAGTGAACGTACCACTGATCTATATAATCTATACACAGAGTCGAGTGAGGAATCGTGTGTTAGTGTATTGGGTCCGTGCAGCTCTTAAAGGGCCGGACCTCATATTCTGTGTGATTTAATGTTCATCAAACAACAACGAAAATTAGAAAAACACCCCATGCTTGGCCAAACAACTTTAATATATTTATTAAGAATCAGTGGAGCCTATGGTTAATTTATATAATTAAGACTGAGCAGTTTATATATATTAGATTTTTGATTTATTTCTTGACTGTTAAATAGACTGTAGCTGAACATAAAGCACTGTTTTTGTCATATTGTTTGCAATTTGCATGTTTTACTTATGTTTTTTCTTTTTTTTAAAGATCAAATTAAAAATCTATATTGTAATTATAAAAGTACATTTCAAAAAATATTAAATTACTCGTATCATGATTTAAGGTTTTGGTCATCCCGACCCGTTCAGTAAACGTAAACATTTTGTATTTAATTTGGTTCTGTCTAAATAGTTTTTGTTGTTTTAATGGGGGCAAAAGAAAATCTTTTTTAAAATTTAAAAGCAATTGCAAACATATCGAGATATTTATCGGATATCGTCAAAATTTTGAAAATATCGAGATATATATATTTTTTGGATATCGCCCAGCCCTAGTGTGGAGGCTCCGCCCCCTCTCACCTGTGTAGTCGTGGAGACACTCGCAGGTGAAGCCGCCCTCGTGGCTGCGGCAGACGCCGTGAGCTCCGCAGGGTTTGGAGTAGCACAGGTCGATCTCCGTCTCGCAGAAGTCTCCCGTGAAGCCGAGCGGACAGCGGCACCGCAGCCCGGCTATCGGATGGATGGGGCGGAACAGGATGGTGTCGGACGCCACGAACGGCGCAAGGCTGTCGAACTTCAGCACGGACACACACTTCATGTAGTTCTCACACGGCTCGCGCAGGCAGATGTTATCATCGAACGGGAGCACCTCCTGCGAGGAGATCTGTGCTAGCAGACTGCGGTTCAGATACAGACGCTCCTGCAGCTCCTCCGACCCGAAGAACTCCACCCCTCCGCCCCGCGACCCCTGGGCCACGGACAGGCTGACGTTCAGAATGCCTGCGCTGACGTCCGTGTCGTCCTGGATGTTGAAGACCACCACATCCTCACGGGACGCCGAGAGCACGCGGGCCACGCCCTCCAGGAACTGAGCCAAGAGGAGCGAGAGGAAGCGCTCCTGGGACGTGTTGGCCAATCGCAGCGTGATGCTGTTGGAGAGCATCTCGTCTGTGATGATGGTGACCTGCAGCAGACACTGAGCCGACACGGAGTGAACTCCATCTGCGGACACAGAAGAATCAACACCTGAATCATTCTGCGGAACAATCTGAAAACAGCTACGATACTAACTCAGAACACAGCTTATTTTCATTTGGATGGTTCACTTGAATCGATTCATTTGTATGATTCAGTTAAATGAATCGGTTCATTGGATGATTCGCTCAAACGAATCGGTTCACTTAAATCGGTCGCTAAAATGAATCTGTTCATTTGAATGATTCACTTAAATTAATCTGTTAATTCGGACAGTTCACTTGTTTATTTAGATGGTTCACTTAAATGAATCGGTTCATTTGGATTATTCACTCAAACGAATCGGTTCACTTGAATCGGTCGCTAAAATGAATCTGTTCATTTGGATGATTCACTCAAAAGAATCTGTTAATTTAGACAGTTCACTTGCTTATTTAGATGGTTCACTTAAATGAATCGGTTCATTTGGATTATTCACTCAAACGAATCGGTTCACTTGAATCGATCGCTAAAACTAATCTATTCATTTGGATGATTCACTCAAATGAATCTGTTAATTCAGACAGTTCATTTGCTTATTTAGATGGTTCACTTAATTGAATCAGGTCATTTGGATTATTCACTCAAACAATTCGGTTCACTTGAATCAGTCGCTAAACTTAATCTGTTCATTTGGATGATTCACTTAAATTAATCTGTTAATTCGGACAGTTCACTTGTTTATTTAGATGGTTCACTTAAATGAATCGGTTCATTTTGGATTATTCACTCAAACGAATCGGTTCACTTGAATCGGTCGCTAAAATTAATCTGTTTTGGATGATTCACTCAAATGAATCGGTTAATTTGGATTATTCACTCACACGAATCGGTTCACTAGAATCAGTTGCTAAAATGAATCTGTTCGTTTGGATGATTCACTTAAATGAATCTGTTCATTCGGACAGTTCACTTGTTTATTTAGATGGTTCACTTAAATGAATCGGTTCATTTGGATTATTCACTCAAATGAATCAGTTCACTTGAATCAGTCGATTAAATTAATCTGTTCATTTGGATGATTCACTTAAATGAATCGGTTAATTCGGACAGTACACTTGTTTATTTAGATGGCTCACTTAAAATAATTTGTTCCTATTGACTGTTCACTTGAATCCATTCATTTGCATGGTTCACTTAATTGAATCTGTTAATTTAGACAGTTCATTTGCTTATTTAGATGGTTCACTTAATTGAATCAGGTCATTTGGATTATTCACTCAAACAATTCGGTTCACTTGAATCAGTCGCTAAACTTAATCTGTTCATTTGGATGATTCACTTAAATTAATCTGTTAATTCGGACAGTTCACTTGTTTATTTAGATGGTTCACTTAAATGAATCGGTTCATTTGGATTATTCACTCAAACGAATCGGTTTCGCTAAAAATGAATCTGTTTAGGATGATTCACTCAAATGAATCGGTTAATTTGGATTATTCACTCACACGAATCGGTTCACTAGAATCAGTTGCTAAAATGAATCTGTTCGTTTGGATGATTCACTTAAATGAATCTGTTCATTCGGACAGTACACTTGTTTATTTAGATGGCTCACTTAAAATAATTTGTTCCTATTGACTGTTCACTTGAATCCATTCATTTGCATGGTTCACTTAATTGAATCTGTTCATTTGGACAGTTCACTTAAATCTGTTTCATGTGGTCAGAATGAATTGATTAAAACATGATGTTATTAGCTTCTTTTGTTAGCAGTTTGACTGTCGAATATCTTGTAGTTTGACTAAGCACAGTTTCAAAGTAACTTCTCAAGGAGGTTTTGGCTCCGTTGAGCAGCGCTTCCTTCAGAACAATCCAACAGTGATCCCTAATTGACCGAACACTCATCCAATCCACCAGGATGCAAATAAACGGCATTAATCCGCCGCTCCGACCCGCCTGCCAATAAACAACTGATCCCAGTCCAGGACAGGATTCCAAACACAGTGAAAGGAGCGCTGGGAACCGTTTACAACACACACAACGCCAAACACACTTGATCAAAACAAGCGCAGGGAGAAAGAACACGCTAACTAACCAACACAAACAAACACGTTAATTAGACACAGTTAGGGACATTCAGGCCTGAACAGGAACTGCTGGTTTGCCCTGTCAGACACACAGACCACAGTCAACCAGAGCAGCTCATGAAACACCCATCCAGTCAGAATATCACATCATACTTCAGCTTATCTCTGACCTCAGCAGCCATCCTCTCATTTTACTCTGTTATTCACTCATCACTCCATATTCAATAGAATAAATTATTAAAACATTGATGTTCGTTCAATGATGATTCATTTGCATGATGAACTCCTTCAGTTCTGATTAGCACAGTTGTTAAAGACCCACTTAAAATTGATTCAAACAGGATGAATTTTCCTTTGAATCCAGTTCGCCTGCCAACCTAATTGACTCACTTAATCTTGTAGTTCACAGATGCAAATATCTTCATTAAATCTCAGAATGAATTGGTTAAAACAGATGATCAGTTGAGAAAACAGTAAATTAGTTTGACGCTGGGATCAAAAACAGTCTCAAGGAAAGCACACAAAAGCAGTGAGAAAGGGACAGAAATCCACCAGACACACAAACGTATGAAACAGCAGGACAACAACAGGAAAGGAAGCTGATAACACACAACACAGTCACAAAAGCAGAACACACAAATCAAATTAACTTAACACATTTTCATCATTAGACATTAGCATTCAGAAACAGGAAAAAGTATGTCAATATCATCAGAGTTAGTGTTAGTTAATGACTGAGTGAGTGAGTGAGTGAGTGAGTGAGTTAGTGAGTGAGTGTTAGTTGGTGACTGAGTGAGTGGGTGAGTTAGTGTTAGTTAGTGACTGGTGGAGTGAGTTAGTGTTAGTTAGTGGTGAGTGGTGGTGGTGAGTTAGTGTTAGTTGGTGGTGGTGGTGGGTGAGTTGGTGTTAGTGAGTGAGTGAGTGAGTTAGTGTTAGTTGGTGAGTG
>CM040929.1:9050910-9055910 GCA_023029165.1 Gobiocypris rarus
TGCTAACACTCACTAACACATGCTAACACACGCTAACACTCACTAATAGACACTAAGACACGCTAACACTCACTAATAGACACTAACACACGCTAACACACGCTAACACACGCTAACACACGCTAACACTCACTAACACACGCTAACACTCACTAACACACACTAACGCTGCAAGCACTCACTAATAGACACTAACACACGCAAGCACTCACTAATAGACACTAACACACGCTAACACTCACTAATAGACACTAACACACGCAAGCACTCACTAATAGACACTAACACACGCTAACACTCACTAATAGACACTAACACACGCTAACACTCACTAACACACGCTAACACTCACTAACACATGCTAACACTCACTAATAGACACTAACACACGCAAGCACTCACTAATAGACACTAACACACGCTAACACTCACTAATAGACACTAACACACGCTAACACTCACTAATAGACACTAACACACGCTAACACTCACTAATAGACACTAACACACGCTAACACTCACTAATAGACACTAACACACGCTAACACTCACTAATAGACACTAACACACGCTAGCACACACTAACACACGCTAGCACTCACTAACATACTTAAACTTGTAAACTCACGCTGGAAGCTTGAGCCGCAGAAACACAACAGCGCTCAATCACTCGCCAAATAAACTCATTTAGTGCCATAAACATTCATTCACACCAAGCATGATAACTATAATAATAACTAAAATAACTACTATAACGATAACTGTAAAAATAACTATAAAGAATAACCATAATAACTATACCTAAAACGATAAATCTAACGATAACTACAATGTTAACTATAACAATAACGATAACTAACAATAACTAACGATAACAATAAGTAACGATAACAATTACAATAACTATGACGATAACTATAACGATAACTATTACTATAGCGATAGCGATAACTATAACTAGAGTGATAACTATAACTATAGCGATAACTGTAATGATAGCGATAACTATAACTAGAGTGATAACTATAACTATAGCGATAACTATAATGATAGCTATAGCGATAACTATAACTAGAGTGATAACTATAACTATAGCGATAACTATAATGATAGCTATAGGCGATAACTATAACTAGAGTGATAACTATAACTATAGCGATAACTATAATGATAGCTATAGCGATAACTATAACTAGAGTGATAACTATAACTATAGCGATAACTATAATGATAGCTATAGCGATAACTATAACTAGAGTGATAACTATAACTATGGCGATAACTATAATGATAGCTATGGCGATAACTATAACTAGAGTGATAATTATAACTATAGCGATAACTATAATGATAGCTATGGCGATAACTATAACTAGAGTGATAACTATAACTATAGCGATAACTATAATGATAGCTATGGCGATAACTATAACTAGGTGATAACTATAACTATAGCGATAACTATAATGATAGCTATGGCGATAACTATAACTAGGTGATAATTATAACTATATGGCGATAACTATAATGATAGCTATGGCGATAACTATAACTAGAGTGATAACTATAACTATAGCGATAACTATAATGATAGCTATGGCGATAACTATAACTAGAGTGATAACTATAACTATGGCGATAACTATAATGATAGCTATGGCGATAACTATAACTAGAGTGATAATTATAACTATAGCGATAACTATAATGATAGCTATAGCGATAACTATAACTAGAGTGATAACTATAACTATGGCGATAACTATAATGATAGCTATGGCGATAACTATAACTAGAGTGATAACTATAACTATAGCGATAACTATAATGATAGCTATGGCGATAACTATAACTAGAGTGATAATTATAACTATAGCGATAACTATAATGATAGCTATGGCGATAACTATAACTAGAGTGATAACTATAACTATAGCGATAACTATAATGATAGCTATAGCGATAACTATAACTAGGTGATAACTATAACTATAGCGATAACTATAATGATAGCTATAGCGATAACTATAACTAGAGTGATAACTATAACTATAGCGATAACTATAATGATAGCTATAGCGATAACTATAACTAGAGTGATAACTATAACTATAGCGATAACTATAATGATAGCTATAGTGATAACTATAACTATAGCGATAACTATAACTTCCTCCAGCTGAACTCCAGTAAAACTAAGGCACTACTGGTTGGCACCCCTCATCAGATCCACTCCTCTCCCTTATCCCAGCTCATCTTTGATGGCCAGGTCATCACTTTCTCCTCCTCACTCACAACCCTAGGGGTTCAGTTTGACCCCCAGCTGACCTTCAATGACCATATTAAACACATCTGCAAAACCTCCTTCCATCACCTTGGAAACATCTCCAAACTCCGCCCCCTTCTAACCCTTGCCGATGCAGAGAAACTTGTCCATGCCTTTGTCTCCACCAGGCTGGACTTCTGCAACAGACTCTTCATTGGGATTTCTGGCAGAAATATCCAGATGCTCCAGTACATCCAGAACAGTGCCTCCAGAGTCCTTATGAGAGTCCGTAAATATGATCACATAACTCCCATCCTACACTCTCTGCACTGGCTCCCTGTTTCCTCCCGGATCGACTACAAAATCCTCCTGCTCACACATAACTGCATCACCGGACATGCACCGCCATATCTACAAGAACTCATGACTCTGAAATCCTCCACCAGCACCCTCAGATCTTCAGGCCAGCTGCTTCTTCAGGTCCCCACCACCAGGCTCCGTACCATGGGAGACCGCACCGCGGCTATTAGTTATAGTTATGTTATCATTATAGTTATAGTTAAAGTTATAGTTATGGTTATGGTTATGATTATAGTTATGGTTATGATTATAGTTATGGTTATGATTATAGTTATGGTTATAGTTATGTTATCATTATAGTTAAAGTTAAAGTTATAGTTATAGTTATAGTTATAGTTATGGTTATAGTTATAGTTAAAGTTACAGTTAAAGTTATAGTTATGGTTATGGTTATAGTTATAGTTATGGTTATGATTATAGTTATGGTTATAGTTATGTTATCATTATAGTTAAAGTTAAAGTTAAAGTTATAGTTAAGGTTATAGTTATAGTTATGATTATAGTTATAGTTATGGTTATGTTATCATTATAGTTATGATTATAGTTATGGTTATGGTTATGTTATCATTATAGTTATAGTTATGGTTATAGTTTTAGTTATGGTTATAGTTATGTTATCATTATAGTTATAGTTGAAGTTATAGTTATAGTTATGGTTATAGTTATATAGTTATAGTTATGATTATAGTTATATAGTTATAGTTATGGTTATAGTTATATAGTTATAGTTATGATTATAGTTATAGTTATAGTTATGTTATTATTATAGTTATGGTTATGGTTATAGTTTTAGTTATGGTTATAGTTATGTTATCATTATAGTTAAAGTTAAAGTTATAGTTATAGTTATAGTTATGGTTATAGTTATGTTATCATTATAGTTATAGTTAAAGTTATAGTTATGGTTATAGTTATAGTTATGATTATAGTTATAGTTATGGTTATAGTTATATAGTTATAGTTATGATTATAGTTATAGTTATAGTTATGTTATCATTATAGTTATGGTTATGGTTATAGTTATGTTATCATTATAGTTATAGTTGAAGTTATAGTTATGGTTATAGTTATGGTTATAGTTATATAGTTATAGTTATGATTATAGTTATAGTTATGGTTATGTTATCATTATAGTTATAGTTGAAGTTATAGTTATGGTTGTAGTTATGTTATCATTATAGTTATAGTTATAGTTAAAGTTATAGTTATGGTTATTGTTATAGTTATGGTTATAGTTATGATTATAGTTATAGTTATGGTTATGTTATCATTATAGTTATAGCTATGATTATAGTTATAGTTATGGTTATAGTTATGTTATCATTATAGTTATACTTAAAGTTAAAGTTATGGTTATAGTTATAGTTATGGTTATAGTTATGATTATAGTTATAGTTATGGTTATAGTTATAGTTATAGTTATAGTTATAGTTATAGTTATAGTTATGTTATCATTATAGTTATGATTATAGTTATGGTTATAGTTATGTTATCATTATAGTTATAGTTAAAGTTATAGTTATAGTTATAGTTATAGTTATGGTTATAGTTATGATATCATTATGGTTATGTTATAGTTAAAGTTATGGTTACAGTTATAGTTATAGTTATGGTTATGGTTATAGTTATATTTATGTTAAAGTTATGGTTATAGTTATAGTTATAGTTATAGTTATGGTTATAGTTATAGTTATAGTTATGGTTATAGTTATGGTTATAGTTATGGTTATATCATTATAGTTATAGCTATGATTATAGTTATAGTTATAGTTATAGTTATGCTTATAGTTATAGTTAAATATTATAGTTATGGTTATAGTTATATAGTTATAGTTATGATTATAGTTATAGTTATGGTTATGTTATCATTATAGTTATGATTATAGTTATGGTTATGGTTATGTTATCATTATAGTTATAGTTGTTATAGTTATAGTTATAATAGTTATGTTATAGTTATGTTATCATTATAGTTATAGTTAGTTATAGTTATAGTATGGTTATAGTTATAGTTATATTATAGTTATTATAGTTATGGTTATAGTTATAGTTATGATATCAGTTATAGTTATGTTATGACAATAGTTATGTTACAGTTAAACAATAATTTTATGTTATAGTTATGGTTATAGTTATGTTATGTTATGTGTTATAGTTAAGTTATAAATAAGCAGAAAATAAAAAACACACAAAATATAATCAAAGTGCACACAGTGTGTAGATTACACACACACACACACACACACACACACACACACACACACACACACACACACACACACACACACACACACACACACACACACACACAGATGCTGTGTTACACACACACACACACACACACACACACACACACACACACACACACACACAA
>CM040929.1:9058410-9065910 GCA_023029165.1 Gobiocypris rarus
CGGGAACCCCTTTATCCACGGCGAACGCCTGGAGGCTGTAGACGGGGGTGTTCTCCCGGTCGAGGCGGCGCATGGTGCGGATGATCCCCGAGGTGGACTCGATGATGAAGTCTCCGTCTCCGTCCTCTCCGCCCTGGAAGGTGTAGAAGACGCGCCCGTTGAGCCCGGAGTCGCGGTCGCTAGCGGAGACCTGCAGCACGCTGGTGAACACCGGGACGTCCTCCAGGAGCGAGCCCATGTAGCGCTCGCGCAGGAACACAGGCGCGTTATCGTTCACGTCGCTCACCAGGATCTCCAGGTAGGTGGTGTCGGATTTCTGCGGAATGCCGTTGTCTCGGGCGGTGATGGCGAGCGTGTACGACACTTGATCCTCGTAGTCCAGCTCCGCGCGAGTGGTGACGGCTCCGGAGTCCGCGTCGATGCTGAACTGAGGGATGCGGTCATCCATGGAGTAGGTGATCCGAGCGTTCTCGCCCGTGTCTTCGTCCGTGGCGCTGATCATAACCGCGGTGGTGCCGACCGGACGGTCCTCGTTGATGTTCACGGTGTAATGCGAGCTCTGGAAGACGGGCCGGTGTGTGTTAGCATCCGTCACGTTAATGTGAACCTTCGCCGTGTCGACCCGCGTGCCGTCTGACGCCGTGACGGTTAGCGCGTACTGCCGCTCTAGCTTGTAGTCCAGCGGGAGTGCTAGCGTTATCAGACCTCCCCCGCTCTGGCTAGTGATGGAGAAGCGGTTTCTCGTATTCCCGCTGGAGATCTGATACGTCACCACGCTGTTGATATCCTGATCGATAGCGGACACGGTGACCACGCTAGTCCCCACGGCCGCGTCCTCGTTCAGACGCATGAAGTACGCCTTCTGCGTGAACTCAGGGTTGTTATCGTTCACGTCAAGAATGGTCATGCTAATGCTAGCGGACGAAGACATCGCCGGCGTTCCGTGATCTCGCGCCTCCACTCCGAAGTTATAAAAGTCCACGCTTTCTCTATCCAACTCTGATGCTACGATTATCCAGCCTGTGCTGTTGTTGATAGCGAAGGGGAAGCTGGGCGTGGTCTCCGTGAGACGATATTCCAAACGGGAATTATCTCCGGCATCAGCGTCTACGGCTTGAATGTGAATGACGGAATATCCGATGGGAACGTTCTCCAGCACCGTAGCCTGGAAGGGAGTGCTGACGAATATGGGGGCGTTGTCGTTAACGTCCAGCACTTGCACCGTGACGAGGCCGCTGATGTTGGAGAGCGGGGGGCGTCCGCCATCTTGCGCTCGGATGCGAAGCGTGTACTCCTTACTCATCTCGTAATCCAGCTGGCTCACCAGGTCCAGCTTCCCGGTCTGAGCGTCGATGTAGAACTGGCCCCTGGTGTTCCCACTCATGATGCTGAAATGGACCACGGCGTTGCTCCCGCGGTCCTGGTCCGTCGCCATCACCTGCAGGATTTCCGTGTTGGGCGTCAGGTCTTCGGGAACTTGTACGACGTAGCGCTTCTCGCTAAACTGCGGCGCGTTATCGTTATCGTCCTCCACGATGATGTGCACGGTTGCGGTCGCGCTGCGGGGGCCGGGGTCGCGCCCTTGATCGTTCGCTTCGACGAGCAACACGTAGGATTCGACTGTTTCACGGTCGACCAGACCTCGTGTGCGAATCACGCCAGAGCGGGAATCGATCTCGAACACGTCGCTAGTCCCATTGTTGTGTAAATGATACAGGATGTTCCCGTTAACGGGAGCGTCGCCATCCGTGGCGCGTACCGTCAGGACCTCGTAGCCAATCTCCAGATTTTCACGCACGCTCTCTTTATAATCCTGCTGCTCGAAGACGGGGTCGTGATCGTTCGTATCGCTAACGGTTACGGTGAGAGTGGCCATGGCTGTACGGCGTGGCGTTCCGTGATCCACAGCCGTGACTCTGAACACATGCGTGTCCTTTGTTTCTCTGTCCAGTATCTCCACGGTGGAAACGACTCCGCTCGCTGGGTCAACCGCGAAAAGATTATTGGACCGACTATCAAACAGGGCCTCTAGGAAGTACTCCAGCCGGCCAGCGTCCCCCTCGTCCGGGTCAACCGCTTTTAAAACAACAACAAAAGTCCCGGATGGTTGGTTCTCTGGAACGGACACCTGATACATGGGAGGCTGAAACTGAGGGTTATTGTTGACGCTTCTCCTCCTCCTGCTCAGGAGCCCTGAGTTTGAGCGCGCGGCCCGCTGAAGTAACTTCCTCAGGTGTGTTTGCGTGAAGGGGCCGCGACCCACGCGCCAGTGCGCATGCGCGACACCCGCACGTCCCACGCAGCGCAGTTGAAACTCCAGCAGGGAGTCGCGAGTGAAACACAGCGGAGCGGAAGTAAACAGACGCCCGTCGGAGACGTAAAGCGCTGAAGTCCCGGTTACGTTACAGTGCGTGGGGTTGCCCGGTAACACACCAAGCACACGGAACACAGCGGTGTCCGCCTCGCGGCACTCTGAAGCATCTATTAAACTTATAATCTCCACGTCCAGTTTTTCTTCCCGTTGGCGTTTGTTCGGGCAGTTCTTTCCGTGAACGTGCACATTATACTGGCTGGTTAGAAGGTGTCTAAACCCGGACGCGTTGTCCGCACAGTCCACGACCGCGTACACGGTAAACGGGTTCACAAGAACCGAGTCGCAGTTCAAATCGCCCGAGAAAGTGAGCACTCCCGCATCCGCGCGCAGAAAACTCTCCGTGAACCGGGGCAGGATGAGCTGGTCCAGCGCGCAAGAGGCGCTTCTGCTCTCCAGATCGGCGATCGCGGTGCCCGGTCCCGCATCCTCACTCACATGAACAACGAAACAATCCACGAGCCACGGGAGTTTGCACCACCCGAATACGAAGAGCAACAAATCCCACTTCATCGCTGCTCCTCTTCCTCGGCGAATGAATTAAATCCAGTTTTCTCCCTCAGAGTTGGCGTGTGGAGTCTCCATGCTGTTCCACGCACTGCGGTCACGCACACACCTCCGGTGGAAACGGCTCGTGAATCCGGGGAGGGGGATCATTAACATAAACCTGATTCGAGAGAGAGAGAGAGAGAGAAGGAGAGGGGGAGGTTGGTGGCTGTGGATGCAGTGGGGGCAGATCTTAAAAGGGCAACTGCCCCACGACACCCCGCAGATGCTATTCAGAAAAGATCTGCTCTGGAGAGGAACATCAAGCCGTTCGACTGAATAAAGAACGCAGTCAAATATTGTATTAGAGACTCTGTCGTCGAGCGTTGAAAGTTTTTGCATTATTATGTAATAAAAGTGCACACATAGACGAAGCTGGCAAGTTCCAGAAAAGCTATAAATATGCAGATAACAGATCTCTTAAATTCTCAACAAACGTTATCTGGTCGTTCTCAAAACATTACCGCAAAACCATTATTCATGGAACGTCTATTTGTTTTATAAACGTTACTACAGAACGTTCATCAAAAGTAAAATCTCTTATAATGATTGTAAAATGATCCAATTGAATGTTAACGTTCGCACAACTTTTTAAAAAATGACCGTTATGTTCAAAATCCATTAAACCGCCAAAGAGCAGAGTAATAAAAAGTTTAGACGTTTAAAAAAAAGACCGTTATGTTCAAAATCTATTAAACCGCCAAAGAACAGAGTAATAAAAAACCTGACGCTTTGTGGTTTGGTTCGGGTATTTGTTTATGCATTTAACGACACAAAATATAAAACTCACTGGGTTGTTTCAACCCATGTCTGGGTCAACTATGGACAACAACCGTTGGGTTTAAAAAATAATCATAATTTAAAAATGCTATGGTTGGGTTTGTCCATATCTGACCCAAACATGGATTGAAACAACCCAGCATTTTTTTTATTTATTTTTTGTGAGTGAAATAATTAATCAATTGTAAAATTAAACAGAAATACAACCTACAGCAAAACAAACTAAATAACACATTTAAAACATCAGTAAAATAAGTTTTGTTTTCAGATAACGTTCTCCCGCGCTCGTGTGTGTGTGTTCTGTGTGACTCGCGCATTAGAGCTTAGCTGTTAAAATAATATTTTATGATTTTTCTTTTAAACTCAGCTCGATATGAAACATTTGGCGCCTCCTGCTGTCCCGAACCTGTCAGCGCATGCGCATTTATTCAGTTACCTCACAGATATGAAAAAATATATTATCTTTGACTAATGAGTGTGTTTTTCTGTGGTACATAATAATATTTAAATACCAATACGGTTTAATATTAACATACTGCGCCGAAGCGTTTAAAATCAACAGCTGCACGTGACCTTGCGTTTGTATTGGCCCATCGATAGAGAGCGCCGATAGAGATCAACTCTACCGGATATGATTTATGCTGGAAAATGATGTGTCTGATCGCGAACTAAACATTTCACATATTAAAAAAAAAAAAAAAGGCTATCTGCCCAGCAACGCCTCGTCAAAGACTCGCGCGCTTTTCCCCCTCAGGATAGAAAAATAGCCAATTTCGTCTAAAAAAATAAACATAACTATCTAAAGTAATCAAAATAACGAGAAAGAATTCATATGTACTAGAGAGTCGTAAAATCAAAGAGTTTTAACATTAAACCGTCAATTATGCTAATATTTATTAAAGGCTAACGTTGTTCTAGGTATGTCTGAAATCCCCCTAACCAACCACAGATTTACAATGTGATTATTAATATAATTAAACATGATCAGTTAATCACCAGAGAAGTGAGATGTGTGTATAATCCGTGATAATAACCTTCTCCAGGCAAATGAATAATAAAATTGATTAGCGTGTAATTGCCTTTATTATGAGACATGATGAGCATTCGACAGTAAAACCTTTTAAACAAAAATAACACACCGTTAGTTTTTTCTGTTTTTATTGTTGCTGGAGGCCCTAAAACAACATAAACTGTAAGCTTTACAAAAAAAACAAAACAAAAAAAACTTGACAAATAATAATCCACCCCGAGGAAACAACGAAACCGTCTGACGCTCGCAGATGGACAGAGAGAGAGAGACGGGAGGAATATGTTTGCTGCTTTTGTTAATGACACAGATTCAACACACACACACACTCGCGCAAACACACACACACTCGCTCGCTCATCTGTGTAAACAGAACGTTTATTATTAACAGCAATATTAATGGTAAAGATCATAATACATGTATATTTATTTATATATATATATATTCATCCGTCTCTCCGCGGCTTCGCGTTTATTTCTGACTAGGGTGGAGAAAACGTGTTCTTCTGATGGCGGGAGAAAGGCTCCGCCCCCACTGTGATGTCACCAATCAGACAGAAACAACCAGCGCTGTCTTAATACTACATGATTACAGACCAGAGAGACAGACGGGCAGAGAGAGAGACAGGTGCAGTGAAACAATACAAAAACAAAAAGCCTTTTCTCCTTTTTCATTGGTTTTCCACAGACAGACAGACAGACGTGAGGTGGAGAGAGAGACGGGCAGGGGCGTCTCTAGCTCTGCTGTTTGCGTTGGCTAAGCGCTATCATCAGGTCGTTCTTCAGAGCCTCCTGCTTCGATTTATCCGCCAGCGTCTGGACACTCCTGGAAAACACCCGGACAAACACATGAGAGAGGAGCACACACACACACACACACACACACACACGTCACAAACCCAATCAACCGCATGAATCTGCACGGGCGTCTCACACATTAATACGGGTGAGCTGTACCCAGAATGCACCTGCATGCAGTTAGTGTGTTTGTTAAGGAGTCGCGCAGGCAAACACACACACGCAAACGCCTCTGACCCTAGTCAATGTAGATCTGACGCTGGGTCAGAACCTGAGAGAGCTCCCGCTGCAACTGACGGTACTTTTGATTATCAGGAAGAGACTCGATAGATCTGGAGCCGCCGAGCCAACGACAGGGAGAGAGAGAGAGAGAGAGACAGAGGAATGGGAAACAGCTGGGAAACATGAGGAACAACACTACAGATGACGGATCTGTAAACGAATCCGCGACCGGAACAATGAAACAAACACACGTGAGGATTTATGGAGTCAATGACTCTTCCACTCGGTTGTGGTTCCTATGGAAATGTGAGGATTCCCTGATTATTAGAAGGAAAACTCATCTAATCAGTTCCGGCTGGCTGATTCACAACCAAATGACTCGTCTGAACCAGTTCATTCCAAATGACTCACTTACGCAGACGTGACGCAGCTTACGAATCTGGACTCAAACTATTCAACGCTTCTGTTCATTGAAATACAGCTGAAATATTAAAAAACGACATTTTAATCCTAATAAGATGACAAAGGCGCATGCTGACATTACTAAAGATAACATAAAAGCTAATAATAAAACTTAAATAAAAAGTAAATTAACACTGATCTGAAGTGATTAACAACACTGAGTCACGATTCACGAGTACAACGGTACGAGTTGATTCATTTTGAGTTTGAACACGAGTGAATCAACAGCTGTGTCCAGTTCAGCGAGTCATCAGATTGATTCTTTGTAAGTGAGTCGGTTCATTAGAATCTTTTCTTCATGAATCAGATCTTTCTAATTGTTGATTCACTTTGAGTTTGAACACGAGTGAATCAACAGCTGTGTCCAGTTCAGCGAGTCATCAGATTGATTCTTTGTAAGTGAGTCGGTTCATTAGAATCTTTTCTTCATGAATCAGATCTTTCTAATTGTTGATTCATTTTGAGTTTGAACACGAGTGAATCAACAGCTGTCCAGTTCAGCGAGTCATCGGAAGGATTCTCAATCAGTGCACCTGAGAATGGTTTGAAGTCGGTTCAATAAAAGAATCACTCATTCATGTATCGGATCACTAGTTGTTGGTTCATTTTTGAGTTTGAACACGAGTGAATCAAGAACAACTGTGTGCAGTCCAGTGAGTCATCAAATAGATTCACAATTAGAGTCGGTTCATTAAAAGAATCGTTCCTTTATGAATCAGATCTTTCTAGTTGGTTCATTTTGAGTTTGAACACTGTGTCCAGTTCAGGGAGTCATCAGATTGATTCTTTGTAAGTGAGTCGGTTCATTAGAATCTTCTCTTTATGAATCAGATCTTTCTAGTTGTTGATTCATTTTGAGTTTGAACACGAGTGAATCAACAGCTGTGTCCAGTTCAGCGAGTCATCAGATTGATTCTTTGTAAGTGAGTCGGTTCATTAGAATCTTTTCTTCATGAATCAGATCTTTCTAATTGTTGATTCACTTTGAGTTTGAACACGAGTGAATCAACAGCTGTGTCCAGTTCAGCGAGTCATCAGATTGATTCTTTGTAAGTGAGTCGGTTCATTAGAATCTTTTCTTCATGAATCAGATCTTTCTAATTGTTGATTCACTTTGAGTTTGAACACGAGTGAATCAACAGCTGTGTCCAGTTCAGCGAGTCATCAGATTGATTCTTTGTAAGTGAGTCGGTTCATTAGAATCTTTTCTTCATGAATCAGATCTTTCTAATTGTTGATTCATTTTGAGTTTGAACACGAGTGAATCAACAGCTGTCCAGTTCAGCGAGTCATC
>CM040929.1:9070910-9075910 GCA_023029165.1 Gobiocypris rarus
CGTCTCACTCTCACACCCGCGCGTCTCACTCTCACACCGCGTCTCACTCTCACACCGCGCGTCTCACTCTCACACCCGCGTCTCACTCACGTCTCACTCTCACACGCGCGCGTCTCACTCTCACACGCGCGCGTCTCACTCTCACACCCGCGCGTCTCACTCTCACACCCGCGCGTCTCACTCTCACACCCGCGCGTCTCACTCTCACACCCGCGCGTCTCACTCTCACACCCGCGTCTCACTCTCACACCGCGCGTCTCACTCTCACACGCGCGCGTCTCACTCTCACACCGCGCGCGTCTCACTCTCACACCCGCGCGTCTCACTCTCACACCCGCGCGCGCGTCTCACTCTCACACCCGCGCGCGCGTCTCACTCTCACGTCTCACTCTCACACGCGCGCGTCTCACTCACTGCGCGTCTCACACGTCTCACACTCTGCGTCACACTCCTCACACTCTCACTCCTCACCTCACCTCTCACTCTCACCTCACACGTCTCACCACTCACTCACATGTGACACACTCACCAGGTCGATGAGGTCGCTGAGGTTCTTCTCGATCTGCTGCGGAGGCAAACGCCTCATCAGGTCCAGCGCACAGTCCAACTGCTGCTCGTTCTGAAACACACACACACACACACACACCGTCAGCACGTTCACTAACTCATCTCAGCGTCAAAACACACAACAGCACACACACACACAAACACTACAAACACTTGTGAGGCTTTCTGAAAGAAATCAACACTCATTTATCAGGGACACACTAAACTCATTAAAGTGACAAGAACACTTTCCATTCAAACAATCCCGAGACATATGATCAGATCCCAACACTGATGATAATCACAGGATGATTCCTGACGGATCATGTGACCCTGAAGACTGGAGGAATGATGATCACCGGAATAAATCACACTTCACTCTATACTCACACAGAGAACAGCTGATCTACTGGAGTTATGATCACACACACACACACACACACACACCTCTAATGGACCCTAGGGTTGTCCCAATGACATCATCGTCCATCGTGATGCCACGCCCCCTTTACGAATCTTGCGAGTGCGACACACACTAATCCTGATCTCTTCTGAAGTTAACCTGAAAACTTTGCAGGGATCGCTCCGTAAATTAAATTGAGAACATAACGAACGCATATATGATATTTCCAACACTGCAGTCTATGACGAGACGAGGCGTGGCAGTGTGAGCTTCTTCTTACATTATTAGGCTACAAAATAAACGATGTTATCGAAATATTGTGGTAATTTGAACTACACCTTTAAAACACTATCAAAACTGATCCATAACGGATTGAGAAATGTGTGCGCAACCTAAGCGCGGATGAGTAGCCTATAGTTGAGTTAGTAAAATAACGGAATTATAGTTTAAGTAGAAAATAATATTTATGTAAAGAGATCGTAATAAGAAAAGTTCAAAATAATTTATTTTGTATAAATATCAGATTGTTCTCATATATGATGCGTTTAGTTGTTAAATAACCTTCGAAGCGCTTCGGTTTACGGTTCTCTTCAGCTCTCAAACGTTATTGATGGGCAAATATTAAACTGTTTTTTTTCTCTTCAAAAACACACTTTTATTGTTCTCGTATTATTTCCATCAAAAATACGGTTTGATTAAATAACAATTTGGTCATTAGTTGGGTTAGTAAAATAACGAAATTATAGTTTGTAAGTAGAAAATACTATTAATGTAAAGAGGTACAGTAAAACACACCCCCACCGACGACATCATCGTCCATCGCGACGGACCACTGTCTTGACAAACTCATAGTAGAAATTAAAATAAACTATAAAACTTCAAAAATATTAATTGTATACACTATGATTTAATGATAATTCTTTCAAAAATTACAAATGAGCCATCAAACAGAACACAAGATCATCATCATCATCATCAATTAATGTCCTTTATTCCGAACACGACTGTAGAATAACGTGCCTTCACAACGCGTAGTTACACTTTCGGGGAGGTGCGCGGCGAAGGGTATGAATTGGGCTTTAATAGAAATCCCTCGCTCCAGACGTCTGAAGACTAGGGCCCGTCCGGCTCTCAGGGGCCCGTCCGGCTCTCAGGGGCCCGTCCGGCTCTCAGGGGCCCGTCCGGCGCTCATGGGCCCGTCCGGCGCTCAGGGGCCCGTCCGGCTCTCAGGGGCCAGACCGGCTCTCAGGGGCCCGTCCGGCTCTCAGGGGCCCGTCCGGCGCTCATGGGCCCGTCCGGCGCTCAGGGGCCCGACCGGCGCTCAGGGGCCCGTCCGGCTCTCAGGGGCCCGTCCGGCGCTCATGGGCCCGTCCGGCGCTCAGGGGCCCATCCGGCGCTCAGGGCCCGTCCGGCTCTCAGGGGCCCATCCGGCGCTCAGGCCCGTCCGGCTCTCAGGGGCCAGACCGGCGCTCAGGGGCCCGTCCGGCTCTCAGAGGCCCGATCGGCGCTCAGGGGCCCGACCGGCGCTCATGGGCCCGTCCGGCTCTCAGGGGCCCGACCGGCGCTCAGGGGCCCGTCCGGCTCTCAGGGGCCCGTCCGGCGCTCAGGGGCCCGTCCGGCGCTCAGGGGCCCGTCCGGCGCTCAGGGCCCGTCCGGCGCTCGCCGGCCGGCCGGCGCTCAGAGGCCCGACCGGCGCTCAGGGCGAACCGGCGCTCAGGGGCGACCGGCGCTCAGAGGCCCGGCCGGCGCTCAGGGGCCCGTCCGGCGCTCAGGGGCCCGTCCGGCGCTCAGGGGCCCGTCCGGCGCTCAGGGGCCCGTCCGGCGCTCAGGGGCCCGTCCGGCGCTCAGGCGCTCAGGGCCACCTCGCTCGACACTCCAGGCGCTCAAAGGCGCAGGATCCAAACCACCTGCTCCGGTCCTAAATGTGGTGCGGTAGGAGCGTCTCCGTCTAAACATGAACCCTCACACACACACGCCCTGACCAGCACTCTTAACACTGACACACACCCGTCTATCAGACACTGATTACAAACCCAATCAAACACTAAAGCCCATCCGACAGATAATACACAGATTCATAAATCAACCACCCTAAAAAATAACCCCAAAATATCCTAGAAATCTGTAAATCTGCTCACATTAAAAGCGCAGTGTGTAATTATTCAGCACAGGGGCGTGTCTTGACTCTTGAGTTTGTTCACACTGCATGGAGAACAATGATGAGTTTCTGTCCATCAATGATCCAAACAGTGTCTCATAAACACAGCAGATATTAAAGCGCCGCTAGTGTTGCCATGGTTACTGCACAATAACACCAGTGATGATGTCACTGATAGGCGACGCACACACACGGGCCGTGTCCGGGGAAAATCACTTATTCTGGGAAACATTTGGGATAATGTACACAAAACTAATGATATTATCACCAGATGTGTGTTTAGTATTCAGGTGTTATATGTCATTAGGGGATTCTCATGAATAAAATAACACTACGAATGTCGTATTACTCCAAAAAGCTAAAGTTGTAAGAAAAGTTATAATTTACTGTAATAAAGTTTAGTTACTTATATACAAAATACACATTTTACAAAATAAATCTGATTTCTCTTGATTAAAACATTCTTGGAAAAATTTGGGATGTACACAATATAACACGGATCTAGTGGATTCTGGGTATTTTAATCTTACATATTGTGCCTTTAACTCAAAAACTCCCAAATTAAACACAAAACAAACACCAATCCAACAAACACTAAAGACTAAACTCAAAAACTCAACACAAGATATTAAATATATAGATATTAAACTTCCAAAAGCCTAGAACTAGACCCCTCACACACTAACCCAAACCCCCAGAAATAACACACACACACACACACACACACACACACACACACACACACACACACACACCCCTAATCTGACAGATCACCTCATTAATGCTCAATCTATGGATCAAAACACTCTCTAAAGCTCCCAAACACTACACAAACAAACCCAGTGTTTGCTGTTGTTTCTGCGTGTTTCGGTGCGTTTGATATTCTAGTGTGTGTGTGTGTGTGTGTGTGTGTGTGTGTGTGTGTGTTCGGCTCAGATTCTGGAGGCGCTGCGCGGCTCTTCCTAAAACGGGCATCGGCCCCGGCGGCTCTCACCATGTCTGCGGCGCTCGGGCGCGGTGTCTGCGGGGCTGAGGGCGAGGGCGGCGGCGGCGGCTGGTTCGGTTCGCGGTGCGGGTCGGTGTCAGTCTGTCTGGACGCGGTTCGGCTTCGACTCTCTGACGGAACCCAGCCCTGTCAGCGCTTCACTTCCTCATCCGGGCTCTAGCGGGGGAGGGGCACGATGCATATCCGGGTCATTCCGCTGCGATGCCGCGCGGACCAATCACAGGCGCTTTAGTAAGGCATGGCCAAATATAGAAGAACAGGGGCGTGGCGGAACGAGGAGGGCGGGGCGCAGGCGGTAGGGAGCGTCAGAGAGCAGAGCAGCGAGAAAACATGGCTCGTGTCTTCACAAAATACATTTACCTCATCTAAATACTGAATGAGAACAGATGATAGATAAATCCTGTTATGTTTTTTAAGTGCAGGTATGACATATTCTTCAGCTAGGATGTTTTATTATTTATTTATATAGTATTTATTCTTTATTGGTTTCATGTGTATGAAGATATCAGTGAATCTGAGGGTCTTAAACCCATTTAAATACCTCCCATAAGATAATTCAAGCTTATTCACAATTTAAACAGGGAAAATGCGGTGATAACGCAATTAAAATACATGTTATTAATATTTCACTTACGTTTCATATTTTATAAATGTAGTTTTATCAGATGTGGGAACCCATTCTGGGTGCCGCTCTACATTCTCGCGGGATCTACTCCCAGCTGCACATAGAGCAGGACGCGGAAGTCTCGCGAGATCGTCCACTAAACACGGCGCACTCACAAACATGATCACTTCAGTTATTATAAACTACACAAACTACAGCAGGACGTTTACTGGCTGGACCGATCTGTGGCATTATGGTTATAATGGAGCTGCAAATGTCATGA
>CM040929.1:9083410-9098410 GCA_023029165.1 Gobiocypris rarus
GCGAGTCGAAATATGCTGGTGCCGAGCCTGTGGTGGATCTATAAGCCTCTGCTCCTTACCTGGCGAAGGCTTCTGGTAGGAGTGTAGACTCGTAGGAGGCAAGTCGAAATATGCTGGTGCCGAGCCTGTGGTGGATCAATAAGCCTCTGCTCCTTACCTGAGCGAAGGCTTCTGGTAGGGGTGTAGACTCGTAGGAGCGAGTCGAAATATGCTGGTGCCGAGCCTGTGATGGATCTATAAGCCTCTGCTCCTTACCTGGCGAAGGCTTCTGGTAGAGTGTAGACTCGTAGGAGCGAGTCGAAGTATGCTGGTGCCGAGCCTGTGATGGATCTATAAGCCTCTGCTCCTTACCTGAGCGAAGGCTTCTGGTAGAGTGTAGACTCGTAGGAGGCGAGTCGAGTATGCTGGTGCCGAGCCTGTGATGGATCTATAAGCCTCTGCTCCTTACCTGAGCGAAGGCTTCTGGTAGGGGTGTAGACTCGTGGAGCGAGTCGAAGTATGCTGGTGCCGAGCCTGTGGTGGATCTATAAGCCTCTGCTCCTTACCTGAGCGAAGGCTTCTGGTAGGGGTGTAGACTCGTAGGAGCGAGTCGAAGTATGCTGGTGCCGAGCCTGTGATGGTACCATAAGCCTCTCGCTCCTTACCTGGCGAAGGCTTCTGGTAGGGTGTGTAGACTCGTGGGCGAGTCGAGTATGCTGATGCCGAGCCTGTGATGGATCTATAAGCCTCTGCTCCTTACCTGGCGAAGGCTTCTGGTAGGGTGTAGACTCGTAGGAGCGAGTGAAATATGCTGATGCCGAGCCTGTGATGGTACCATAAGCCTCGCTCCTTACCTGAGCGAAGGCTTCTGGTAGGGTGTAGACTCGTAGGGCGAGTCGAGTATGCTGGTGCCGAGCCTGTGATGGATCTATAAGCCTCTGCTCCTTACCTGGCGAAGGCTTCTGGTAGAGTGTAGACTCGTAGGAGCGAGTCGAAGTATGCTGGTGCCGAGCCTGTGGTGGATCTATAAGCCTCTGCTCCTTACCTGAGCGAAGGCTTCTGGTAGGGGTGTAGACTCGTAGGAGCGAGTCGAAATATGCTGGTGCCGAGCCTGTGATGGTACCATAAGCCTCGCTCCTTACCTGAGCGAAGGCTTCTGGTAGAGTGTAGACTCGTAGGGCGAGTCGAAGTATGCTGGTGCCGAGCCTGTGGTGGATCTATAAGCCTCTACTCCTTACCTGAGCGAAGGCTTCTGGTAGGGCGTAGACTCGTAGGAGCGAGTCGAAGTATGCTGGTGCCGAGCCTGTGGTGGATCTATAAGCCTCTGCTCCTTACCTGAGCGAAGGCTTCTGGTAGGGCGTAGACTCGTAGGAGCGAGTCGAAAGTATGCTGGTGCCGAGCCTGTGGTGGATCTATAAGCCTCTGCTCCTTACCTGAGCCGAAGGCTTCTGGTAGAGTGTAGACTCGTAGGAGGCGAGTCGAAATATGCTGGTGCCGAGCCTGTGGTGGATCTATAAGCCTCTGCTCCTTACCTGAGCGAAGGCTTCTGGTAGGGGTGTAGACTCGTAGGAGCGAGTCGAAATATGCTGGTGCCGAGCCTGTGATGGATCTATAAGCCTCTGCTCCTTACCTGAGCCGAAGGCTTCTGGTAGGGTGTAGACTCGTGGAGCGAGTCGAGTATGCTGTGCCGAGCCTGTGGTGGATCTATAAGCCTCTGCTCCTTACCTGAGCGAAGGCTTCTGGTAGAGTGTAGACTCGTAGGAGCGAGTCGAAATATGCTGGTGCCGAGCCTGTGATGGATCTATAAGCCTCTGCTCCTTACCTGAGCGAAGGCTTCTGGTAGAGTGTAGACTCGTGAGGAGTCGAAATATGCTGGTGCCGAGCCTGTGATGGATCTATAAGCCTCTGCTCCTTACCTGAGCGAAGGCTTCTGGTAGAGTGTAGACTCGTAGGAGCGAGTGAAGTATGCTGGTGCCAAGCCTGTGGTGGATCTATAAGCCTCTGATCCTTACCTGAGCGAAGGCTTCTGGTAGGGCGTAGACTCGTAGGAGGCGAGTCGAAGTATGCTGGTGCCGAGCCTGTGCTGGATCTATAAGCCTCTGCTCCTTACCTGAGCGAAGGCTTCTGGTAGAGTGTAGACTCGTGGGAGCGAGTCGAAGTATGGTGCCAAGCCTGTGGTGGATCTATAAGCCTCTGATCCTTACCTGAGCGAAGGCTTCTGGTAGGGCGTAGACTCGTAGGAGCGAGTCGAAGTATGCTGGTGCCGAGCCTGTGGTGGATCTATAAGCCTCTGATCCTTACCTGAGCGAAGGCTTCTGGTAGGGGTGTAGACTCGTAGGAGCGAGTTGAAGTATGCAGGTGCTGAGCCTGTGGTGGATCCATAAGCGAGTGTCAAGCCCTTGATCTTGATGCGAGCAGCGAGTGGCAGCCAGTGCAGAGAGATGAAGAGAGGTGTGACATGGGCCCTTTTGGGCTCATTGAAGACAAGACGTGCTGCAGCATTCTGAATCAATTGAAGAGTTTTGATTGCACACGATGGAAGACCAGCCAGAAGCGCATTGCAGTAGTCAAGCCTAGAAATGACAAGGGCCTGGACGAGAAGTTGTGTTGCTCTGTAAGGAACGGTCTGATCTTCCTGATGTTGTGCAGAGCAAACCTGCATGATCGAGCTGTCTTTGAAATGTGGTCTTTGAAGGACAGCTGGTCGTCAAAGATTACACCAAGATTTCTGACCGATCCTGAGGGGTAATCAGAGATGAACCTTGCTGGATGGTGAAGTTGTGTTGTAGAGTCGGATTGGCAGGGAAGGCGAAGCTCAGTCTTTGCCAGGTTGAGCTGAAGGTGGTGTTCTTTCATCCATGCCGAGATGCCTGCCAGACAGCTTGAGATCGTCCATCTACTGTGGGGTCATCTGGTTTAAATGAAAGATAGATTTGATTGTCATCAGCATAGCAATGTTATGAGAAGCCATGTGCCTGTATGATGGGTCCCAGTGATGTAGTGTAAATGGAGAGAGAGAAGAGGTCCCAGCACTGAGCCCTGAGGAACCCCGTGGTCAGTCGATGTGCTTTGGATACCTCACCTCTCCAGGCAACCTTGAAAGACCTACCTGTGAGGTAAGACTCAAACCAGTGGAGTGGAGTCCTGTGATGCCCAGTGATGAGAGGGTGGACAGAAGAATCTGGTGATTCACTGTGTCAAATGCAGCAGATAGATCGAGGAGGATTAGGACTGATGATCTGGAAGCAGCTTTTGCCATCCGCAGGGCTTCACTGACTGACAGTAATGCAGTCTCTGTTGAGTTGGCCTTTTGAAACCTGACTGGTTAACGTCCAGCTGATTTGACTGTGAGAGGAAAAATGAAACCTGGTTGAAAACAACCCGCTCAAGTGTTTTTGCTATGTATGGCAGGAGAGAAAAAGGTCTGTAGTTCTCTACAAGTGATGTGTCTAGAGTGGGTTTCTTAAGCAGTGGGGTGACCGGGCCTGCTTGAATGTGGTAGGAAAAAGCCAGTGCTGAGAGATGTGTTGATGATGTGTGTGAGTGCTGGTAGAAGTGTGGGAGATGGCTTGTAGAAGGTGTGAGGGGATAGGATCTAGAGGGCAGGTGGTGGGATGGCTGGAGGAGAAGTTTAGATACTTCTGCCTCAGTGAGTGTAGAGAAGGAGGAGAGAAGATGTTTGGCTGTTGATGTGGCTGATCTAAAGTCCTGCATGTGTGGAGGTGGGAACTGACTGCTGATGGTTGTAGTTTTATTTGTGAAGAAGTGGGCAAAGTCGTCTGCAGATAAGGAGGTGGTGGGAGGTGGTGGAGGTGGACAGAGGAGAGAGTTGAATGTTCTGAAGAGTGTGCGTGTGTTAGAGGTGCTGTTGATTTTGTTGTGGAAATATGAGGATTTAGCCACATGGACATCATCTGATAATGATGAGAGCAGAGATTGATATTTACCCAGGTCAGGCCGGGTCGTTTGATTTTTCGCCATTTCTCTCTGCTGCCCTTAGTTTTGTCCGGTGTTCACGAAGAACATCAGATAACCATGGGTTAGCAGGAGTGGGGCATGCTGGCCTAGAAGACAGAGGGCAGATACTATCTAGACAAGAAGTTAAAGTAGAGCATTGAGTGTCTGTTGCAGTGTTGACATCCATGGATGAGAACTGTGTGGGTGAGGGAAGAGAGGATGACACAGCGGAGGAGAGATGAGAGAGAAAGAGCGTAGGTTTCGTCTGAAAGTAACTGGTAGTGGGATTGGGAGGAGCAGTAAGTTGTAGATTAAATGTAATGAAGTAATGGTCTGAGGTGTGTAGGGGTTTGACCAGGATATTATCTGCAGTGCAGTTGCGTGTGTATATGAGGTCAAGTTGGTTGCCAGATTTGTGGGTGTGTGAGGTGACATGTCGTTTGAGATCGAAGGAGGCTAGGAGGAGTGGAAGTCCGTAGCATATGGTTTGTCCAGGTGAATATTGAAGTCACCAAGGATTACAAGTGGGCTGCCATCCTCCGGAAATGAGGACAGCAGCACATCTAGTTCCTCAACAAAGGTGCCCAATTGACCTGGGGACGGTAAATGACTACAAGATGGATTTTAGCGGGAGTTGAGACTGTAATAGCATGGTATTCTAATGAGTTGTTGTTGCATAGAGAGGTGTGGGTTGAGTATTTCCAATTGTTAGTAATGAGAAGACCTGTTCCTCCGCCCCTCCCAGTGTGACGAGGGGTGTGTGAGAAAGAGAAGTTGTTAGAGAGCAGCAGGGGTTGCTGAGTCTTCTGGACGGGTCCAGGTCTCAGTCAAAGCCAAGATATTGAGTGGAGTGAGAGGCAAAGGCCGGAAGAAATCAGCTTTGTTGGCAGCTGACTGACAGTTCCATAGACCACAGAAAGAGTGGGAGGGCATTAGTGGAGGAGGGAATCACGCAGATTAGCAGTGTTGCGCTGCCTTCTGCGTGTGACAATGGATCGTGGTCGAGAGACAGTGGGAATGTATTGAAAGCACATTGTAAGAGAGAAAGGAAGGTGGAAAAGGCCAGGAAAAAGAGAAACTTAAGTGCTGTATCGGTGTTGCTCTTGGTGGAGTCGATCACAGGTAGAGTCGAAAGAAGATGTCTTTACCGAGTCGGTCTTCACGAGGAGGCTGAACACGAGGGCTGAGCGCTTCGCTTCGCGCCAGCGCTGACAAGCTTATTAAATACACACCTTTTACTATTTGAGCGAGAACAGCTGTGGACGCTTTTGTAATTAGCCCAAAGGATCAAGGCAAAAGCCTGTCAATGGCTCGAATCGAAACGAAAAGTTTGACTCACTACCTGTGCTAAAAGCCAGCATTAACAATAACGATTGACTGCAGAACGGCGCGGCCGAAAACAGCCGTGGTTATAATTCAAATGCAATTTGCTAACACAGTACAATTATGACAAGATAGATTAGTGCAAAATCGAAATGTATCCTTCTTCTAGCACGCAGTACACTAAGTAATACAACAAAACGGAGTTCACAAAAACACATACATATCGCTGCTCTTCACGGACCTGGGCGCTGGACCTGGAAGATTGTGGAAGGACCGATTCCAGACCTTGGGGACCTGCGGAAGCAGTGGACTGAGTCTGGAGTAGAAACATCCAGAGCCACCGTGCACAGGCGTGTGCAGGAAATGGGCTACAGGTGCCGCATTCCCCAGGTCAAGCCACTTTTGAACCAGAAACAGCGGCAGAAGCGCCTGACCTGGGCTACAGAGAAGCAGCACTGGACTGTCGCTCAAATTTTGCATGTCATTGGGAAATCAAGGTGCCAGAGTCTGGAGGAAGACTGGGGAGAAGGAAATGCCAAAATGCCTGAAGTCCAGTGTCAAGTACCCACAGTCAGTGATGGTATGGGGTGCCATGTCAGCTGCTCGTGTTGGGCCACTGTGTTTTATCAAGGGCAGGGTCAATGCAGCTAGCTATCAGGAGATTTTGGAGCACTTCATGCTTCCATCTGCTGAAAAGCTTTATGGAGATGAAGATTTAGTTTTTCAGCATGACCTGGGACCTGCTCACAGTGCCAAAACCACTGGTAAATGGTTTACTGACCATGGTATTACTGTGCTCAATTGGCCTGCCAACTCTCCTGACCTGAACCCCATAGAGAATCTGTGGGATATTGTGAGAAAGTTGAGAGGCCAAGACCCAACACTCTGGATGAGCTTAAGGCCGCTATCGAAGCATCCTGGGCCTCCATAACACCTCAGCAGTGCCACAGGCTGATCGCCTCCATGCCACGCAGCATTGAAGCAGTCATTTCTGCAAAAGGATTCCCCACCAAGTATTGAGTGCATAACTGAACATAATTATTTGAAGGTTGACTTTTTTTGTATTAAAAATACTTTTCTTTTATTGGTCGGATGAAATATGCAATTTTTTTGAGATAGGACTTTTGGGTTTTCATGAGCTGTATGCCAAAATCATCAGTATTAAAACAATAAAAGACCTGAAATATTTCAGTTGGTGTGCAATGAATCTAAAATATATGAAAGTTTAATTTTTATCATTACATTATGGAAAATAATGAACTTTTATCACAATATGCAAATTTTTTGAGAAGGACCTGTATTTGTGGAACATAAAAGAAGAAAGTTAGCTGAATGTTCACACTGCTCTTGCGCATAAAGTGAAAGTGAACAGTGAGTCCAGCTGACAGGGAATGTTCTCTCAAAGTTATGAACAAACGTTCTTCCAGTAACGTTAATAGAACGTTTGTTTAAAGTTATCTGGTCTTTAATAATTTTCTCAAAATGTTAGCACAAAAACAATTATACATCGTTCATGGAGTGTTTTGTTTGGATGTTAATCTAACTATTTTTAAATGTAAAAAATTGTTTCAGAATATTCAGAGAATATGAGTTCAGAGAACACTCAAGAGTAACGCTCAGAGAACACTCAAGAGTAACGCTCAGAGAACACTCAAGAGTAACGCTCAGAGAACACTCAAGAGTAACGCTCAGAGAACACTCAAGAGTAACGCTCAGAGAACACTCAAGAGTAACACTCAGAGAACACTCAAGAGTAACACTCAGAGAACACTCAAGAGTAACGCTCAGAGAACACTCAAGAGTAATACTTAGAGAACACTCAAGAGTAACTCTCAGAGAACACTCAAGAGTAACGCTCAGAGAACACTCAAGAGTAACACTCAGAGAACACTCAAGAGTAACGCTCAGAGAACACTCAAGAGTAACGCTCAGAGAACACTCAAGAGTAACGCTCAGAGAACACTCAAGAGTAACGCTCAGAGAACACTCAAGAGTAACGCTCAGAGAACACTCAAGAGTAACGCTCAGAGAACATTCAAGAGTAACGCTCAGAGAACACTCAAGAGTAACACTCAGAAAACACTCAAGAGTAACGCTCAGAGAACACTCAAGAGTAACACTCAGAGAACACTCAAGAGTAACACTCAGAGAACACTCAAGAGTAACGCTCAGAGAACACTCAAGAGTAACGCTCAGAGAACACTCAAGAGTAACGCTCGGAGAACACTCAGAGTAACGCTCTGAGAACACTCAAGAGTAACGCTCAGAGAACACTCGAGTAACGCTCAGAGAACACTCAAGAGTAACGCTCAGAGAACACTCAAGAGTAACGCTCAGAGAACACTCGAGTAACGCTCAGAGAACACTCAAGAGTAGCAGCTCGGAGAACACTCAGAGTAACGCTCAGAGAACACTCAAGAGTAACGCTCAGAGAACACTCAAGAGTAACGCTCAGAGAACACTCAAGAGTAACGCTCAGAGAACACTCAAGAGTAACGCTCAGAGAACACTCAAGAGTAACAGCTCAGAGAACACTCAAGAGTAACGCTCAGAACACTCAAGAGTAACGCTCAGAGAACACTCAAGAGTAACGCTCAGAGAACACTCAAGAGTAGCAGCTCTGAGAACACTCAAGAGTAACGCTCAGAGAACACTCAAGAGTAACGCTCTGAGAACACTCAAGAGTAACGCTCAGAGAACACTCAAGAGTAACGCTCAGAGAACACTCAAGAGTAACGCTCAGAGAACACTCAAGAGTAACGCTCAGAGAACACTCAAGAGTAACGCTCAGAGAACACTCAAGAGTAACGCTCAGAGAACACTCAAGAGTAACGCTCAGAGAACACTCAAGAGTAACACTCAGAGAACATTCAAAGTAACGCTCAGAGAACATTCTAAAGTAACGCTCAGAGAACACTCAAGAGTAACGCTCAGAGAACACTCAAGAGTAACACTCAGAGAACACTCAAGAGTAACGCTCAGAGAACACTCAAGAGTAACGCTCAGAGAACACTCAAGAGTAACACTCAGAGAACACTCAAGAGTAACACTCAGAGAACACTCAAGAGTAACACTCAGAGAACACTCAAGACTACACTCAGAGAACACTCAAAAGTAACGCTCCGAGAACACTCAGAGTAACACTCAGAGAACATTCTAAAGTAACGCTCAGAGAACATTCAAAGTAACGCTCAGAGAACACTCAAGAGTAACGCTCAGAGAACACTCAAGAGTAACACTCAGAGAACACTCAAGAGAACGCTCAGAGAACACTCAAGAGTAACGCTCAGAGAACACTCAAGAGTAACGCTCAGAGTACACTCAAGAGTAACGCTCAGAGAACACTCAAGAGTAACGCTCAGAGAACACTCAAGAGTAACACTCAGAGAACACTCAAGAGTAACACTCAGAGAACATTCTAAAGTAACGCTCAGAGAACACTCAAGAGTAACGCTCAGAGAACACTCAAGAGTAACGCTCAGAGAACACTCAAGAGTAACGCTCAGAGAACACTCAAGAGTAACGCTCAGAGAACACTCAAGAGTAACGCTCAGAGAACACTCAAGAGTAACGCTCAGAGAACACTCAAGAGTAACGCTCAGAGAACACTCAAGAGTAACGCTCAGAGAACACTCAAGAGTAACGCTCAGAGAACACTCAAGAGTAACGCTCAGAGAACACTCAAGAGTAACACTCAGAGAACATTCTAAAGTAACGCTCAGAGAACATTCTAAAGTAACGCTCAGAGAACACTCAAGAGTAACGCTCAGAGAACACTCAAGAGTAACACTCAGAGAACACTCAAGAGTAACGCTCAGAGAACACTCAAGAGTAACGCTCAGAGAACACTCAAGAGTAACACTCAGAGAACACTCAAGAGTAACACTCAGAGAACACTCAAGAGTAACACTCAGAGAACACTCAAGAGTAACACTCAGAGAACACTCAAGAGTAACGCTCAGAGAACACTCAAGAGTAACACTCAGAGAACATTCTAAAGTAACGCTCAGAGAACATTCTAAAGTAACGCTCAGAGAACACTCAAGAGTAACGCTCAGAGAACACTCAAGAGTAACACTCAGAGAACACTCAAGAGAACGCTCAGAGAACACTCAAGAGTAACGCTCAGAGAACACTCAAGAGTAACGCTCAGAGTACACTCAAGAGTAACGCTCAGAGAACACTCAAGAGTAACGCTCAGAGAACACTCAAGAGTAACACTCAGAGAACACTCAAGAGTAACACTCAGAGAACATTCTAAAGTAACGCTCAGAGAACACTCAAGAGTAACGCTCAGAGTACACTCAAGAGTAACGCTCAGAGAACACTCAAGAGTAACGCTCAGAGAACACTCAAGAGTAACACTCAGAGAACACTCAAGAGTAACACTCAGAGAACATTCTAAAGTAACGCTCAGAGAACACTCAAGAGTAACGCTCAGAGAACACTCAAGAGTAACGCTCAGAAAACACTCAAGAGTAACGCTCAGAGAACATTCTAAAGTAACGCTCAGAGAACACTCAAGAGTAACGCTCAGAGAACACTCAAGAGTAACACTCAGAGTACACTCAAGAGTAACACTCAGAGAACACTCAAGAGTAACGCTCAAAGAACACTCAAGAGTAACACTCAGAGAACATTCTAAAGTAACGCTCAGAGAACATTCAAAAGTAACACTCAGAGAACATTCTAAAGTAACGCTCAGAGAACACTCAAGAGTAACGCTCAGAGAACATTTTAGAGTAACGCTCAGAGAACACTCAAGAGTAACGCTCAGAGAACATTTTAGAGTAACGCTCAGAGAACACTCAAGAGTAACACTCAGAGAACACTCAAGAGTAACGCTCAGAGAACACTCAAGAGTAACGCTCAGAGAACGCTCAAGAGTAACGCTCAGAGTACACTCAAGAGTAACGCTCAGAGAACACTCAAGAGTAACGCTCAGAGAACATTTTAGAGTAACACTCAGAGAACACTCAAGAGTAACGCTCAGAGAACACTCAAGAGTAACGCTCAGAGAACACTCAAGAGTAACGCTTTAGAGAACACTCAAGAGTAACACTCAGAGAACACTCAAGAGTAACACTCAGAGAACACTCAAGAGTAACGCTCAGAGAACACTCAAGAGTAACGCTCAGAGAACACTCAAGAGTAACGCTCAGAGTACACTCAAGAGTAGCACGCTCAGAGAACACTCAAGAGTAACGCTCAGAGAACACTCAAGAGTAACGCTCAGAGAACACTCAAGAGTAACGCTCAGAGAACACTCAAGAGTAACGCTCAGAGAACACTCAAGAGTAACGCTCAGAGAACACTCAAGAGTAACGCTCAGAGAACACTCAAGAGTAACGCTCGGAGAACACTCAAGAGTAACGCTCAGAGAACACTCAAGAGTAACACTCAGAGAACACTCAAGAGTAACGCTCAGAAAACACTCAAGAGTAACGCTCAGAGAACACTCAAGAGTAACGCTCAGAGAACACTCAAGAGTAACACTCAGAGAACACTCAAGAGTAACGCTCAGAGAACACTCAAGAGTAACGCTCAGAGAACACTCAAGAGTAACGCTCAGAGAACACTCAAGAGTAACGCTCAGAGAACACTCAAGAGTAACGCTCAGAGAACACTCAAGAGTAACACTCAGAGAACACTCAAGAGTAACGCTCAGAGAACACTCAAGAGTAACGCTCAGAGAACACTCAAGAGTAACACTCAGATAACACTCAAGTTTAGTTTTAGTTAATAATAATAACGCTGTTGAGCATTCAACCAAACGTCTGGTTTTGTGTCCTCTGAGGAAGGAGACTCGTGTTTTAGATCATGATTCCACTCTTGATAAAGTGCAGTGATGGCATCAGATGCTGGTTTGTGTCTCAAATCCCTTTCAAACCCGGAGACACGGATCACACGCTGAGAGCTGGAGTTTGTCCTGGATGCTGGTGAAGATTCGGATCGGATTGCAGGAGATTCTGACCTGCCAAATCCACCAACATCATCATCTGCCCGCCTACACACACACACACACACACCTCACGTCTGACCCGCCTCCAAACACACACACACACACACACACACACAGACTCACACTCGTGCTGGGCAGCGACTGCAGCGTACGGCTCCGCTGACTGTGTGTGTGAGAGAGACGGACAGACATTGTGTTTCTTCTGACTGTGTGTGTGTGTGTGTGTGTGTGTGTGTGTGTGTGTGTTGGTGATGTAATTGTTTAACTTCAGCAGGTCATAACAGGGCGAATCGTCCGTTAATCACCATATGAGATCCGTCAGCGGGACATCAGACACAGAGACGCTCCAGAAACCGTAAGTTTGACTCGCTGAAGCCTGCGCTAGCTCACGTTGTTCATCAGCTTTGCTTAAAGTTCAAGTTGAGAAGTTGTTATATCTGCGTCTGTCTTTCTGCTTCTCTTTGAAATATCGGATCCGTTGGGAATGTTATTTATGATAACAGGGTTTTTGGTTTCTTGTGGACGTGCTGTTTTAACTGCGTCTGTTCGGTTTGGCATAAAACAGAGGAGGCATTTAAGATCATTCTTTATTAGAGTCAGGTGGTATCAGACGCTCTCTCTCTCTCTCTCTCTCTCTCTCTCCCTCTCTCTGGTGTTCTGGACCGAGTGAACTACATTGTTCTCGTGTCTTGTTCTGTGATTGTACGCCAGTTTCTGGCTTGATTGCTCTCCATCGGTGCGAAACCGGCCAGAGAGAGTCCAGAACATTCAGCAAAGACAAAAAACTACTGAAGCAGATAACAGGAAACGTTCGGGCAATGTTCTCTCAAATGTTCTTCCAGTAACATTAATAGTTCTTGTGTCCGCTGGGAATAGATCTGTCATGACTGAAGTTTATAAAAGCAGCACACAGATTGCTCTGAGGTGATTGTGATGTTGTTTCAGGTATCGTGATGTGGCCGCGTGTTCTGCTGGCGTGTTTGCTGCTTGAGTTCTGCTGCGCGGCTCCACACGCTCACATCAACCGCCTCGCGCTCTTCCCCGACAAGAGCGCCTGGTGCGAAGCCAAAAACATCACGCAGATCGTCGGACACATGGGCTGCACGCCACGATCCATCCAAAACAGGTCTCACACACACACACACTGCTGCCCAGTTAGGGAATTCTTGAACATTTCCCTGTGTTCGTTTGACCAAAACAAACATTCGACTTATGAAATATTGCGATACTTGATCTGCGCAACAATTGCAGATTGTGATCTGTTCTGTTTGAAACATCCTGTCTTGGGTTGTGTTTTTCAGGGCCTGTCTGGGTCAGTGTTTCAGCTACAGCGTGCCCAACACCTTCCCACAATCCACCGAGTCTCTGGTCCACTGTGACTCCTGCATGCCAGCGCAGACACAGTGGGAGGTGGTGAGTGTGTCTCCGTTAAACACTGAGTGAACTGCAAACACTTTTATGAGCCGGACTGCAATAGTGAAAACTGCAGAAATACTGCGTTTAAATAGCCACGCCCGAGCAGCAACAGTGAAAATGACTAATTTCATATTTGCGGCAATAATGAAAAAGACGAATTTCATATTTGTGGCAACAGTGAAAATGCCACATTTCATTTTATAGCAATAGCGAAAACGACAAAATTCATATTTACAGCAATAGTGAAAATGCCACATTTCATATTTGCGGCAATAGCAACACAGACAAATTTCAAATTTGCGGCAATAGTGAAAACGAGGAATTTCATTTTTGCGGCAATAGTGAAAACGACTAATTTCATATTTGTAGTAAAAGTGAAAATGACAAATTTCATATTTGCAGCAATACTGAAAATGACAAATTTCATATTTGTAGTAATAAGTGAAAATTACAAATTTCTTATTTGTAGTAATAAGTGAAAATGACGAATTTCTTATTTGCGGCAACAGTGAAAATGCCGAATTTCATTTTATAGCAATAGCGAAAACGACAAAATTCATATTTACAGCAATACTGAAAATGACAAATTTCGTATTTGTAGCAATAGTGAAAAAGACAAATTTCATATTTGTAGTAAAAGTGAAAACGACAAAATTCATATTTACAGCAATACTGAAAATGACAAATTTCGTATTTGTAGCAATAGTGAAAAAGACAAATTTCATATTTGCGGCAATAGCAACACCGACAAATTTCAAATTTGCGGCAATAGTGAAAACGAGGAATTTCATATTTGCGGCAATAGTGAAAACGACAAATTTCATATTTGTAGTAATAAGTGAAAATTACAAATTTCATATTTGTAGTAATAAGTGAAAATGACGAATTTCATATTTGCGGCAATAGTGAAAATTACATTTCATTTTGTTGCAATAGCGAAAAACAAAATTCATATTTGCAGCAATAGTGAAAACTACAAATTTTCTATTTGTAGCATTAGTGAAACTGACAAAATTCATATTTGCAGCAATAGTGAAAACTACAAATTTCATATTTGCGGCAATAGTGAAAACGAGGAATTTCATATTTGCGGCAATAGTGAAAACGACAAATTTCATATTTGTAGTAAAAGTGAAAATGACAAATTTCATATTTGCAGCAATACTGAAAATGACAAATTTCATATTTGTAGTAATAAGTGAAAATTACGAATTTCATATTTGTAGTAATAAGTGAAAATTACGAATTTCTTATTTGCGGCAACAGTGAAAATGCCGAATTTCATATTTGCGGCAATAGTGAAAATTACATTTCATTTTATAGCAATAGCGAAAACGACAAAATTCATATTTACAGCAATAGTGAAAACTAAAAATTTCGTATTTGTAGCAATAGTGAAAAAGACAAATTTCATATTTGCGGCAATAGCAACACCGAAAAAATTTCAAATTTGCGGCAATAGTGAAAACTAAATTCATATTTGCAGCAATAGTGAAAACTACAAATTTCATATTTGCGGCAATAGTGAAAACTACATGTTTCATATTTGCGGCAATAGCGAAAATTACATTTCATTTTGTAGTAATAGTAAAAACGACAAATTTCATATTTATAGTAAAACATTTAAAATTTCATTTTTGCGGCAATAGTAAAAATAAAAATTTTCATAAATATTGCGACTAAATGATCGTACTCGTGCTGCGATAGTGAAAACTGCATGATTACTGCATGCTTTATTGTCAGAGTTGTGCAGAAGTACAGCAGAAGGGCAGCGCTTGTGTCGTGTGTGTGTGAGTTTTCTGGCACGACGGAGAGTTCTCAGAATCAATCATGCGGCTGTAGATCGGAGAACACGTCACCGGCTGCAGTGATGAATGTGTCCTGCCGCTCGCCGCGTGTCGTGTGGCGTGTTGTAACAACCCAGAGCAAACCACAACACCTATTTCACATCCAGCAGTGATTGATGCACTCGCGGCGAGGGCTGAGTGACTCTTCATGAGGCATGCTGAAAGACAACAAACACACTCATCTGTCTTGTGCTAGTGTGTGTGTGGTGTTTCGCTCCAGCTCTGCCCTCTAGTGTTGGAGTTTATTTAGCTTTGCCTGGTAGAGGACGGGAATGTCTGACCAGCAGTGTGTGTGAGAGTGTGTGTGTGTGTGTGTGTGTGTGTGTGTGTGTGTGTGTGGACTGGTAATCCCTACCTTATGGGGACAAAATGTCCCCACAAAGATGGCAATATCCAAATTTTTGTCCTTGTGGGGACATTTTTTTGGTCCCCATGAGGAAAACATCTTATAAATCACACTAATTGATGTTTTTTGAAAATGTAAAAATGCGGCATGTCTCCTGTGATGGGTAGTGT